>LR755127.1:7269269-7307133 GCA_902729485.2 Mus minutoides
TTGATGTCATTATATAGCTGGTGCTGACCTTGATGTGCTGACCTTGAACTTTTAATTCTCCTAAGTGATGCTATTACAGGTATGTGCTACTATGCCCAGATTTCCTATGAGTTCTTAAGGAGCTGAAGTGAGGAGAATGAAATAGGGAAAAGTTGAAGGTGGACCAGGTGCTTTAATAAGACCGCTTGCCCAGATACCTAGGTCAGTTGCTATAGCTTGGCTCGGGTGTGAGGAAAGCAGATCCTTGGAGTATCTGCAAATCTAATGATTTTTCTAGAATCGCCTCTAAGAACTCATGAAGGAAGGAGAGCCTGGCATCATCCTTATTCTATATGTCTTATTCTAGAGTCTTGCAGGGACAGGCCCTTAATTTTTAACTCTTCTGGACCTGGAATTGCTCCTTTACTAGACTCACAGTAAGCAACAGTAGTGAAACTCCTCCAATCTCTAATGAAAAAAAAATAAAGAAAAAGCAAGCCTCAGCTGGGTTCATCTACATCAGTCAGGGTGAAATAGAAGCCTGGTTTTAGAAAGGACGCAGTGGGTGAGACTGGGTTTGTAGTTGCCTGGGGTGACAACAGGTTCATGTCCCCATTCTCCGACTTTAATTGAGCACATGCTTCATGTGGCCCTGCACTAACTCTTCTCAGCATGGTCACCTCACATCTCAAAGAAGTAGTGGAAGGAAGAAATAACTCCTCTCCCCATTATACAGAGGAAGGAAACTGAGGCCAGGGATAGATAGGAAAAGCATCTCACCATAGACAGCACTGCTAGAAGGGCAGCACCAAGAGGCCCAGTGTGGATTAGTGGCTCCTTTCAGCTAACTTGGAACTTTTAGCCCTTGCTTGCTCTTGGAATGTCCCAGCCTGAAAGCTCTGGGAAGGCATTGCTTCTCTCTAGTAATGTGATGGTCCTGTTGGTATTTTCTTTCAGGCCTCAAACACCGCACTCACTCTTTTTCACTGCTCTGCCCCATTTGCTTCTTGTGTCCACTCTTTTCCCAGATGTGAACTCACTTCTTTTCCCAACTTGAACTTTTCCATCAGAGCAGTATAGCAAAACCATACCAAAGTGGGGGGGTGTACATTACCACATCATGTTTAGTTCTCATGTCTTCTCTCCTCTCTCTCATTCTCTGTCTCCCTCGTCTCTTCTAGTCCTGTTTCCAAAGAAGAACTTATCTCCATCCCAGAGTTTTCACCAGTGAGTGAAATGATTCCTGGGATGTCTCTGGACCAAAATGGAACTGGTAATGCCCGGGCACTTCAAGATATCTTAGATTTCACTGGCCCTCCCGCGTTCCCCAAGAAATCCAGTGAAAACCTCAGCCTTGATGACTGTAACAAAAACCTCATCGAAGGATTTAACAGTCCCGGGCAAGAAACTACTCTGAACACCTTCTGTTGACAAAGACAGCATTCCCTTTAATGAAAGGTACAGTCTTCTAACGGTACTCTAAATCTCTCCAACTGAGATGTGCTAAGATTGGATAAATACCGCCCAGCCTCTTGGACAGTTGATTTTAATGAAAATTACAAACACAAATATATATTGCAGCACACACAGAAATTGAGAAGGATTCTAAGTAATTACTTTATATGTGGGCCCCTAATGTAGTGTCTTACTCATGTCCCTGTGGGTAGAAAGGTTGAGAAGGTTCGACAGTGAGACAAGGAGAGAAAGCTCAAATGGCTGCAGGGTAGTTGTAGTAAAGGGAACCTCACCACTTAGTTCCCCAAGCAGCCATCTGTCTTGGATTATAGCTGAGGTGACAGAAGAAAGAACTTGATTTTTGTGTTCTGAATGTTCTCTCCCAAACGCTGACCTTTTTGTTGCCACAGAGCTTTTGTCCTCACTGGCACTCTGATGGTCACTCTTGCATGATTTCTCAGGAACATTTTGACCTCTCGAGTTTCTCTTCCTCTCCCTTTCTCCCCCTCCCTGCTGTGCTTTCCATGCTAAGCTTACACTTGACTACTGAACAACACCAGTCCCTCTCATGTGAGAGTCTGGATGGTATGTTCATTCCATGGTTGTATACTCCTATATTTTACATTTGATTTACTTCAAGTTAGGATTTGAAAAAAGAAAAAATGCTTTTAAATGTGTATGTGTGTGTGTGTGTGTGTGTGTGTGTGTGTAGTTAACTCTCCTAATATGAGGGCTAGGAATCAAATTCAGGTCCTATTCAAGAGCAGTAAGCACTCCTAAGCACTGAGCCATCTCTCCAGCCCCTGGAACTTATTTTTGAACAATGCAAACATAATTGGGTCTATCATCAAATCCATGGATAAGTCAGTAATTCCTATGGCTCCTGCTATTTTATATTTTTTGCTATTATCATTTTTGTGTATAGTGTCTGCCTGTGTGTGTGAAGGTGTCCTCTATCACTCTCACCTGATTCCTTTAAGAAAGGGTCTCTCACTGAACCTGGATCTCATCTTTTTGGGGGAGCTAGGCTGCCTGAACAGTGATCTCTAGCAATCCTCCTGTCCCACCCCTTACCCAACAATATGATTACAAGTGCATGTGGCTACAACCATCTTCTACATAGGTACTGGAAATCTGTACTCTTACTGATGCCTGCACAGCAAGCATTTGTACCTACTGAACCTTCTCCCCAGCCCTCCTGTCTTAAAAGGGGTTTTATAGATTCTCAGAATTTCACCACTTTTTTTAAAGATTTATTTATTATATGTAAGTACATTGTAGCTGTTTTCAGACACACCCTGTTGCTGTCTTCAGACACACAAGAAGAGGGTATCCGATCTCATTGCAGATGGTTGTAAGCTACCATGTGGTTGCTGGGATTTGAACTCAGGACCTCTGGAAGAGCAGTCAGTGCTCTTAACCACTGAGCCATCTCTCCAGCCCCAATTCCATCACTTTTTTTGTGGTACTGTATTCTTCTAAAAGAAATTTGATGCTTAAACTGAAGTCTAATCTTTTTTTTTTTTTAAATCAAATACAACAATAGGGTGGGAAGGCCACAAAGTTGCATTTTGCGTACATATTTCCACCTGACCTCAGTCCTTGCCTATAGAGTCTTTAGTATAGACATTGGGCTCTAGAGCCTCCTTCAGTCCTCTGGAAAGTCCCTAGAGTCCTTTGACACAAAGCAGGAAATTCATGAAAGGCCACTTTTAATTTTTTGAGAGAGGATATCATATAGACCAAGCTTGCCTGAAGTCACTATGTAGACTAGAACGTATTCCATTCCCTCCTTCCTCGTCCTTCATAAATCTGGGCACTAGCCCTGCTTCCTCAAGGGAGAACGGATCTTCACTTAAGGGCAGAAAAACCCAAACAAAACATATGCCACTTTTAGAGAAGTCCTATATGAGGAGCACTTGAACCACTAAAATAATGATTCTGTAAAAACTGTACACTGTTTCTGTTGAGAAATACTGCATTAACCAACAAAGAATGCAAAATACTTGGTGTCTGCTTCAATCTCACATGCTTTTGCTTTTGAATTGACACAGGTGGTGTTTGGATCACCCCTGAAGCTGTCGTTGTTGAATCTGAGCTGCTGGCCACCTAAAGAAGCTGCTTTTGCCCTTCACTGCTGGATTCCAAATTACTAGATTCAAAATGTAACTGTATTCCTAGGTAGTTTGGCAAACACTGGCCTCTCTTGGTAGAAACCTTGAGATTTTTGCTTTGTGGGGCTTTAGCAAAGTTTCATTTTATGGTTCTATTTCTGAGCTTCAGCTGCTGCTAAAGCACTTCCTTGACCTTCTCTACCATCATAACCTGTGTGATGCTGTCTGGGAACCCTACTTTAGGACACTCGAATTCCCAGAGATGGAGCACAGAGACATTTAGATGTCTCTTTCTATAAAACTCTTCTATTTACCCACACTCTAGTTAAACGTGTACTACTCAACCTGGCTGCTTCTCTCCGTCTTTTGTGTGTGTGTGTGTGTGTGTGTGTGTATGGGGTGGGGGAAATCTAGCTACTTTCTCCCTGTCTCAGGTTTCTGTTATTTTATTATTAAGCTTCATCATCTGCAGAACATTACTCTCCATTACTGTTTAGGGGTTGAAGAAATGTTGGGTTGAATGAATAATTAAATAGTGGCAATTATTTCTTTTCCCTTATGGGAACTGAATCTAGCAAGGACACTTTCATGTCACCCCTTTAAAATCGCCAAATTGTTGCTCCAAACCATTGAATGGCTTTTCAGCTGAATGAATCAAGTAGCATACAGGTGGTTATTCTCATGGTTTTGCTGTTGTTTTTCTATTAGATCTTGGAATTTTCTTTTGTTTGCTCCTGTATTTGACTAACTGTAATAAAAAAGAGTCAGTGCTTTGAAAGGGGGCCCCAAGTTGGTTCCAGTATGTCACTTTAATAGACTTTAAACATTAAAAAGTCTAAACAAGGAAAATGACACTAGAATGTATAACTCCATGTATGCCATATGCTATATTTAAATATTTCATTTCTTGTGGTGAAATGTAGCTTTATTATTAAAATGACCTTTTCTTTGGAACTTTTTGTTTTGACTTGTACCTTAAAGCTTTTGAAAAGATCCTTAATTCTGAGATTTACAAACAGAAGATATAAAGAAGTCTTAAAGCTGGTACAGTTTAAGAATGTATAAGTCTCAGAAACTATGTATGTTTATGTGATATAATCTAAATAAAATACATACGTCTAAGAATTCTGTGCCATTGACCTTGATGAATATCTAAGGAGATAAATCTTTTATGACAAGCACACAGAGGATAGCATGGTCTGACATCCAAACACCTACCTGGCCATTTTTCTTAAAGCTTTATTTTGCTAAGTGTCTGTTTCATTGAGTCCCATTGCACCTCTCAACACAATTGTCACCTGATGCCTCATTCACATGATGTGTGCATTCTGCTTAATGTTAATACATTTCCATTGAAGAGTCTAATGGCTTGCTGATGTTTTGTTTTTGTAACCTCAGTAAAGAAAGTCTCTGAAACCAACTCAGATTTTTTGGGGGGAGTGGGGGGGGGTCGAGACAGGGTTTCTCTGTATAGTCCTGGCTGTCCTGGAACTCACTCTGTAGACCAGGCTGGCTTCAGACTCAGAAATCCGCCTGCCTCTGCCTTCCAAGTGCTGGGATTAAAGGCGTATGCCACCATTGCCCAACCCAACTCAGATTTTAAATTCTAAAACTAGGTAGAGCAAAAAAGGCCAATTGATTTCTGTATAGGCGTTCTTTCTCTGTCAGATTCATTAAAAATTCCTCAGTTGTCAGTGCCAAGTAGAGCCACCTATAGCTTCATTGGTTGCTTGTCCATAGAACATGATGAACTTCTGAGAATAGGTAGGTTGCACTTATCAAGCAGTTAGCTTAAGTGAAGAAATACCTAATTATGGTGTAAAGTCTCAAGACTTTGACATAGCAGTTTGGCATTCAGATAATTGGAGTGGGAATATTGGCTGTTTCTTTCAAGGATAGGGAAACCCAGACTTGACTTTTTGTATCTGTGGTGTGATTTTCTTGGGGAGATATGAACAGTGACAAAAACCCAAGTCTGATTTGGTGAACCAGTGAGTTTATTGGGATTCCTTCAGGTGTATGGATGAGGGATTATTTATAGGTGCTCAGATGAATTAAAGGCACCTATTATTACATTAAAAAAAAAAAAATACCCCAGTAGTCTTGGTGACAACTCTCAAGAACTAAACCCCTGGAGTTCTAGAATGTTCTTACAGGTCACTTGCAGGCAGCTTAGCCAGCAAGAGACTGCTCTAACCAGCTATTGTTTACTGTTTGTATAACTTTGAAGGACTCTGTGAATCTTGTAACATTCAGGAGTCTGTTATCTTTTCATCATCAAGTTTATGAGTCTCCTACCCTCCAGGGAAGGGCATTTTTATTCAGAGAAAATAATGACACATAATACACGACTCAGGCTTGTCCCCACTCCCTGGGTAATAGTACCAACCAAGAGATTAAGACGTTTGAACCTTCATGATGACTTCCTCCAGAGCAATCGGAAGCTAAGGGTCCAGTCAGCATAGCCTTTCCGGGTTCTGCTGGCAGAGCCTCTGACAGGATTAGAAGTCATTTGTGTTAGAGTAGGAGAGATCTTGGTTAAGAGTACTGGGTGCTTATTTAAAAATGGGATACAGAGCTAAACAAAGAATTCTCAAGTGAGGAATACCGAAGGGCTGAGAAACACCTGAAAAAATGTTCAACATCCTTAATCATCAGGGAAATACAAATCAAAACAACCCTGAGATTCCACCTAACTCCAGTCAGAATGGCTAAGATCAAAAATTCAGGTGACAGCAGATGCTGGTGAGAATGTGGAGAAAGAGGAACACTCCTTCATTGTTGGTGGGATTGCAAGCTGGTACAACCACTCTGGAAATCAGTCTGATAGTTCCTCGGAAAACTGGACATAGTACTACCGGTAGGTCCAGCAATACCTCTCCTGGGCATATACCCAGAAGATGTTCCAACTGGTAAAAAGAACACATACTCCACTATATTCATAGCAGCCGTATTTATAATAGGCAGAAGCTGGAAAGAACCCAGATGTCCCTCAGCAGAAGAATGGATACAGAAAATTTGGCACATTTACACAATGGAGTACTACTCAGCTATTAAAAACAATGAATTTATGAAATTCTTGGGCAAATGGATGTATCTGGAGGATATTATCCTTAGTGAGGTAACCCAATCACAAAAGAAGTCACTTGATATGCACTCACTGATAAGTGGATATTAGCCCAGAAACCTAGAATACCCAAGATAACAATTTGCAAAACACAAGAACATCAAGAAGAACAAAGACCAAAGTATGGATACTTCATTCCTCCTTAGAATAGGGAACAAAACACCCATGGAAGGAGTTACAGAGACAGTTTGGAGCTAAGATGAAAGGATGGACTATCCAGAGACTACCCCACCCGGGAATCCATCCCATAATCAGTCACCAAACCCTGACACTATTGCATATGCCAGCAAGATTTTGATGAAAGGACCCTGATATAGCTATCTCAAGTGAGGCTATGCCAGTGCCTGGCAAATACAGAAGTGGATGCTCACAGTCATCTATAGGATGGAACACAGGGCCTCCAATGGAGGAGCTAGAGAAAGTACCCAAGGAGCTGAAGGGGTCTGCAACCCTATAGGTGGAACAACAATATGAACTAATCAGTACCCCCAGAGCTCCTGTCTCTAGCTGCATATGTAGTCAGCCATCATTGGGAAGAGAGACCCCTTGGTCTTGCAAACTTTATATGCCCCAGTACAGGGGAACACCAGGGCCAAGAAGTGGGAGTGGGTGGGTAGGGGAGCAGGGTAGGGGGGAAGGGTATAGGAGTCTTTCAGGATAGCGTTTGAAATGTAAATGAAGAAAATATCTAATAAAAAATAAAAGAAATTTTAAAAAGAAATTAAAAAAAACAGAAAAAAAAAGATTTGTTCATACCATGAGGTAGATACAAAAGGGTAACACACACACACACACACACCCCAAGACATACATCTAGAATTAAGCTGAGCTTAATTGCTCCCCTGCTAGAAGCCTCCAAATAAGCTCTCAAAGATACCTATTTCTAGGAATTTTATTTCTAGGGATTTATAGGGACCTTTTAAGACCAAAGTATTGATTTTTTTTCCTTAATAGTTGCCCTCCTGTGGAATTATTGTCTCCTGTCATTCCTTCCAGGGTTCTTGGGTAGAAGAGCATATAACAGGCTTCTTGTTTCTAGTATTTCCAATAACTGTCATTTTCTTTCATGATCAGGACTCCTGAAAAATACTAAGAAGTGAAAATTGGAGTTGCCCCCAAATAAAGCATATATACTTAACAATGAATTAGTTCTTTGTATCATTTCTTTTTGTTTTGTTTTGTTTTTGTTTTTGTTTTTTCCAGACAGGGTTTCTCTGTGTAGCTCTGGCTGTCCTGGAACTCACTTTGTAGACCAGGCTGGCCTTGAACTCAGAAATCCACCTGCCTCTGCCTCCCGAGTGCTGGGATTAAAGGAGTGTGCCACCACGCCCGGCTCCAATGGAGTTTCTTTTGGACCAAGTCAGAATTCTATAGTTTATGTAAGAAAACAAAACTAAGAAACTTAAATTTTTAGAAAGTGAAATTTCTCCCAGCAAATAGTAAAATGCACACAAATTTTATTACTTAAAATAATATATGCAGCCCGGCGTGGTGGCACACGCCTTTAATCCCAGCACTTGGGAGGCAGAGGCAGGTGGATTTCTGAGTTCGAGGCCAGCCTGGTCTACAAAGTGAGTTCCAGGACAGCCAGGGCTACACAGAGAAAGCCTGTCTCGGAAAAAAAAAAAATATATATATATATATATATATATATATATATATATACTGATAGAGAAATTTAGAATAGCAGTGGAAGCCAGCAAGAGTGAAGATAAAGATAAACTAGCACTTAATATTGCATGAATCGAGAGGCTGGCCATTTGTGCCTGTAGAAAAATAACAAGATGTAGTGCCTCCAGAGTGTCAGCCAAGTTAGACTCTGAAATCAAGTGGGAGAAGAACCTAGAAGAGCTGAGAAAGCATCATCTAAGATGTGGATCCCAATTGTGCTTTAATGTTTAGGGGGAACAAAATTTACATACAAAGCTTGGGAACTTCTGAGGAACCTGTTGTCTATTGCCCCAGGATCCCCAGGATATGCTGCAGTCAGGAAGTAGAACAAGGAAGAAGTGAGCCTCTGTTCACTGAGCTGCAGGTTTCTGTGTGAATGTACCATAATGACAGGCAGTATGAGCTAAGCTTATTCAATGCTGTGTTAAGATTTGTTCATGCCAAGGGCCGAAGGTGTCTGCAATCCTATAGATAGAACAACAATATGAACTAATCAGTACCCCCAGAGCTCCTGTCTCTAGCTGCATATGTAGCAGAAGATGGCCTAGTCAGCCATTATTGGGAAGAGAGGCTCCTATGTCTTGCAAACTTTATATGCCCCAGTACAGGGGAATGCCAGGGCCAAGAAGTGGGAGTGGGTGGGTAGGGGATCAGGACGGGGGGAGGGCATAGGGGACTTTTGGGATAGCATTTGAAATGTAAATGAAAATATCTAATAAAAATAAAATAAATTAAAAAGAAATTAAAAAACAGAGAAAAAAAAAGATTTGTTCATGCCATGAGGTAGATACAAAAGGATAACACACACACACACACACACACCAAGACATACATCTAGAATTAAGCTGAGCTGGCTTTAACTACAGGAACCCAGATGGGTGCCCTGAGAGGAGATTGACCAAAAAAAAAAAAAAAAAAAAAAAAAAAAAAAAACCCAAAACTGTTACTGTTTGTAGCCATGACCATCTAAGACTCTTGGTGGGGGGGGACCTAGTTGTAAGTATGATTAATTAAAAAAGGAATTCTGCCTTCCCCTTGAAACCCTTTTTTAAAAAATTGAGCTGATCATGGTGTCACACACTTTTTTTTTTCAGTTTTTTGAGACAGGGTTTCTCCATATAGTCCTGGCTGTCCTGGAACCACTCTGTAGACCAGGCTGGCCTCGAACTCAGAAATCCACCTGCCTCTGCCTCCCAAGTGCTGGGATTAAAGGTGTGCGCCACCACGCCCGGCTGGTGTCACACACTTTTAATCCCAGCATTTAGGAATCAAGAGACAGGCAAATCTCTTGAGTTCATGGCTAGTCTGGTCTACATAGTGAGTTCGAAAACAGCCAGAGTTATCTTATGTAGAGAAACCCGGGACTCAAACAAAAACAAACAAAAATATGAAAACAGATGCAGAGGCCTACAGCCAAACATTAGATGGAGCTCAGGGAGTCCTGTGGAAGAGTTGGGGTAAAATTGAGGGACCTGACGAGAACAGGGACTCCACAGGAAGACCTAGAGAGTCAACTAACCTGGACCCTTCGGTGCTTCCAAAGCCTGAATCACTAACCAAGCAAGCACTGGGGGGACCTAGGCCCCCTGCATATATGTAACAGCTGTGCAGCTTGGTCTTCATACATGTCCCCCAACAACTGGAGCAGGGGCTGTCCCTGAATCTGTTGCCTATCTGTGGATCTCATTCCTCTAACTAAGCTGCCTTGTCTGGCGTCAGTGGGAGAGGAAGTACATAGTCCTGCAGTGACTTGATGTGCTGGAGGGTAATGCCTTAAGGGAGAAGAAGGATGCCTCAGAGGAGAAGGGGAAGGGGAATGGGGGAAGGAATCTGTGTGAAGGAGGACTGGGAGCAGAGGGGGCCAATATTAGGATGTAAAGTGAATAAATTAATGAAAAAACTACCAAATAAATAAATCAGTTTTAAATGCCAGAGATAGAGTTGATATCCTGTAAAACTCATGCTTTTAACATACACAATTAGTTCTGGTAATATATATAACTCTGTAGCAGGGTGCTGCCGAGCATACATGACATCCTAGGTGCAGTTCCCAGCACCAAAACCAAACCAAACCCACAGCTCCATGGTCTTTATTCATAACAGTTTACAGCCGCTAGTCCTCTGACCTCTGACAACACCAGGCAAGCAAGTGGAACAGATATATACACAAAGACAAAACATACACATAAATAAATAAGCAAACTAACAAACTGAGGGGAAAATAGTTATGGTCTTTCATTTTTTGTTTTGTTTATTTATTTGCTTTACATTCTGCTCACTACCCCCCTCCCAGACACCCCTTCCCATTATCCTTCCCCATCCCCCCTCCCCTTCTCCTCTGAGAGGGTGCAACCTCCCTGAGTATCCCCATACCCTGGCACATCAAGTCTCTGAGAAGCTAGGCGCATCCTCTCCCACTGAGGCCAGACAAGGCAACCCAACTAGAAGAACTTATCCCACACACAGGCAACAGCTTTTGGGATAGCCTCTCCCCCTCCCCGCCCCCTGCCCCACTGCCTGCTCTAGTTGTTTGAGACCCACATGAAGACCAAGCAGTACAGTTGTTACATATGTTCAGGGAGGCCTAGGTCCAGCCTGTGTATGCTCTCTGGTTGGGGCTCTCTGAGAGTCTCAAGGGTCCAGGTTAGTTTACTCTGTTGTTCTTCCTGTGGTGTTCCTATCCCCTTCAGGCTGAAATCATTCCTCCAATTCTTCCATAAGTTGTCCCCAAGCTCCATCCACTATTGGGTGAGGATATCTGCATTTGTCTGAGTCAGCTCAGACTGGGTGAAGCCTCTCTTAGGCCAGCCATGCTAGACTCCTGTCTGCAAGCATAACAGCATCATTAATAGTGTCAGGGATTGGTGCTTGCCCAAGGGATGGGCCTCCCTAGGACCTTTGACACAACTGTCCTGTTTAAACTACTTAACCCCACCTTCAATTTTATTAACTCCATCACTAAACTCACTAGAGAAGATTGTTGGCTCTGTTTGGACCCAGGCCCCCATACTATACCTGAGCTACCACAGAAAATCTGTTGACACTCTTAGAAAGCCTGTCAAGGTGTTCCTGGGGAGGACTCTGGTCCTCACCCTTCAAGTAGTAACTGGAAAGGGACTATTTGTAATAGGAAAAGGGGGACGACTTTAAATAGCTTGCCCCACCTTAAACATCTTTGCAATCACACCCTTACTGTAGAATCCAGCAACTCCTGCCTTGTGCCCCCCCCCCGCCCCGCGCCCTGCCCCATGGAACTTGGTTTGCATGCACCTCAGATTTAAACCCCTTGTGTGCATCCACAGATACTGAGAAATTCCAGCTTTATGTGTCCTGGTTCCCCTGTTCCCTCAAGTACCTATAAGGAGACAGCTCTGAAACAGTATAGGGAAAAACAAGATTTAGAGGCCTCAACAATCCTACTGAGTCTTTTTTTTTTAAAAAAGATTTTTCTTTTATTGGATAGTTTCTTTATTTACACTTCAAATGTTATCCCCTTTCCAGGTCTCCCCTCTGGAAATCCCCTAGGCAGGTAGAGAAAGAAGCACTGGAGAGACAATTAGAGAGACTGTCCTTTGGCAGAGAGATCTGGGGCCCAGGGAGCTTTAATACACGGTACATACATGGTGCCAGCTGGGTGATGGGAATTGAACTTGGAGCCCCTGCAAGAGCAATATGTGTTCATTACTGCTAAGCCATCTTTCCTGGTCCCACATATGAATTTTTTATTTTATTTATTTATTTATTTTTAAAGATTTATTTTATTTATTATATGTAAGTACACTGTAGCTGTCCTCAGACACTCCAGAAGAGGGCGCCAGATCTCGTTACGGATGGTTGTGAGCCACCATGTGGATGCTGGGATTTGAACTTATCACCTTCGGAAGAGCAGTCAGGTGCTCTTACCCGCTGAGCCATCTCACCAGCCCCTATTTATTTATTTTAAAACCTACAGCCGGGCGGTGGTGGTGCATGCTTTTAATCCCAGCACTTGGGAGGCAGAGGCAGGCGGATTTCTGAGTTCGAGGCCAGCCTGCTCTACAGAGTGAGTTCCAGGACAGCCAGGGCTACACAGAGAAACCCTGTCTCGAAAAACATAAACAAGAAAAACCTACAAAAAATAACAAATATATAGCTTTCAAAATGAGTACCACACCACCACATATATTAAACTACAAAAGACTTTATCAGAAATAATTTTTTGTTGCTGTTTTTAGAGACAGGGTTTCTCTGTATAGTCCTGGCTGTCCTGGAACTCACTCTGTAGACCAGGCTGGCCTCAAACTCAGAAATCCACCTGCCTCTGCCTCCAGAGTGCTGGGATTAAAGGCATGCGCGACCATGCCTGGCCCTAGAAATATTTTTTTTTAATATTTATTTATTTATTATATGTAAGTACACTGTAGCTGTCTTCAGACACCCCAGAAGAGGGCATCAGATCTCATTACAGATGGCTGTGAGCCACCATGTGGTTGCTGGAAATTGAACTCAGGACCTCTAGAAGAGCAGTCAGTGCTCTTAAACACTGAGACATATCTCCAGCCCCAGAAAAAAATGTATGGAACCAGATTTTATTTATAAATTCATTATCCATCTCTCTAGGAAATAAAGGCGAGGACTTACATAAACAAAGAAACAAAAAACAGAACCCTAAGCCTACTCCCAAACATTCTTTTTTTTTTTTTTTTTTTTTTTTTTTGGTTTTTCGAGACAGGGTCTTGTGGCGCACGCCTTTAATCCCAGCACTTGGGAGCAGAGGCAGGCGGATTTCTGAGTTTGAGGCCAGCCTGGTCTACAAAGTGAGTTCCAGGACAGCCAGGGCTATACAGAGAAACCCTGTCTCGAAAAACCAAAAAAAAAAAAAAAAGAAAGAAAGAAAGAAAATTGAGCTTTTCCTCCAGCACCTATGCACACATGGATACAAAAGTATACACGAGAGCGCGCGCGCGCGCGCGCACACACACACACACACACACACACACACACACACACACACACACACACACGCACACACACGCACGCGCGCGCACACAGGACCGTGAAAGGCAGCCTCGTTTCTGATTGAACAAAGGTAGGCCACGCTCCTGGACACTACGCTCCTGACACAAGGCCATAGCCCTCCATAGACTTGTGTCCTTCAGTCATGTAAGGGCAATGTCCCAAGCCCCTCCGTAGATAGATGTGACCACAGATCACATAGCCTCTAGACAGATCTCCATTTTTATTTATTTATTTATTTATTATTTTTTTGGTTTTTCAAGACAGGGTTTCTCTGTATAGCTCTGGCTGTCCTGGAACTCACTTTGTAGACCAGGCTGGCCTCTAACTCAGAAATCTGCCTGCCTCTGCTCCCAAGTGCTAGGATTAAAGGCTTGCGCCACCACCGCCCAGCTCAGATCTCCATTTTAATGAGGTAACTAAAGGCCTGGAGACTTAGCCAATTAAGCTTTCCTTCGGGGATACTCCTCTGTGTAAAAGGTATTTAACCTCAGGCCCACCCTAAGAAGTTAGGTAAGGTTTTACTCATGCACTTTCCACCATGACAATAAATGTCTTAAAACCATGAACTGTCTCTTTTCACCAGGATCGAGGGACCCAGCCAGAGCTCCCCTCTTTCCCCCTTGGCCCCAGGCTAGATCCAGCCTGCGGGAGCGGGGGAGGGGGGCACTCTGTTCTCAGCTCTTCTCAGCTATGCCTGGGTGCCCAAGAGCTTGAGAACCAGATCTTCCAGGCCTCCCTGCAGGCCCGGGGGAACTCCGAGCCAACTCCTGCAGTCCCTGGGACCTTAGACTGCCCTCCCCATCCCTGGAGCTGTGTCCGGAAGCTTCCAACACCTGCCAGGCAAATGACAGCAAGGGATCAGTGCAGTCCCACTTCCCTGAGCGGCCCAAGCCCTGTGGCCGAACAGACAGGGGACTGCTGGACCAATAATCCTACACACACACACACACACACACACACACACACACACACACACACACACAAAGGCATAAAGAAAAAAATTGTCCAGGTAGTGCATAACTCATCTCTGCATTGGACAGTAGGGATACAAAGATCAATAGTTGAAAGTGAGTCTGGGCTACATGAAATCTTGTCTCAAATAAACAAAACAAAATAAAACAACAACAACAAAAAGAACAGTGACCATACCAAAAAAAAGTTTGTATCATGGGCCAGAAGAAAAGGAGGAGAAATCAAGGCCAACTCAGCATTACCCATCAACTGTCATTAACAATTAGCAGGAGCCAGGCGCGTGGTGGCGCAAGCTTTTAATCCCAGCACTCCAGAGGCAGAGGCAGGAGGATTTCTGAGTTCGAGGCCAGCCTGGTCTACAAAGTGAGTTCCAAGACAGCCAGAGCTATACAGAGAAACCCTGTCTGAAAAAAACAAAAACAAAAACAAAAAAAATAGCAGGAGGGCTGGAGAGATGGCTCAGCTGTTAAGAGCACCGACTGCTTTTCCAAAGGTCCTGAGTTCAAATCCCAGTCAACCATATGGTGGCTACCAACCATCTGTAACAAGATTTGACATCCTCTTCTGGAGTGTCTGAAGAGAGTTACAGTGTACTTACATATAATAAATAAATCTTTAAAAAAATAAACAATTAGCAGGAAACACACATGGCTCTTTCAATTTGTGATCTAAACATTGACGTTAATACTGCGATCACACTCAATACAACATAAAATAGAACACACACACAAACTCTGGGGAAATCTAGGCCAGCAGTGTTTTCAAGGGACAAAGGAGCTATCTGCCCTACTTTATTTTTTATTCCTAACAGCCTTTACAAAAAAGCCACATAGAATGGGGAGCTGCAATACACTTCAGACCCACCTATTAATTTTCCTCTGAGTCTCTCTCTCTCTCTCTCTCCAACAAATGACACAGATGGTGAGTATTTTGCCTAAGCCTATATCAAAGCATGAATTAATTGTCCTTTAATTTTTTTTTCTGATTTAAGCATATAATAGTCATTATTCTCTAGAGGAACATGCATATATGTGCATATATGTATGTGTTAGTATGTATGTATGTATGTATGTATGTACGTATATTCTGTTGTATAGCATTTTTTTTTTTTTGGTTTTTCGAGACAGGGTTTCTCTGTGTAGCCCTGGCTGTGCTGGAACTCACTCTGTAGACCAGGCTGGCCTCAAACTCAGAAATCTGCCTGCCTCTGCTGGAACCAAAGGCGTGTGCCACCACTGCCTGGCTTGTATACAGCCTTTTTTCCCTCCCCCCTTTGTATAGCATTTTTATACTAACAGAAAAAACTCCTTGCAGGAGAAAGAGGAGACTCATGATACTGAGAATGTTAAAAAAAAAAAAAACCACACAAGTCCAGAAAAACTGTAATTTGCAAGCTGAGAGCTTCAAGATATACCAGGCCAGTCACCAGTGTTCTCCCAGTAGTTGACAACTGCTGGGGAGGAGACTCTTGGAGGGCCCTAGGGGCTTTCTCCAGCCTTACGCCCACCCGCCTCAGGTCAAGGCTAGGCCAAGTTCCATTCTCTACTCACAGGAACACACTTGAGTAAAATAGTCTCAGAATGTCCTGACTGATAGTCACCAGACCCTTGGGAAAGTCCCAGATAGAGTTCAAATGCAAGTCATGCTTGCTAGCCAATAGATTTAACCTTGCTGATGTAACCTGTGTCTCTGTGATGTAAAAACTGCTTGTAATAGCCATTTAGGGTCACCTTCTTGTCACTCACCTCAAGGGACCAATTGAGCATTGACCCCTGAAAATAAACCTCTTGCTTTTGCATCGATCTATGTCTTGGTGTCTCACTCAGGAGCATCTCAAATTAAGTACCACTGACCGAGGGTTGGGGGTCTTACATTTAGGGGCTTCATCCAGGATTCGAGGAGACCCCCGAGTGACCACTAACTAGACTGATTGGAGGGGAAAAGACCAGGCACAACAGTAGGCGCTTATTCATAAGCGATTGTCTGTCTGTCTCTCTGTCTTTTGATTTCACTTTTGGCTTGCAAGCACAGTGTGTTGGCCGGAAATCCTCTGTTCTGGTGCTGTCAATTGCTGCAGGCAACTTGCCTTAATGCTGTGACCGTTGGAAGTCTGGAGGATGCTTCAAATCCCCGGAGGGAGTTGGGATGACTCTGCTCTTTTTGGAAACGGCAAGACACAGCATTGGCGGGAGCCGACCAAGTCTTGCTGGTTTCTACACCCATGGCAGGGGTGAGAACTGTCTGTATAACCTGGTTTCTACACCCATGGCAGGGGTGAGAACTGTCTGTGTGTTGATTGTCTTTTTCTGTGTTCTTGGACTTGGACTGACGTTATTTTTGTTATTTTTGGACATAGTACAGACTGAATCTACCTCGCTGTTTATCCTAGTTAACCACTGGAGGGAAGTTAGGGAAAGAGGAAAAAACTTGTCAGTAGTAGTAAAGAAGGAAAAGTTAGTTACTCTCTGCTTCTCCGAACAGCCCAACTTTGGAGTAGGGTGGCCACCTGTAGGGACCTTGCAGGTGACCAAAGCAGTAGAGGAGAGAGTCTTTAGGCCAGGATCCCTCGGGAATCCAGACCAAGTGCCCTATAGAAGAAGAATCTAGTGGAGGACTAGAAGAATCTAGTGGAGGACCCCCCCATGGATAAAAGGGTCTTTCCCTAAGACCCACCTGGCAGGTTCTGGCTGTCAGGGAAAAGGAAGCACGGGAGGAGGGATCTGGACCCGAGAAGAAGTCGATCCCTTCAACAGTGGACCTTTTGCTCTAAGACCCTTCTCCTCCATATCCCCTATCCTTGCCCCCATGGCCCCACCAGAGCCAGAACCAGCCCCAGGATCCTCAGTCCATAAGGGACTGGGGCTATTGTACCCCCATTTACTGGAGGGAGGAGTGAGAGGAGACCTCCAACTTCCTGGTCCTGCCATGGGGACCCAAAGTCTGAGAATCCCTCCCCTGATACCACAGTGGCTCTCCCACCTCTAGATGAGGGCAATCAGGCTATGCAATATTGGCTCCTCTCTTCTGCCAACTTGTACAACTGGAAGGTCCAACATCCCCCTCCTTTCAGATAACCCCAACGGGCTGATTAATCTCTTTGAGACTGTTTTATTTACTCATCAGCCCACCTGGGATGATATCCAACAACTCATGAGAGTGATCCTGATGACCGAAGAGCAAGAGAGGATAATGTAGGAAGCTAGAAAGAATGTCCCCTCAGACACAGGGGCACCATCGATTGACCAGGCTGTCATCAACAGCGGGTTTCCCCTGACTAGACCTGACTGGGACTTTAATACAGCAGAAGGTAAGGGGCACCTGAAGGTCTACCACCAGGCTTTGTTGGCAGGTCTCAAGGGGGCCGCACAATGACCTACCAATTTGACCAAGGTATGTGAGGTTAAGCAGGGAACAGATGAGTCACGCACAGCCTTTTTAGAGTGGCTCATGGAGGCATTCTGCCAATATATACCCTATGACCCCAGCAATGAGGATCACAAAGCTACTGTGACTATGGCTTTTATAGACCAGGCTAGAAGAAATATCAGGAAAAAGCTTCAGAGACTAGAGAGACTATAGGATAAGCCGTTGATGGATTTAGTGCAGGTTGCTGAGAAAGAATACCATAACAGGGAGACAGAGGAGGAGAAGAAGCAGAGAAAGAGAAAGGAAGAGGATGAAAGGGAGCTGAAAAAAGAAAGGCTACAGGAAAGGGATTTACAGAGAATCTTGGCTTCAGTAGTCAGGGAAAGCAGAGAAGAGAGACTCCAACCAAAAGAGAGACAGAAAACCCCTTGAAAAGGACTGGTGTGCATATTGTAAAGAGAGGGGCCACTGGACTCAAGAGTGACCTAACAAATGGAAGCCAGGGGTAGGAAATCCCAGGCCTTGGGAAAAGTACCCCCAGGTGGCAAAGGTGTTAGCCCTGGCAGAAGACAGTGACTAGGGAGGATGGGGTTTGGACCCCCTCCTCGAACCAAGGGTAACTCTGAGAGTGGAAGGGAAACCCACTCAATTCTTGGTGGACACAGGGGCTCAACATTCGGTCCTCCTCCAAGCAGATGGCCCCATTACCAAGAAAAGATCTGGGGTCCAAAGAACACTGGCACCAAAATGTATTCATGGACTACCCGAAGAACACTAGACCTAGGAATGGGCTGGGTATCCTGTTCATTTATGGTCATTCCAGACTGTCCCTACCCCCTGTTGGAGTGAGATTTACTCTCCAAGATGGGGGCCCAGATACACTTCCTGCCTGACAGGTCACAACTCATTGTCCCAAAAGTAGAGCCCATGGGTGGAGGAAAGACCTCTCCAACTGACCTCTGCCGGGAACTGAGGCTACCTGCTTTACAGACAGGAACAGTTTTCTCCATGAAGGTCAGAGTCGAGTGGGTACTGCTGTGGTGGACAGCACAAATGTCACCTGGGTTGAACTGCTACCTTCCCCTGCCCTCCACACGTCAGTGCAGAAATTGGAGCTAATTGCCCTCACCAAAGCCTTGGAACTTGGGGCTGGCAGGAAAATTAATATCTACACAGATAGCAGGTATGCCTTTGCCACAGCCCACATTCAAGGGTCTGTATACCAAGAGAGAGAAGTGCTCACATCAGAGGTAAAAAATAAAAAAACAAGCAGGAAATCTTGGATCTCTTGGATGCCCTGATGAAGCCAGCAACTGTGAGTATTACTCATTTCCCAGAACATCAGAAGGGAAGAGATTCAGTGGCCCAAGGCAATAACCAGGCAGATCAAGTGGCTCAAAAGTGGCAATGCAGGAGGCTATCCTGGTTATGTGCCTGCAAGAGACACCTGCTGGGAAATGGGACTGGACTAAGGGATGGCCTCACTTAAAATATACGGAAGAAGAAAGGACTCAGGCTGCTAGCCACCTTACCAGCTATTACCTAGAAAAAGAAGGGCAATGCCGGGCATAGTGGCGCATGCCTTTAATCCCAGCACTCGGGAGGCAGAGGCAGGTAGATTTCTGAGTTCGAGGCCAGCCTGGTCTACAGAGTGAGTTCCAGGACAGCCAGAGCTACACAGAGAAACCCTATCTCGAAAAACCAAAAAAAAAAAAAAAAAAAAAAAAAAAAAAAAAAAAAGGAAGGGCAATGGTGCACACAAGAAGGGAGAACTATACTCCCCAAAAAGCAAGCAAAAGACTTTCCTGGCCAAATGCATAAATGGACTCATTTAAGGGATAAACTCATCCAAGCAGTCAAGGGATCTAATGTATATGTAATGGACCTCAGGGTTTTAGCCAGAGATACAGTAGAACAGTGTAAGGTATGCCAGCAAGTGAATGCTTACGTGGCCAAGAGTAAACAGGGCAAAAGACCTACAGGAGAACAGCCTGGAATATATATTGGTAGGTCGATTTTACAGAAGTTAAGCTAGGAAAATATGGTTACAAATACCTTCTAGTATTTGTAGATACTTTCTCTGGATGGGTTGAGGCTTTCCCCACCAAGCAGAAAACAGCTACTGTGATAGCTAAGAAGATAGAGGAAAGTTTTCCAGAGGTTTGGAGAGCTCAAGGTAATGGGATCAGATAATGGTCCTGCTTTTGTCTCTAAGGTAAGTCAGGGATTGGCAGAGATACTGAGGACTAATTGGAAGCCCCATTGTGTGCACTGTCCCCAGAGATCAGGGCAGGTGGAGAGAATGAACAGAACCCTAAGAGAGACCTTAACTAAATTGTCCTTGGAGACCGTCACTGACTTGGTGGTGCTCCTTCCCCTGGCCCTGCTCTGAGGCAGGAACACCTCCTACCATTTAAACCTGACCCCTTTTGAGATCCTGTATAAGACTCCCCACTCCCTTAACCCTGGCTCTTGACACACCCCCCTCGAGTGACTTTTCAGGCTGACAAGGATCTTATGTCTTGATTGCAAGCTTTCCAGATCAGCCACCAGGAATTGTGACCTAAACTTAGTGCCCTGTATAACGCAGGTGCCCCAGAGGTTCCACACGAGTACCAAGTTGGAGATTGGGTATATGTTAAGAGACATTATGCTGAAAACTTGGAAGCAACCTGGAAAGGGCCATTTCTGGTGCTGTTGACCACCCGGACCTCCGTTCAGGTGGATGAAGTAACTTCCTGGGTTCAGGTAACTCTCATCAGACCAGCACCTATGCCTGACACCAACTGGATCGCAGCCAGACACCTGAGCAATTCCCTCAAGCTCAAGCTCACCCGCCCTTCTGCGAGGCCAGAGAGACCATGACACGGCTATAGTGTAGCTTCCTTCCAGCGCTGAGCCTCAGCGACCCCCACAACCCTACCAAAGTGACTTGGCAAGTCCTCTCAGCCACTGCAGATGTAGTTTGGTCCACTACAGTGGAACACTCACCTTATACCTAGTGGCCAGGCCTTGTCTTTGATCTCTGTAAGTTAGTGGCTGGCCTGGACACCTGGGATATCCCCATCCTAGAGACACAGAGGCAGGGATTACCTGAATGTGGGGGACGAGGGACTTGTGAATCTAAACCGTGTCCCAGAAGCAGCCTTGGAGGGTGGGGCTTGGGGTGCAGACACCCAAAGTTGAGGAGTGTCCTGCGAAAGACCCCATATATGTGTGACCCCATATATGTGTGCCCCCGAGATGGAAGAAGCCCGCAGCAAGCCCATCAGTGTGTGTGTTGGGGGGGGGACCACTTTTTCTGTGCTGCCTAGGGGTGTTAAACAATGGAAAGCACATTCTGGGGACTATTCCCTGGAGTTGGCGGGGGAGGGGTAGTTAAGGATTCCATGGCCAAGGTGAGAGAAGGGCTAGCCAAGTAGTGAAAGAGAGAAAGAAAAGAGAGTCAGGGCTGGTTCAAGTCTTGGTTTAACTCATTCCCTTGGTTAAACACCCTCATATCCACCTTGTTAGGATCCTTAATTGTTCTCCTGCTATTGTTGACCTTTGGCCCTGGCTGTCCTGGAACTCACTTTGTAGACCAGGCTGGCCTCGAACTCAGAAATCTGCCTGCCTCTGCCTCCCAAGTGCTGGGATTAAAGGCGTGTGCCACCACGCCCAGCTGGACCCCGAATATTGAACAAGCTTATAGCCTTCATAAAAGAGAGAATAGGAGCAGTGCAGCTGATAGTCCTGCACCAACAATATGAGACCCTGAGGACAGGACCTGAAGAATAAATTAGTTACCCAAGACCCCTGAGCGTAGCTCCAGGATTGGAGCTTCTACAAGAAAAATGGGGGAATGAGGGACCCTAAGGGCTTTCGCAAGCTTTCCACCCTCCCGCCTTGGACCAAAGCTAGGTCAAGCTCCATTCTCTACTCACAGGAACATTCTTGAGTAAAATGTCTCAGAATGTCCTGACTGATAGTCACCTGGCCCTTGGGAAAGTTCCAGATAGAGTTCAAATGCAAGTCATGCTTGCTAGCCAATAGATTTAAAGGTCAACATGCTTAGCTAATAAGTTTGAACTGTAACCTTGCTGATGTAACCTGTGCCCCTAAAAAGTATAAAAACTCCTTTTAATGGTCATTTGGGGTTGTCTAATTGTCACTCGCCCCAAGGGACTGATTGAGAGTTGACCCTGATGCGCCAGAAAATAAACCTCTTATTTTTGCATCAATCTGTGTCTCAGTGCCTCACGTGGGGGCATCTCAAAGTAAGTACCACTGACTGAGGATTGGAGCCTTACACTCTTACACATCAGGCTGCCTAGAGAAGGCTGGACTGCCTAAGAGGGTGCTGCTGGCGCCTGTTCAGTTACCTGCAAGCTGTGACTGTCATCTATGTTGAGATGAGCCTTTTAGTGAGGCAGTTGATTCTGAGTCATTTGTGCTCCTGCAAGTCATCATCAGGTTGGTGCAGAACATCTCTCCCCTCTGGCCACCTGGAATTCACTGCTCCAGATGTACAGAAATGTCTACAACTTAGGAATGACTATTGCCTTTTCTGTTTGGTTAGAAAGTGTAAGTAAAGTGGACATGGTAGTACATGCTTATCACCCTAGCACATGGGAGGCGAGGCAGAGGCAGAGGCAGAGGCAGAGGCAGAGGCAGAGGCAGAGGCAGAGGCAGAGGCAGAGGCAGAGGCAGAGGCAGAGGCAGNTGTTCTTTCTTTTTTTTTTTTTTTTTTTTTTTTTTTTTTTTTTTTTTTTTTTTTTTTTTTTTTTTTTTTGGTTTTTGGAGACAGGGTTTCTTTGTATAGCCCTGGCTGTCCTGGAACTCACTTTGTAGACCAGGCTGGCCTCGAACTCAGAAATCCTCCTGCCCCTGCCCCTGCCTCTGCCTCCTGAGTGCTGGAAATAAAGGCATGCACCACCACGCCTGGCTAACACTGGGACTTTCAAGACAGCCCTTAAGACTTTGAAAAAGAACTCGATGGACTGGAGAGATGGCTTAGCGGCTAAGAGTACTGACTGCTCTTCCAACGGTCCTGAGTGCAAATCCCAGCAACCACGGTGGCTCACAACCATCCTTAATGAGATTTGATGCCCTCTTCTGGTGTCTCTGAAGACAGAGACAGTGTACTCACATACATAAAACAAATAAATAAAACTTAAAAAAAAGAACTTGAAAAAGACGGGTTCGATATCTATATCTATAGATATAGAAATATGGAGAGATAAAATTTCTCAACTATGAAAATATAAGGATGCAATAATGTGAATCATGAGGGGCTTCATGAATCTAAAGGAACAAAGGCAGCTACACTGTGAGCCAGCTGGTCAGAAAGACACAAAGGCAGGCAGATTTCTGAGTTAAAGGTCAGCCTGAGACACACTGAGTCCAGGCCCAGGGATGGTAGAAATGTTAATTACAGGGCAGGGTTCCTCCCAGGTAGTTAGCATCTGTGCTCCACAGAGGCAGGCAGAGCTCTGAGTTCTTTTGCAAAGTTAAAAAAAAAAAAATGTGTGCTTGCTGTCTCCTAAGGATTAAGGGGCTGGAGTCCCAGGATGCTGATACACAGGATAATCAAAGGGAACATAGAGTAAATGACTGAACTGATATGTAAATAACAACTGGGCTTTTGGTCTGCTTGAGCTAAGCTTCAAAAAGCAATAGCAGTTCTTAGAACTTTCTCTAAGAAGAGCTGAGCTACCAGGAGATGTCTGGAGAGCAAAAACATCTCTTCAGGATTTTTTTTTCTGACTTGGTCAGAAGATCCAATAATTTTTTTAGAGAAGATTCTCTGACTTTGGTCAGAAAACCCATGAGCCATTCAGATAGCTTTTAGAATTTTTTACTAGCAGAGAGAGTTGTCTTAACCAGAGAGTTTATAGACTAGCAAGAAAATGCTGTCTAGAGCAGAAAACACACACACACACACACACACACACACACACACACACACACATACACAGAGAAAGACAGAGACACAGAGAGACAGAGACACAGAGAGACAGAGAGAGAGAGAGAATTGGGAAAGCCAGCCATCACAGCAAAACCTAGACTGCCAGCTTATACCCACGATTCCATGATTTGATTTCGAGTGGTTTCTTTTCACTGCTCCCAAACACCTCTTTTCTCTGGAAGCTCTCTCCAAGCCAAGGCTGGTGGTGCCCGGAACTAGGACTGAGACCCGGTAGGTAAGTATATCAGGCACATTCGGTGTGGGATGGATTTCACTTAGAGTGTCTTGAACCCTTGATGTGAGATTGTGCTTGGCAAAGGAATGAAGATTTGGTAGATAAAAATGGGTCAAGCAAATTCAAAAGGTAGAGAAATGTATATTAAGTCTTAAAACGAGCTGTTAGTGAGTAAGGTAAGATGCACAAAAGTCTTTTGCGGGATTTCTTTGAGTTTATACAGAAAGTTAGTCCATTTTAGTCCATGGTTCCCTGAAGAAGAGTCACTGAGCCCTGGTACCTGGTGCAAGGTCTATAAAGACAGCTCTGAAGCTGGGCGTCGTGGCGCAAGCCTTTAATCCCAGCACTCGGGAGGCAGAGGCAGGCGGATTTCTGAGTTCAAGGCCAGCCTGGTCTACAGAGTGAGTTCCAGGACAGCCGGGGCTACACAAAGAAACCCTGTCTCGAAAAAAAAAACAAACAAAAAAAATAAATTAATAAATAAAAAATAGAAAAACAGAGACAATTGATGATCTGCCTCACTGTAGTGCGGCCTCGGTCAAATTGGTTTCTGTAAAGTCAACTAGCTCTGATTTGATTAGTTTGGGGAGAAACGAAGCCACCATCATCTCCGCGCTTCCCACCCCAACTTGCTGAAGGCTTTACAAGCAAATTGTGATGTTGCTGAAAGTGACACTGAATCAGAAGACAAACCGCCATATCTCGGCGGTGCTTTCATTTCAGAAGAGGAGGTTGTTAAATATCATAAAGAGGAATGGCCTCCTCTCTAGACAAGCACTGCTCGGAAAATCAAGGTTAGAAGAACAGGGAAAACTGAAAGTCAATCTCATAGGAGGTTGGGAGATGCAGCCCGAAGGCCGCCCAATTGGGCGATCTTCCGTTTGGATGTTTCCGGTGGCATGCATTCCATGCTGATGAGGATGGTAGTCAGCAGATACGGGAAGCAGTTCCCTATAAATTACTGAAGGAACTTAAGGAATCCACCTCGAAATATGGCCCTATGTCTCCTTATGTAATGTCCTTGCTTGATAGTATAGCCACATATTGGTTGACACGCCAGGACTCCCTGCAGGTAACAAGGGCTTGTCTCTCAGGAGGACAATGTTTGTTGTGGAAAACGGAGTATGAGGAGGAGGTCAGAAAAGAATTGTTCTCAAAAAAAATATGGAGGCTACATATCAAGCATTGGCTGGAACAGAGGCATTTTTGGACCCTAAGGCACAATTAAGAATATCAAAAGAAAATTTGGTGGCTATCTCAAATCTTGCTATTACTGTCTGGAGGAAGTTACCCTCTTCTGGGTCACAAACCTTGGCTTTGGCAGACATCCACCAGGGTGGAGAAGAGCCTTATGCTGATTCTGTGGACTGTCTAACAGATGCAGTCACAAAAATAATGAAGAGGCAGCAGGTGTCTTGTTGAGGCAATTAGCTTATGAAAATGCTAATAAAGCCTGCAGAGACATGCTTAGGCCTGCAAGACATTCTGGAAATATTCCAGATCTTGTCTGCCTCTGGGCTGACGTTACACCCTTGCCGGCACAGCGACCCGGCAATGGCAGCAACTTTCCAGGGGCTTTCCCCATTTCAAAAAGGGGGTCTAAAGAATAAAGGTCCAAACATTAGGCCTTTGTTTCCACTGTGGACAGCCCAGGCACAGAAGCTACCTGTGTCCTCCTGTAAAGCAGAAACTGACCAGTATAGAGTGCTATGGGCTGAGCAGGTGCTGCCCCTCCAGCTACAGAAAGGTTACCATTGGCAGAGAGAATGTGGATGGAAATATCACAAAATGCCGTACCATACCCTCCCCATTGAAAGGAATTTTCCTCAGTAGTGCAACTTTCAGGGGGCCCAGAGGTAGGCCCCTTAAATAATAAGGGGCCAGCATGAATCCTTATGTTCCAGTCAACCAAGGATGTCAGCTGACTCCCTATGTTGGGCCACCCCAGGGAGCCCCAAGGATCACAGAACTGGACTTCAGTTCTAATGCCTCAGTCATATTAACTCCTTATTCTCCACCAGTGATCATGCCCACTGGGGTACGTGGTCCTTTGCCCATGGGCATGATGGGACTAATCCTAGAAGCTCTACCTCCTTATAAGGGATAAGGAATACATGTAATTCCATGAGTTATCGATTCTGACTACACAGGAGAAATAAAAATCATGTTAGGGATGTCCACAAAAATGGATAGATTCATGCAGGACAGAGGTTTGCTCAAATGCTGCTGTTGTCATTATATGTTAGGGGTCATTCAATACAAACTCAGGCCAGAGAAGAAGAAAGCTTTGGATCAAGTAATCTAGTGTTTTGAGTGGAAGAAGTAAAGAAAAACAGACATTTTAAGGTGATAACAATAAATGGAAAAGTTATCAATGTCCTTTTGCATACCGGAACAGATGACTCCTCCATAACTGGCAAAGACTGGCCTGCAAATTGGCTCACCACATATACTCCCTCCACAGTATATGGTGTGGGACATGCCTCCAAAGTTGCTCAAAACATGGATGGCCACTTTGCATTGGGAAGAACAGGAGAATAGAGAAACCTTCCGTCCTTATATAATACCCTCTCTACCCTTCACATTCTGGGGAAAAGACTGGCTCAGTCAAATGAGAGCTTGTCCAGCAAGAGGCTGGAGCAGGCTGTGGCAGAGGAGCAGGGTTCCTCCTCCTCCCTAGGCCAAACACAGATGAGATCTGCGAGGCAAGGACCCACCAGGCAAAGAAAACTGGGTGTAATCTTGCTTCTGAGAGCTTGGAATAACAAAGCTCACCCAAAACTTAAATTTCACGCTTCTTTTTCTAAAATTTGTTTAAATGTTTGTTCTTCCTTCATAACAGGAACACCTGAAACAATGCTTGTGCCTTTTAACCCAAAACTGTTTAAAGTTTTTTCAATCTGTTTAAAACTTCTTTGGAGTTTCAGAAAATCATATTGGAGAGAAAAATGTGTGAAGGTGGAAGAAAGTGATTGAGGCTGATAGTGCAAGTTATGAAGGATAGAGGATGTGAATAAATCTTAGATCATTGTAGGAAAGGGATTTATTTTTTTTTAAACTTAAAGAAATTCTTATAGGCTTCAAGGAATCCACTCAAATCTACCTTCCTCAGGTCAAACCGAGTAAGTTAATAACCATTATTTAATCCTTAATTAATAAAATAATACTATCTACTTAAGCCAATTTCTTTTTCTTCGCATCCCAGATACATAATTAACATGGTATCTTCTTTTTTTTTTTTTTTTTTTTTTTTTGGTTTTTCGAGACAGGGTTTCTCTGTATAGCCCTGGCTGTCCTGGAACTCACTCTGTAGACCAGGCTGGCCTTGAACTCAGAAATCTACCAGCCTCTGCCTCCTGAGTGCTGGGATTAAAGGCGTGTACCACCACGACCGGCTAACATGGTATCTTCTTTCTCAGCTAGTTCAACTTCCTTCAGCAGGTGAATAAAATACCTCAATTTCCCCCTTTGCTTTCCTTTATGCTACACAGGTGAATTCTCACTTAAAGGATTCCTTCCAGGGCCAAGATTCTCTAACATCCTTGCTTCTTTTCTCCTCCTATAACAACGGAGCACCAGTATGCTGCCAATCAAACTGTTGCAGGCTTAACATGTGCATTACCCACTCTCTCCACCCCATAGTGGCTATTCCAATAGGTCTATTGTTACAAAAAAGGAAGTCATGATCAGTCTTCAAACTCTGCAGATGAAGATCCGGACTCTCCTGATGGAACAGAGAAGGTCCTAGAATCTCTCAGTCGTCTGCAGCTGGTTGACCAGGAGAGACCCACAGTGCCTGCAGCATCTAAAGAGACAGCGAGAGCCTGGTATTTTCCCAGCTAAGTCTCATCCATGATGCAGCCACATTTTCTCCAGGGAGACTGCCTTTCTTAGTCAAATTTGCTTGTATAGCCTTTGCTTAGACGTACTTTGGCTAAAAGATTTATTGCAGCCCTGAGAGTGGGGATCACAGCCTTACTAGGTATGATTTCTAGTTTTTCCTTACCCACTACCTCCTTAGTTAAAGCGATTCGCACAGCATATCATGTAGATTAGTTATACAAAAATGTGTCAATTTCACTCATGATCTAGTAAAATATTGACAGGGGTCTTCAGGATTGGCTTAGTGCTTTAGAGGAAGCAATCCTATTTATGGGAAATTAAATTCAAAATATTAAGATTAGGATATGGATGCATTGGGTTTGTGTAATATAACACCTCTGAGCATGGCTGGTCTAAAATTTAGTCTCATTTAAAGGGACTTTGGAACAATTTGAATTTGACTTTGGATATGTATTCCCTATACCATAAGAAGTGGATATTAGTAATTCTAGAGTAGGATCCACTTCTGTTGACAAAGTGTCTGCAGCTTTTGTCTCTGCTGTGCAAAAGTTCATTTCTCCTCCTCCTCCTCTTCCTCCTCTTCTTCCTCCTTCTTCTTCCTTCTTCCTTCTTCCTGGACTTTACTGATTAATATAGGAATTGCAGTTGGTTTATTCTTACTGGCTTGGCTTCTTCTTCCAGTCTTCATCAAGCAAGTTGAGCACTTACTTAGTAACTCATGATCAGTGTTCACACCCTCAAAAACCAAAAAGGGGGAGATGCTGAGACCAGCATGAGCTTGGTGCGGTTTTTTTTTTTGTTTGTTTGTTTGTTTTGTTTTTTTTTGTTTTTCGAGACAGGGTTTCTCTGTATAGCCCTGGCTGTCCTGGAACTCACTTTGTAGACCAGGCTGGCCTCAAACTCAGAAATCTGCCTGCCTCTGCCTCCTGAGTGCTGGGATTAAAGGCGTGTGCCACCAGGCCCGGCTGGTGCATTTTGTTTTAATAAAAGATAAGGATAGGAAGAATATGTTTGGTGGCTATGTAGTCAGGTGTGGGGGAAGGGGGTCCCTCCACAGGCCCATGCTGAGGCATCCCTTCCCAGTGAGGGATGGGATACATGACGGTAGAGTATAGAGTAGAGTTTATTCAGGGCATGGGGAGGGGAGTTTAGAAAGGGAGAGAGAGAGAGAGAGAGAGAGAGAGAGAGGAGGAGTAAAGGCTGGCCATGAGCATGTGGAGAGAGAGGGGGGAGGGGAATAGGGAGAGTGGGGGAAGGGGCAAGTGGACAGAGCAGGAGCAAGAAGGCAAGAGCAAGAGAGAGTGGAGAAAGGGGTGAGCAGTCCCTTTTTTAGTGAGTTAGGCATACCTGGCCATTGCCAGGTAACTGTGGGGGCACAGCCTAGACAAGATGCCAACATTCCCCTGTTTCGGTTTAATTAAAAAAGAAAAAAAAATAGCCAGGAGTGGTGGCACACAGCTTTAATCCCAGCACTCCAGAGGCAGAGGTGGGAGGATTTCTGAGTTTGAGGCCAGCCTAGTCTACAAGGTGAGTTCCAGGACAGCCAAGACTACACAGAGAAACCCTGTCTCGAAAAACCAAAAAAAAAAAAAAGAAAGAAAGAAAAAAATAGAAAGAGGTGATGGTGGAGCAGGAATATGGTCATAGTGATCTTTAGCTGACTTTGGGGTGATGTATTTCTAGGATACCTAGAAAAATGGGTATGGGGATGTTGGGAATGTTGGTCTAGTCTTAGCAGAGTTAGCTGTCCAGGGTCTGTGGAACCATCTGTGGATAGATCAGAAGGAACATGTTCAGTAGAAGCATCTGTGTTTGTGAGAAAAGATTGGAGCATCTGGAAGTTGCTTCTGGAGTTGTTCTGTATTGTAGTAAGTGCCTTGACAAGATGCTGAAACACACACACACACACACACACACACACACACACACACACACACACATATATAATGTAGAGAATAAGATTAAATACGTTTGGGAGAATAAAACATTTTTCTTAGATGTACATTTAAAATCCAGAGGCCTCCCACCCTCTGGAATAGGTAGTAAGTGGGAACTTTAGGCAATTGATTAGCAGATGTACTTAACTGGATGGAGTCTATTGGGTCCATGAGAGGTAGATCTGAGTGGGTTTCCTGTAGCTTTTAAGTTTGTAAAAGATATAACAGCATGAGTTAACAACATGGTCTTTAAGATGAGCTTTTTGTAGAGCAGAAGAAACAAGAAGGGCTTTTTCCTTCTGTCTAGGACACTGAATATATACCACTTTAAATTTAGTTAAAAGACAACCAAAGAAAACTTGAAACTTGAATTTGTGATTATACAGTTGGATCATAGTGGAATGTTTAATGTTAGGACAGTGACATAGAAATAAGAGGAAACATGAAGTATTTAGTTGCTGGAAACTGAGTTTAGGTACATCTGAACTTGTGTATTGTTTATCGTGAAGTCTATAAGAAATCTAGCAGTCGCCGGGCATGGTGGTGCACGCCTTTAATCCCAGCACTCGGGAGGCAGACGCAGGCAGATTTCTGAGATCGAGGCCAGCCTGGTCTACAGAGTGAGTTCCAGTACAGCCAGCGCTACACAGAGAAAACCTGTCTCAAAAAAATGAAAAATAAATAAATAAATAAATAAATCTGGCAGTCTTCGCTAGTTAAGGAATATATTAATAAGTAAATATAGTGGTGGATTACCTTAGGGTAAGGAGCTACGTCTGTTTTCTAGCTGTCAAGCTACGGTTACCTTAGCGGTTAATGTAGTCAGAAATTTGGGGGGAATAAATTATAATTTAGGAGTCATGTATTAGTTAAAAAGTGACATATTGCCGGTCGTGGTGGTGCACACCTTTAATCCTAGCACTCGGGAGGCAGAGGCAGGCGGATTTCTGAGTTCAAGGCCAGCCTGGTCTACAAAGTGAGTTCCAGGTCAGCCAGGGCTACACAGAGAAACCCTGTCTTGAAAAAAAAATGACATAGTTCACCTATAGTCCACTAGCTAACCAGTTCCCTGTGGTCTCCATGGCAACTTGAACAGAGTCAGTCTGGCTTTCAAGCCAAAGACTTTTTCCCTCTGTAGAATAGATATGGTGAAATGAGAAGCAATCCATGTTGACTTTAGGCAATATGAGGCATTTGACACTCCAGTTTGTCCAGAGTAGACCAAACCCAGGCAGGGCAATAGTGGTGCGATTCAGTAGATTTTATACCAAAAACTAGGTAGTCTCTTGTAGATGTGTCCATTATCTTCTGAGACCTTGGGGGGTGGGGTAAGCTGTTAGGCTCTGGGAGTCTCTCCCTGTCATAAGTTTAAATATATTAATAATTAGCAAACTTCTGACAAGATTGAGAACGTGTGTTGATTGGTCATATCTGAGTTAGACAACTTGTGTTTGTTAAATTATTTGTTTGGGAATGTGTATAGTAAATAGAACATAACTTAGTAGTAGTTAGTAGCAAAAATCATTATTTACCAAGGCAGGATAGGAACGAATGTCTTAATTGTTAAGTGACTTTGAGAGGTTGCATAATATAGAAAAGCACATTTTGCATTAGTAGAGAAACACTTGGCTTAGAGTTGGTGTAGACTAGAATGTAAACAAATAAGAGAGCTGGCAGCAGTGGCCTGTGACTGTGGTGACAGGAAGTGAGTGTGTCCATGTGGGTTCGGGCCTGTGACACAAACTGAGTCGGGCAGGCAGGCCATGGGAACCGGCTGGTCTGTGGAAAGAGAGACAGGCGCTCACGTGTGCTGTTGAGGCACCTGAAGATAGCAGATCGAGAGGACCTAGGATAACAGCATGCGTCCTAGGTAGCACAGGCCACAGCACCACTGAAAGCCTGCGGCGGCGGCGGCAGCTGCAGCACAGGGGTGGTGCTGTAGTTTGCACAAACAACGCTCAGATGCAAGCAGGTGGAGCGCGGCTTCCTCCTAACAGCTGGAAAACAGTGCTTCCAGCTGTGGGCCAGCACTGCCCCACTCGGCCTGTTGGGAGGCTGAGGTGGGTGAAGAAATGCCTGAAGTAGCATCTGTCTCCTAGCAATTTGACTCAAGGTGGAGTTAAGGAGGCAGCAGGGGAGCAGGCCTGAGGCGGGAAAAGCAGCTGGGAGACCAAAGTGTGCCAGCAGCAGTCCCGGGCAGGCCTCAGGTGCCCAGGGAAGGCAGTGGCTACTGCAACAGGGGCAGGTAGGGAGGGGCAGGGCTGAGGTAGGAGAAGCTGGCAGGAGATGCCAGAGTGGCTCTTTTCATGCAGCAATGGTGGCTCGGGAGTCAGGGCAGAGCACGGGAAGCACAAGGGGGCAGGGCGAAAGCTGCTTTTCTCCTGGCTGTGGCAGAGCTCAAACTACCAGGCAGGGACAGTGGCAGCCTTGGCAGGCGGAGCGCAAGAGCCCTGCGCTCCAGAGAGAATACGTGTGGCGGATGGTCGTGTGGGCACAGAAAAGCAATGTCTTAACAAACAGAATCCCTGGCAGAGGTTAGGGCCAGAACTGCTTTTCATGAGGTGAGCCAGGAGCAGAACAAATGGCAAGAGAATGAGGGAGGGGGGAGGGAGAAGCCTATGCTATGGATCACTAGTTGTTTTAAAGTGCCAGTTTAGTGGTGTACTGGCTAGTTTTGTGTCAACTTGACACAGCTGGGGTTATCACAGAGAAAGGAGCTTCAGTTGGGGAGGTGCCTCCATGAGATCTAGCTGTGGGGTATTTTCTCAATTAGTGATCAAGGGGGAAAGGCCCCTTGTGGGTGGGACCATCTCTGGGCTGGCAGTCTTGGGTTCTATAAGAGAGCTGGCTGATCAAGCCAGGGGAAGCAAGCCAGTAAAGAACATCCCTCCATGGCCTCTGCATCAGCTCCTGCCTCCTGACCTGCTTGAGTTCCAGTCCTGACTTCCTTTAGTGATGAACAGCAATGTGGAAATGTAAGTCGAATAAACCCTTTCCTCCCCAACTTGCTTCTTGGTCATGATGTTTGTGCAGGAATAGAAACCCTGACTAAGACAAGTAGGCTTATAGAGATATTGCTTGCTGTGTACTGTGAGTTACACCTGGACATCCCAGTAAGTAGGGACAAGTTGGTGAAGACTAACCAATTGGGCGAGAGTAAAGTTATTAACTACCACTACCAACATCCTGAGAACACTATTCATAACCAGAGAGACTGACAGCAAGGCCAGACCACAAGTCTTCATATGATAGTCTGGTTGGTAAGCTCTGGGCCGGTGCCCTGAGTAACAGAGTTCACCCAGGCCTGGCATTTCTCAGCACTGAGAAAGGAACGTCTTAGAGGAGAGAGGAAAATTTCACCCAAGGGAAAATGTCCTAGAACAAGGGACAGTGAAAAAATTAAATGTCTCCATACTCAAGGGCAGCACAGGGGTAGCTCTGAGCTCAAGAACTCTCCTGAGACTATGGGGACATTTACTATGACCAGTGGTGGGGGGAGGGGTTTACCAGTTCTCAGAAGTTTGGGGTACCGAGCATTGGTTCCCCATGTTGTAGCAGGGGAGGAGATGCAAACGTGGAGCGCTTCTAAATCCGAGTCTTGGCACGAAATGTTGTGTTTTATAAAAAGATAAGGGAGAAGGAATATGTTTGGTGCATGTGTAGTCGGGTGTAGGGGAAGGGGGAGTCTCGGTGGGCCCATGCTGAGGCATCCCTTGCCCCTGAGGGACCAGCCAAACCACGGTGTAGTGTAGATTAGAGTTTATTCAGAGCATGGGGAGGGGAGAGGAGAGGGGAGGGTAGTAGGGATAGAGAAAGGTAGAAGGAGTGAAGTAGAGGCAGCATTCGCACATGGAGAGAGAAAGGGGAGGAGAATTGGGAGGGATGAGGAAGGGGCTAGAGGACAGAGCCGGAGCCAGAAGGCCAAAGCAAGAGAGAGCTGTTTCCCAGCCCGGGCTGTGGTGGCATACACCTTTAGTCCCAGCACTTGGGAAGCAGAGACAGGCAGATTTCTGTGTTTGAGGCCAGCCTGGTCTACAGAGTGAGTTCCAGGACAGCCAGGGTTATACAGAAAAACCCTGTCTCTAAACACACACACACACACACACACACACACACACACACACACACACACACACACACACACACACACAGAGAGAGAGAGAGAGAGAGAGAGAGAGAGAGAGAGCGAGCGCTAGAGAGAGCGAGCGCGAGCTGTTCCCAGGTAACTGGGGTGGAGGTTAGACAAAATGGTGATGTGGTGAGGACGGAGTAACATGATTCCTGCCTCTAGTACAAAGTCAGTGGTGTTGGGCCTCCACAAATATAACGAGCTGCCACGATCCTAAGTCTTGTTTGTGTAATGATGTACATATTTCACACTCCTCCTTAGAGCACTGTCCTCCCAGTTAATGCCTGTTAATGTTAGTGACTCCATGACAATCAGAGACAGCACCAGTCCAGGAGGCAAAGGTGTGGCTAATGTCTCAGCAAAAAACGGTAAACACTGGAACCTTCAGGTCAGCCCTTAAGACTTTGCAAAAGAACTCGATGGACTGGAGAGATGGCTTAGCAGTTAAGAGTACTGACTGCTCTTCCGAAGGTCCTGAGTTCAAATCCCAGCAACCACATGGTGGCTCACAACCATCCTTAATGAGATCTGATGCCCTCTTCTGTTGTCTCTGAAGACATAAATAATGTATTATTTTACATACATAAAATAAATAAATAAAACTTAAAAAAAGAACTTGAAAAACACAGGTTCAATTATGTAGAGAGATAAAATTTCTCAACTATGAATGCAATAATGTGAATCATGAGGGGCTTCATGATCTAAAGGAACAAAGGCAGCTGCACTGTGAGCCAGCTGGTCAGAAAGACACAAAGGCAGGCAGATTTCTGAGTTAAAGGTCAGCCTGAGACACACTGAGTCCAGGCCCAGGGATGGTAGAAATGTTAATTACAGGGCAGGGTTCCTCCCAGGTAGTTAGCATCTGTGCTCCACAGAGGCAGGCAGAGCTCTGAGTTCTTTTGCAAAGTTAAAAAAAAAAAATGTGTGCTTGCTGTCTCCTAAGGATTAAGGGGCTGGAGTCCCAGGATGCTGATACACAGGATAATCAAAGGGAACATAGAGTAAATGACTGAACTGATATGTAAATAACAACTGGGCTTTTGGTCTGCTTGAGCTAAGCTTCAAAAAGCAATAGCAGTTCTTAGAACTTTTCTCTAAGAAGAGCTGAGCTACCAGGAGATGTTTGGAGAGCAAAAACATCTCTTCAGGATTTTTTTTTTTCTGACTTGGTCAGAAGATCCAATAATTTTTTTTAGAGAAGATTCTCTGACTTTGGTCAGAAAACCCATGAGCCATTCAGATAGCTTTTAGAATTTTTTACTAGCAGAGAGAGTTGTCTCAACCAGAGAGTTTATAGACTAGCAAGAAAATGCTGTCTAGGGCAGAAAACACACACACACACACACACACACACACACACACACACACACACACACAGAGAGAGAGAGAGAGAGAGAGAGAGAGAGAGAGAGAGCGCAATCTGGAAAGCCATGTCAGCAGAACCTGGGGCTTGAACCCATGAGTTGACTTCGAGTGGTTTCTTTTCCCAACTCCCTAAAACCCCTTCTCTCTGGAACCCCTCCCAAGGCTGATCCTTGGCATATCTTTTAATTCCAGGCCAGCCTGGTCTATATAGTTAGTTTCAGGGCAGCCAAGGTTACACAGAGAATCCCTGCCTCAAACAAACAACAGAAACAACCAAAAGAAATATATTTTTTTTATCTCTTTAATTGCTTGTATATTTCATCATTATGTGTGTATATATGTCCCTCTGTTCTGTGTGCATTATTTTTAGACTCATCTCTGACCTTTTTCAAGTCAAACAGATGGCTCTTGGCTCTCTTTTCTGTCTATTTCCATGGAGGAAGCAGGTAAACAATCTGCATATAATGCTGAGCATAAGGGCTCCTCTCAGTGATCCAAGCATTGGGGAGTCTGTGGTCATCCTCAGCTATATAGCAAGTTTGAGACAATCCTAGACTACTTAAGACTTCGTCTCAAAATAAAACAAAAACAATTTGCATGTGGCAACAGTTCTTTGTGTGTATATGAACACTGCCTCTTCATGTACACATATTAAAATAACATATCATTAAACTTTCCCATTACTTTCCTTGTCCTTCATGAAATCACAAACCTGTTACGGAATACCAAGTATGCTGAGTATAAGGAATTTGTATAGTAAGTTATGCTGAAATACCAATCCAAGCATTTCAATATGTTTCTTACATTTACCAACAAATGTAGCTAGTATAAATGCACAGCCATTGCAGGTCTGCTTTAGTTCTTCTGCTTAGAACTCAAACTAAAGGAATCAACCTTGTGTGAGATCTTATGGGTGTTATAGCAGAAGAACAGCGAGGATACAACCACGCACTATAACTTTTTTTTTCTTCAAAGAGCTTCTGCATCCCAGACTAGTGCTGTCTACTCGTGCTGTATTAGAACAGTGCACTCTAGTGCTGTATCATGTCTCTATCCCCATATACTGTATATTAATGCTTTGGTTCAAAGATATGATTCAGAGGTTGAGGGGATAGCTAAGCAGTAGATAGCTTCCTTAATATACACAAAGCTCTGGATTCAATTCCCAGCACTACAATAAAAATAAATAAATGAAAAACATGAGCAGATGTAAAGTCCCCAAATGAGAAACTCTGGAGGTAGGGCGCAACAAGAAGAGCCTCTGTGGGAGGCGCAAATTGAAGAAGCAGGCCGATTATTTGTATTCCCTGTAAGACAGTTGAATAGTGGATTCGTGGGTAGCTTAAAATGTGTTTGTCATGATCTGTCGACCTGACTAGATTGAGATGCCTAGTGACACACTTCTGGGTGTATCTGTGGGGGTGTTGTCAGAGATGATTGACATGCAGGAGAGCAATTGAGGGGGAATGTAGCTGTTCTGAATGTGGGTGGCAACATCCAAATAGGCCTGGGGCTCAAAAGGAATAAAGGTGGAGAAATGAAGATTCCTAGCCAGAGTGTGCAAGCTCTATACTTCTTCAGCAGATATGTCTAATGGCCACGGCATCTTCTGTGGCCACCAGATTCCAGAGTCTTTAGCTTCTCAACACCTACTCACACAGAGACTCTCTAAGAAGTTTGTAGGCAGGGCTGGTGAGATGGCTCAGTGGTTAAGAGCACCGACTGCTCTTCCAAAGATCCTGAGTTCAAATCCCAGCAACCACATGGTGGCTCACAACCATCTGTAACCAAAATCTGATGCCCTCTTCTGGAGTGTCTGAAGACAGCTACAGTGTACACACATATAATAAATAAATAAATCTTAAAAAAAAAAGAAGCTCATAGGCAGTCGTTGATGCCACTTGTTCTGAGACTTCCAGCTTTCTTGGAATGAATAGCTAACATAGTTTTGCTTCTGCAGGGGGCAAACAGTCATTGTTTGGATTATCCAGCATCTAATTGTGGGACCTACTCTAACAAATCCTTCTTCTGCAGTTGCGTATGTGCTTGTGTGTGTGTTATGAGAGACTTTTCCTCTCACAACATCTATACACACACACCACTGCTCACTATATATATATATATATATATATATATATATATATATATATATATATATATATCACAGTTACACACACACACACACATATACACACACAACTAATATGTGTCTCCTCCTTCCCTCCCTCCTGTGTAGAATGTTTTAATTCAGAGGAAAATGCTGTACAAACTATGTATGGGTTTAAGTTGAATAGAAAGTTTATGGGAAGTGTGAGAGCGTTATGGTTAGTGAAGCCTGTGTGCTCAGACTATATTGCAAGGATGAGGATTGTGGATCCAAATTAGTGAGATTTAAAAATGGATCATTTTAGAAACAGAGCAGTCAGGTGTCTCCCACCTTTTGCTATCACAATATGAGACATTGCTATATGTAAAGTTCATGCTTGAGAACCACATAGTTGAACAACAAAAAAAGAACCACAAAACATCTGTATTAGTTAGAGTTCTCTAGAGTCACAGAACTTAAGGAGTAAAGGAATTTATTGATGACTTACAGTCTGCAGTCCAATTCCCAACAATGGTTCAGTAGTAGCTGTGAATGGAAGTCCAAGGATCTAGCAGTTACTCAGTCCCACACGGTGAACAGGCGAAGGAGCGAGAGAGAGTCTCCCTTCTTCCAGTGTCCT
>LR755127.1:7309545-7354195 GCA_902729485.2 Mus minutoides
GAGCTCGGAGAACTCTCTGTCTTAATCTTCTGGAATCCATAGCCGGTATGCTATCAAGACCTCCATACCAAGATCCAGATCAGAGACTTCTATATCCAAGTCTCCAGGTTAGGGTCACTGGTGAGCCTTCCAAATCTGGATTGTAGCTCATTCCAAATATAGTCAAGTTGACAACCAGGAATAGCCACTACAACATCTTTTGAGTAGATTCGTGATATATATTTTTTAAATGTATAGATGCATTCCAAGCGATTACAGGATCTATGGCCTGTGGGGCGATGCTTTGGACTTGCCTGACATCTTTTCTGGAGCAATGAGAATGGATGGGCATAGCAGGAGTTAGGTAGAGCAGTTGGTAAAGTGCTTGAACTGCAAGCCTGGGGACCAGTTTGATGCCTGAAATATGAATAAACAGGCTGTGTGTGGTGGCTGCCAGCTTGTCAGTCCAGACTGGCAAGATCTCTGGGCTTGCCAGCTATCCAACTTAAACTAATTGGTGAGCTCTGGTGTTCGAGTTAGGGTTTCTGTTGCTGTCATGAAACACCATGACCAAAAAGCTAGCTGAGGGGGAAACAATTTTTTTTTCCTTCCACTTCCATATTACTGAAGGAAGATAGACCAGGAACCTGGAGGCAGGAGCTGATGCAGAGGCCATGGAGGGGTATTGTTTTATTTGCTTGTTCTCCACGGCTTGTTCAGCCTGCTTTCCCATAGAATCCAGGAACAGTAACTCAGAGATGGCACCACCCACAATGACCACTAGTTTAGAAAATGCTCTATAGCGCGATCGTATGGAGGCATTTTTCTCAATTGAGTTTCCCTTCTTTCAGATGACTCTAGCTCATGCCAAAACCTTGGGGCTCAGTGAAAGACCTTGTCTCAGAAAAGTAAAGGCGGTCTGCTCCGGCGAAACCATCCTTGACATTTACCTGTCACCTCGACTGCATATGCACACATGTATCCCCTCTCCAGAGACTTTAAAGGTCATTTGGATATTTATTATATGTAAGTATACTGTAGCTGTCTTTAGACACACCAGGTCTCATTATGGATGGTTGTGAGCCACTATGTGGTTGCTGGGATTTGAACTCAGGACCTTCAGAAGAGCAGTCAGTGCACTTAACCTCTGAGCCATTTCTCCAGCCCAGTCATTTGGGTTAAAGAGCCCAAGGAAAAATGATTTACTCATTCAGGCTGGATTCATTGGGATTATGACAGTGAATGGCAGGAAGAGGAGAACCAACACCATGCTGTCCGGAGGTGACAGTAACAGGGGACGTTGACACTTGGTTCTACCATGCGGTACAAATCTCTGGGAGAAATATGTGTATCAAAGCTTCCAAGTGGGGAAACTTCAAAGGAAAAGAGGACACATCCCCCTGGAGATGATATAGAGTATGTTAGAAAAGAAAATTTGAAAGTAGCCAGCACCGGGCATGGTGGCACATGCCTTTAGTCCTAGCACTTGGAAGGCAGAGGCAGGCGGATTTCTGAGTTCAAGGCCAGCTTGGTCTACAGAGTGAGTTCCAGGACAGCCAGGGCTATACAGAGAAACTCTGTCTCGAAAAACCAAAATAAATAAATAAATAAATAAATAAATAAATAAATAAATAAATAATAATAAAAGAAAGAAAAGAAAGTAGCCAGATTGGGAGTAGCACGCTGTGCTAGCTTGCTTGCACACCGATTGCACGGTCCTGGGTTCCCTCTACAGTACAGCAGGCAGGGAGAGTGATAAATGGGGGTGGGGGGTAGCGGTCCTAGGGAGATAGATTTATTAGTACAGTGCTCGCTTTGCAAGGATCAGGACCTGAGTCGGTAGATTTATTAGTACAGTGCTCGCTTTGCAAGGATCAGGACCTGAGTCGGGGCCCCAGACCTTCTGTAAAAAGAGACAGGCATGGTGGCACATGCTTGGAACTTCAGTAGTGGGGAGGCAGAGCTAGGCAGATCCCTGGGATTTGCTAGCCAGCCAGTTTAGCCTACTTGGAACGTTCCAGGCCAATGAGAAACCCTGTCACCCTAAACAAAGGTGGACAGTACTTCTCAAGGAATGACACCTGAGGTTGCCCTCTGGCAACCCCCCCCCCCACACACGGGGGAAGTATACATGGACATACAAACAGAGCACTATAGGCACAAAAGAGAAGGAAGATGAGGGTATAGAGAAAGGAGAAAGAGAAAAAAATATAAAAGAGGAGAGTAGAGAGGAGTTGGTATTTATTGGGACCATTAACCTGTTTGGAAAGCTCAGAAGTTCCCGTTTTTTCAAGTAGACCCCTCATTTGAGGCTATGGGAAATGGTGAAAAGTTGGATGATTCGTTAGAAATTAAATAGGCGGGAACAGAGGTCAAGGAGAAGCAGGCTCAGATGTGTAGATTCTCGATAGTCTTTGCGGGCCACGTAAAGAGCTAGACGCGCTTGGCGGATACCTCTGCCCCTTGGTGTGTCTATCTGCACACAATGCAGGAAGATCCAGGGGACCAAGTTGAGGGCTGACCTCTAGGCCGTGATCCTCAACTCCCAAGAGCCCCAGACTTGCACCACCTGGGGTGCTTCTCTTCCTTCTACCCTGATCAACTCACAAGCACACTTTAGTTTCTCAGGGAACCGTGGGGGAGCGCAGCCAGGAGAGGGCGCTAGAGAGCCCGCCGGCGCCATCTGGGCGGGGCTCGAAGCCCAAGCTTCTCCTCCTTGAAAGCAAGTTTGGGCGGGAGGAGGACACTGTGGGCGGGGCCAGAGGGGGGTGGGACCAGACCATTCCGGAAGGAAGTGGTTCCCGGTCTCGGCCCGCGAGGAGAGCTGGGTGCTGGTTGGAGCAGGAGGCGGGAGCTGCACGAGGGGCGGAGGCCGTGAGCGAGCAGCAGCCTCAGCGGCGGTGGCAGCAGCGGCGGCGGTGGCGGTGGCTGCAGCGGAGGCTTCAGCGACAGCGACAGCGACGGGACTTCTCTGAGGGGTGAGCAGCGGGCAGAGTGAGGAAGTCCGAGCCTGGGAGGGAGGGAGGGTATGTCCTTCGCCCACGAGTGGCGGTTCTCACGGTGGCGGACGGGCGGGCGGACACGGGGCGGCGGGCGGATTTGGCTTCTCCGGGGACCGCATCCCTTCTCCCACTTTACGCCCGGGGCGGCGCCTTCCCTAAGCGGCTACCGCCCCTCGAGGCATGGGCTCCCCCAGCGCGCCCGCTTGGCTCTGCCCTCGGGGGTTCCGAGCCTTTCGCCGCCGGTGCCTTTCCCGAGCTGCCGCCAACCCAGGCACCTGCCCACCCCACCCCCCACAAGTCTGCCCGCCCACAGCGGCGGGCAGGTGGAGGCGCCAGGCTCGTGCAGCTTGGGTCCCCGGGGACCAGGGAAGGGGGCGGAGCCACAAGGCTTGTGCAGCTTAGGTCCCTGGGGACCAGGGAAGGGGCGGAGCCAGGCTCGTGCAGCTTGGGTCCCTGGGGACCAGGGAAGGGGGCGGAGCCACCAGGCTGGTGCAGCTTGGATCCCTGGGGACCAGGGAGGGGGCGGAGCCAGGCTCGTGCAGCTTGGGTCCCTGGGGACCAGGGAAGGGGCGGAGCCAGGCTCGTGCAGCTTGGGTCCCCAGGGACCAGGGAGGGGGCGGAGCCGGGAGACTGAAGCCTGAGGACGCTGAGCCCTCTGGAGCCGAGCGCAGCGGTGCAGAGCATCGCTCCCGGCTTTGTCCGCCAGAGATGCTCTGGCCTCAGGAGCTGTATCCTCCGCGGACAAGGTCAAAGGCTACCTAGCACAGAAACTTCCTGGGAGGATTTCAGTCAACTGGGCCACAGGTCAGGACCGCCCTAGAGAAACTTAGCCCTCGAAATATTTCCTTTTTCGGGCTTTTTTGGAGTTACACCTTGGGTGACTGCTTCTCTTAAACGACCAGGAGAAAATAGGGCCCTCGAGGCTCCTGGTCAGGCTACCTTGTGAACTTTTTTTTTTTTTTTTCTTTTATAAGCCTGGAAATGAAAGCTAGGCCCTTCCCCATGGTAAGCAAGCACTCCACCACGGTAGAGCTATGTACCTTTTGAGATAGAGTCTCACTCAACTCCAGCTGCTGTTTAACTCATTCTGTTGGTCAGGCTGGGTAGTCCTCGAACTTTGTACCCACTCTCCATCCTGAGTGGTTGGGATTATAGGCCTGCATGGCCAGGCCTGGCATGTTTAGACAGGTTTTTCCCCCCCTAGATGTGAATAGGTCCAAAACTTTAAAAGGCTTGTTTGCTCATTTATGTTGAGACTTTCTTTTTTTCTTTTTTCCTTTTTTTTTTTTTTTTTAAGGAAGCCTTTAAAGAAAGGATGGTCTTGAACTCACAGTGTAGCCAAGGATCACCTTGAGTTTCTGATTCCCTCTCTCTGGCCCTTAAATGCTAGGATTGCAGGTGCATGCCAGTCATGTTTGTTTTATTTTCCTCGGTTATTGATAGAAGTTCAGCTTCTCAGTTGCTCAGTGTTCTAAAAAATCAAACAAGTTAGTAAGGGTTTTTCTAAGTGAACAAGGGATTTGAGGTTATGACTTACTTGAATTATAATATATTTGATTACCTTGACCAAATCACTTAACTTTTTCTTTTCTTTTTTTTTTTTTGTTTTGTTTTTGTTTTTGTTTTTTGAGACAGGGTTTCTCTGTGTAGCCCTGGCTGTCCTGGAACTCACTCTGTAGACCAGGCTGGCCTCGAACTCAAATCTGCCTGCCTCTGCCTCCCGAGTGCTGGGACTAAAGGTGTGTGCCACCACACTTGGCTAACTTTTTCTAAGGTATTTCCTCAGCAATGAACCAAGGGATTATAATGTTTGTCTTACCTTTCTTTTAGGGTCATAGGAAACATTTACAGAAAGTATATTTCACACACTTTTTCTTACTGCAGAGCACAGAAGCATCCTGAAGCACAAAAATTTTAAATGTAAAATTTTGGAGCTGGGGAAAATGGCCCAGTCAGTAATGTATTTGCTGTGGAATCATGAGAAATGGGGTTAAGATCCCTAGTACCTGAATAAAAAGCCAGTAGCAAGGTATTTATCTCTAATCCCAGCTCTCAAGAAACAGACAGGAGAGTTTCTGAGGCTTGCTAACCATTCAGTTAAGCTGAAATGGTGAACTTCAGGTGGTATGAAAGATTCCTGTCTTAAAAAAAAAGTTACTGAAAAAGATGTATTTCTCTGCTCTTCTTAGGCACACACACAAGGACATACATATTTTTAAAAATTCTAGTTCGCCGGGCGTGGTGGCGCACGCCTTTAATCCCAGCACCCGGGAGGCAGAGGCAGGCGGATTTCTGAGTTCGAGGCCAGCCTGGTCTACAAAATGAGTTCCAGGACAGCCAGGGCTAGACAGAGAAACCCTGTCTCGAAAAACCAAAAAAAAAAAAAAAAAGTTCTAGTTTTTGAAAACTATTCTGGGGCTAGGCATGGAGTAGCATTGGTAGAGTACTTTCTAGCATGTTTGAAGCCATGATTTGTATTTCCAGAACTCAAAAGGTAAAGACAAAAGATTGTAAAATCAGGTGTGCTTCTTGCAGTGCTGTGAATTGAGTACAGGATTTCCTGCATGCCAGGTAATCACTTTGTACCAGTTTAGCTGTATCACTAGCCCTCAGTAGTTCTTCTTCTTTTTTTCTGTCAAGCAGGATGTCACTGCATAGCTCATGTTTTCCTCGGGCTCTTGAGTGTGTTTGGATTACAGGTATGTGGGACACAGTCTGGTTGAGAAGCAGAAGTTTGAGGCCAGTCTAGGCACTATTAAGACCTTGTTTTAATTTTTTTTCCGAGACAGGGTTTCTCTGTGTAGCCCTGGCTGTCCTGGAACTCACTCTGTAGACCAGGCTGTCCTCGAACTCAGAAATGCGCCTGCCTCTAAGCCCTTGTTTTAATAGATGTAGTGGGCCATGCCTTTAATTCCAGCACTAAGGAGCAGAGACAGGCAGATAGGTCTCTCTGTGAGTTTGAGGCCATCTTGATCTACATAGTAAGCTCCAGAGCTATAGAGTGAGACCCTGTCTTGAAATAACAACACCAAAAAAAAAAAAAGCAAGCAAAAGAAGGACTCATTTTCAAAGACTCTTCAGTGATACTTTTTGGCCTCACACCACACTCTTTCATACTCAAGTTTGAACTTTAAGTTGTTTTTCATAGTGTATACAGTGTATATTGAACATAGCTCCCTTTTTTGTTTGTTTTTTGAGACAGGGTCTTATTTGGATCAACTTGACTCAAATTTATAGTCCTTTTACCTGGGCCTCCTTCTTGCTGGGATTATGGGATTATAGGCATATGTCACCACACCTAAATCACTTTTCTTTTTTCCCTTCATTCTTTTCTTGTGACAGGGTCTCACATAGTCCATAGTGGCCTCAAACTCAGTGTGCATCTGAGCATGACCTAGATTTTTCATCCTCTGCCTCTATATTTTACTATTGGGATTTTAGGCATGCGTGCATCACACTTGGTTTACCCCAGTGGGTCTCACCCTTCCTAATGCTCTGACCCTTTACTGCAGTTCTTTATGTTATGGTGACCCCCAACATAAAATGATTTTCCTTGCTACTTCATAACTGTAATTTTGCAACTGTTAAGAAACAAAATATAAATATATGTGTTTTCTGATGGTCTTAGGGGATCTCTGTAAAAAGGTCCATTAAAGGGGTTGTGACTCACAGATTGAAAAACATTAATTTATATGGTGCTGGGGACTGAATTTATGGCTTCATGAATGCTAGACAAACACTGTACTAATAAGCGGCATCCTGGGCCATCTTCCTTTGTTATTTTAATTTTTTAATCTTGTAACTGAACACATTTATTCTTTAACTTTTACTGATAAATATGTTTACCACAGTGAGTGTATATATGAGTTATATTTGTGTATTCATTCATGTCAGTGTTTTCCTTGGTTGTTGTCTATCTTATTTTTAAATGTTTATTTTTTATTATTAGATTGTGGGAGGGTATGCACGCGTATGTGCTGGAACACATGTGGAGGTCAGAAAACTTTGTGGAATCCGTTCTCTCTACCTTTACATGGATTTGAGAGATCAACTCAGTTTTCCAGGCTCATGTGCCAAGAGTCTTTATCTGCTGATGTAGCTCATTGTCCTGTGCCTTATTTTTGACACAGCGTGTTCGATTGGCAGGCCAGCAAATGCCTTACCAGCCCAGGGATTACAGTTGTGCTGCTGTATTAGCTTTTATGGAGGTAATAGGGATCTGAACTCAGGGCCGCTTGCATGGTGAAGACTTTATTGATGGTTCTGTTCCTTCAGCTTCCTACAATGAGTATTTGACTGGTCATTGTTTTTAATGCATCTCAAAGAATTTGATTATTTAGGCTTTGTGTCTGCACACACACATACACACACACACACACACACACACACACACACACACACACACACACACACTCACTCACACACACATAAAAGACAGGGTTTTACTCTATAGCCCAGGCTGACTTCAGACTAACTGTGTAAAAGCCTGGCCTAAGATTCATAGCTATCCTCCACCTTCCAGCCTCCAAAGTGCTGAGATTATAGGTGTAAGCCACTGCACTTTGCTTAACTGTCAGTATTATTTTTTTTTTTTACTTTTAAATAACTAGCTCTTTAGGGCTGGAGAGATAGATAACTTGGCAGTTAAGAACACTTTTTTTCTTGTAGAAAACATGGATTCAGTTCTCAGCACCCACATGATTGTTCACAAGTATTGAAACTCCAGTTCCAGGATATCTGATGATCTTTTTTGGCCTTAGTGGGCACCACATGCACAAATAATACAATACAGAAAATACAACACTCATACACATAAAGTAAAAAAAAAATAAAAGGATGCACTATTTTACACATATTTAGTGTATATATGCATGTTCATGGCATAGAATGTATGTGGAAGAAAGAAAGACTTGTAGGCTATTTTAACTTTTAACTTTTTTGAACTCTTGTAGTTAAATAAAAACATGGGTTCTGGAGATCCAACTTAAGTCATTGTGCTTATATGGCAAGAAATTTTTACCTACTGAGGTATCTCCCCAGCCTGTAAGAACATAAGTATTTTTGTTTTAGTGGCCTATCTTTTTATTTAGGCTCTTTCTAATGTGTTTACTTTTCAAATACTTTACCCCCTGTGACCAAAGTAAGAATGATAAGCAAAAGTGGAGTTCTGTGTGCACTTAGGACTTTTCCTTACAGAAGAACTGGTGATAAGGTAACACATGCTCTGTGACAGTGAGAATAATCCATGCCTGGTCTCCTTACTTCTGCTTTCCCCTTTTTTCTGAGCTCCTTACTGATTACCCTCTTATTCCTGTGGTCTCTTGCTGCAAAGGGTTTCCTGGGGAATTTTTACTCTTTGAATTTGTAAATACTTGATTTGCATTTAGTGTGGAATCTTTTTGCATAATTTACCCATCTTAAGTGTACAGTTCAGCATTTTTAGTATTTTGATACAATTGTGCAAACATCATAAGTCTAATTCCAGCACAGTTCTTCACCCCCAAAAGCTCTGTTGGGTGTGGTGCTAGATGCCTGGAATCCCAGGACGTGGGCTGTATATATGGAGGGAGGATCAGGCGATGAGGGTCATCACCCTCACCGACACAGGAAGTGTGAGGCCAGTCTTCTTCATGGGAAAGCCTGTTTCAAAACCTAGAGACAAAGGAAAGCACTCAACACTGGCAGTCATCCCATCTGTGGATTTACCTAAATGAAATTATACAATATGAGCTCTTTTGTGAGTGACTTTGCTCATTTAACATTCTGATTTTAGGCTCATCTATGTTGTAGCATATATTAATATTTGCTCTATATTTTATGGTTAGATATTCTATTGTGTATGTATGACATATTTTTCTGTGATTAAAAATAGGGAAATTTATTTTCTTTTTCTATTGGATATTTTATTTACATTTCAAATATAATCCTCTGTCCTGGTCTCCCCTCGCAAACCCCCATCCCATCCCCTTCCCACTGCTTCTATGAGGGTGCTCTCCCATTTTTTTTTTTAGTTTAATAGTTTTATTGTGGGAAGGGAGGGGAGCAAGGACCTGGAAAAGGAACAGAGGACAGAAGAGGAGAAAAAGAGAAAGAGTTCGGACTACATGGGAAGAGGAAGAGGAAAGGGAGACTTTATTTTCATTCATCTTACTGTACATTTAAGTTGTTTCTACCTTTTGGCTGTTATAAATGCTCATGTGAACATTGTTGTCAAAAGATTTGTATGGACATATTTTCAATTATTGTGATTGAATATCCCTGGGATGGAATACTAGTTGCTCCACATGGTATGATAACAACATGTCTGTCTTTATTGAGGAAGTGCCAGACTTTTCTAAAGTGGCTGACTGGACCATCTACATTTCCACCAACAGCATGTAAGGATTGTAGTAAGACTGCATCCTTAAAATATGTGCTGTCATATAATTTTGTAATTATAGCTATCTTCATTGTCAGGGAGTGAGTGGTATTTATTATAGTTTTGATTTACATTCCACAATGACTAGTGGGTTTTTTTGTGCTTTTTAGTCAGTTTTATATTTTGGAGAAATGTCTATTCATCCCCTTTATCCATTTAAAAAGTTTTGATACCCGGGTGTGTTGGCGCACGCCTTTAATCCCAGCACTCGGGAGGCAGAGGCAGGCGGATTTCTGAGTTTGAGGCCAGCCTGGTCTACAAAGTGAGTTCCAGGATAGCCAGGGTTATACAGAGAAACCCTGTCTCGAAAAACAAATAAATAAATAAATAAATAAATAAGTAAATAAATAGTTTTGATTGTCACTGAGTTGTATTCTTTTTACAATATGGGTGAAATTAAGTACATTCAGGGTGATATAGACACTCTTAAGTATTCATGCATTTCTTTGTAAGATAAATGATTTGTAAAGAAAAATTATTCATTGGGTTATCTCTTGACTTGTTTTTTTTTTTTTTCTCTTTGTTTTACACTTTGTATTTTTTACTTTCTTGGTGGTGGTTGTTTTATATATAAATTTTGACAGGGTAACAGATTTTTTAAAAACAAAACAAACATAAAAATAACAGCTCTAATCTGGTCAATGTGGTACATGCTTTTAATCCCAGCATTTGGGAGGCAGAGGCAGGTGGATTTCTGAGTTTTCAGCCAGCCTGGTCTACAGAGTGAGTTCCAGGACTACACAGAAACGTCTGAAAAAAAGAAAAAAAAAACCAACCAAAAACAAACAAAAAGCTAGCTCTACATATTACACAGATCAGTTAATTCATTTTTTTCCTGTTATCCACCAAACAGCTTTTAGATTAGAATTGGTGTTTTGCAATATCATGCTCTAACATCATATAAGTAAGTCTATTAATAAGATTTCTTTAACTCAGTACTCAGGAAAAAAGTCTGACTTGGAGGCCTCTTTTATTTAGTAGGGAAGCAGGCTCAGAGATGAGGCTTCTTACTGCTCACCAAAGTGGTCTGTGCTGTTTCAGGCTGCCTGCTTAAGGGTAGGCTCCTGGTAGGTACACACAGTTGGGGATAAACACTTGATGTTGTACAGGAACCGTCGAAATGCCTAGGAGAAGGTCCTCCCAGCTCAACCTAGACTTTGATGGTTTGCTCCTCCATTCTGGCCATGCTGTTGTCAGGGTTAGCCTCATGAAGACCTCAAGTTTGTGAATCTTGCTGTAGACATACTTCATCTGAGCAATTTTGAGTGAATATACTGTACATCCATATTGGCCACATGGGACAAGTCTCCATGAATTGTGTCCAGGGCCTCAGTTTGGCAGGCAAGCAGGCCCATGCTATTACAGCACCAAAATGTTGCAGCCCTATGTGTCCTTTGGTCCCCAGGGGGTCTCCCATATTCCAGTGCACATGACTGCTGCTGTAGCTCCATGATATATGACCATATTCCCAACTCCAGATTGGTATCCAGCAGCCTGGCCAGTAGAATGGTAGTGAGCCTCCAGCCCTCTGGCTGATTATGACCTATTTCAGCAGCTTAGCTTCCCTTGTTAGAATTTTTCACAGCATAACATTTCAAGCTTAATGAATCCTAATTAATTTTTTCTTTTGTTTGTATTTTTAGTGCCATATCTTAGAAACTATTGCCCTATTCAAGGTCATAAGGATTATTTATATGTGTTTTAGATTTTGTGTATTTAGTTCTTGAATTCATTTTGTTTGTGTGTGCATGGCATTTGGGTTGTAATTGTATATTGGCTGATATAAATTCCTTAGTTCACATTTTCCTCTTTCATTGAGGCTTTTAAAATACTACCTTTATTTTTCTTTGTATTGTGTGTGTTTATTTTGAAACTATAATTCCATCATTTCCCTCTTCCCTTTCCTCCCCCAACTCCTCCCATGTACCCTTATTGCTCTCAAATTCATGGTCTCTTTTTCTTTAATTGCTGTTACATATATACATATATATTCCTAAATACATAAATATAATTTGCCTAGCCTTTTGAAGAATTTGGTTGTCATGGAGAGCTAGGATAGCCCCAGGGCCATATGGTTCCAGAGAGATGGGAAAATTATGCAGTGGTATGGGAAGGATCTGATGAAAAGGGAGAAGGATTTTATAAGAGAAAGGGAGTTGCTACAGTCTGGTCTGTCAGCTGAATAAGTGTGTGTTCTGCTAAGGCTGTCTTCTTTTAGCATCAGTGTTCTTTTCCGCATCCTCCTGGGAGTAAATGACCCTGCTATCTGGGTGTTTGTGTTCAGAGGTAGACAGATGACTCACTGCTTCTGGTCTTTTATGTTTTACTCTCAAGCAGTAATATAATTGTATTTATCACCTTTTTTTGACATCTCAGTCAATACCATATTGGTTTTAGTCTGTCATTTTATTTCTTTTAAAGCTTTTTTTTTGGTCCCTTTTAATCAACATTGCTGGCAAAAGAAATGACATTTAAATAGGATAAACTTTTTCTGCAAAGGCCAGATAGTAAATATTTTATACTTTATATGCTACATATGCATCTCTATTGCTACCACTTCTTTTAACACTAACAATTCCTCCTTTTTGTGGTACTTTTAATACCAGGGTTAGGATCTATCAATCTCGGTTTACCAACCTTCCAGGTAATTTTAGTGTACACTAAGATTTGAGAGTCTCCACTTCACGGTGTGTGTGTGTGTTTGTGCGGAATTGATGAGCTTTGGGATATGGGCATTTTCAATATTTTGGAGTACTATCATACTGCTTCCAAGCTACTTATATTTCGGTATATTCTAGCAGTGTATTAGGGCTCCTTTTGTGCCATACATTTGTCTACTCATTAAAACAATAACCACTGTTTTGGGTGTGAAATGGTTGGGTTTTTATTTGCATTTCCCAATTACTACTTGATCATATTCATAGGTTACTTGAATTTTGATTTTGTGATACACTGCTTAGAAATTTTGCCTTTTTTAATACTAGCATGTAAATAAAGAAAATATGTTGAAATAATTACTGAACAAACCCAGAATTACCAAGAGGAAGAAATTCAGAATTTTTAAAAAAGGAAATTCAAGAAAGAGCACCGAAAATGATAGTCAGACAAATCAGGAGCACTCAGGCAAACTGAGGCAAGGACATTGAAATAGGAGGACCAGCACACCAGATTAGGGGAAAAGGAGTTTTATATGTACTATTAGGGTAAGTAGAGGAGGAGACCAGAAATTTAAAAAAAAAATTGTGTGTGTCATATATTTAATCATTAATTTATTTATTCACTGTTTTGTGAGACAGGTTTTCTCTTACTATCCTGGAGAACTCAGTTTGACCATGTTGGTCTTTAACTCACAGAGATCCTCCTGTCTCTTCCTCCCGAGTGCTGGGATTAAAGGCATATGCCACCCCACTTGAATTTAATATTTCACTAATAGTGAAGTGTTTGGATGAATTTGGTTCAGGTTTTGCTTTGCTTGTTATGAATATACATTCTCAGTTTTTCCCCTTTTAAATTATTTAAGACTTATTTTATGTGTATGGTTATGTTCCACACACATGCCTTGGTGCCAGAAGAGGGCATTTGTTCCTCTGGAACTGGAGTTACAGCTAGGAATCAAATGAGGGTCTTTTGCAAGAGCAGCCAAAGATATTAACTGCTAAATGATCCTGCCGCTATTGTGGGTCCTGTCATCATTGCTGCTGCTGCTGCTGCTGCTGCAACCACCACCACCTTCACTGCTGCTGCCACTGTCTCTGCCACCACCACTACCTCCGAGGAGATGGGGGAAGGGGGTTGCTTAAATTATTTCCTTGCTGGCTAAGGCAGACTGACAGGTGGATTCTGGGGCCCACGAGCCAGCCTCATGCAATCCCCAGGCCCCAAAAAGAAACTAGGTAGCAAAAAGAAGGGGGGTGGGGGAAGCGCACAACAACTGAACTTACTCTGTAGACCAGGCTGGCCTCGAACTCAGAAATCCCGAATGCCTCTGCATTTATAGTCGAGACCAAATGAGTACCGAACAGTTGCTGCGCAGCCTGGTGTGCCTGTTCTTTCCCTCTCCTGCGCCTATGGTGGTTTGGGAAATTTAAGGTTTCTCACTGCAGAAGAGTCACATATACTCATCTCCCACCCTGCGAACTTCAGTTGCAGGGTTCCAACAATTAAATTTTGCTTAAGCTAGTTTAATACTATGCCCAAGAAAAGTGCTTGGCTGCGCATAGGGAAGAATAACCAGTTCTATCTTCATTTTAAATTTAATTTTGATTATTTTGTGAAAGTTTCATTTTGTAGCTTTTGGCTAGCCTTAAATGCACTATTTAGAACAGGCTGGTCAGGGCAGTGGTGGTTCATGCCTTTATTCCCAGCACTTGGGAGGCAGAGGCAGGAGGATTTCTGAGTTTGAAACCAGCCTCGTCTACAGAGTGAGTTTTAGGACAGCCAGTGCTACACAGAGAAACCCTGTCCCGAAAACAAAAACAAAAAAACCCAACCAAACAAAAAAAACAATAGCAACAACAACAACAAAAAACAGGCTGGCCTTGAAATCAAGAGCAGTCCTTCCTCTACCTTCGGAGTGCTGGATTAAAGGCATGTATGTGGCACTATTTTTTACTTTTATTTTTTTCATTTGATTTTATGACTGGCTAGTCCTGACTGGCCTAGACCTCCTTTGTAAATCAATCTGGCCTCAAACTCATGGAGAAATGCCTGCCCTAGCCTCCTAAGTGCTTTGGTTAAAAACTTATACATTGTGTGTGGCCACAAGTCCATATTAGAACTGCTGCTCCACAAGCCCAGGTGATTTAAGGGGCAGATGTATTCTTTGAAAATTCATATTCAAAGACAACCTTAAAAGTTTTTGGGGGGCTGGTGAGATGGCTCAGCGGATAAGAGCACCCGACTGCTCTTCCGAAGGTGATAAGTTCAAATCCCAGCAACCACATGGTGGCTCACAACCATCCGATCTGGCGCCCTCTTCTGGAGTGTCTGAAGACAGCTACAGTGTACTTACATATAATAAATAAAATAAATCTTTAAAAAAAAAAAAAAAAAAAAAAAAAAAAAAAAAAAAAAAAAAAAAAAAAAAAAAAAAAAAAAAAAAAAAAAAAAAAAAAAAAAAAAAAAAAAAAAAAAAAAGTTTTTGCCTTCCCACAGGGGTTGCATATATCAGCTAACCTGAAAATAAAATATTTAGATTATGATTCATAACTAGCAACATTAGTTATAACAGCAATGGAATAATTTTATGGTTGGGGGTCATCACAGCATGAGGAACCACATTAAAGGATCTTATCACTAAGAAGGTTGAGAACCACTGTTCTATCATAAAACAGAAAACAAAGTAAATGTTGGAAAATAAGTAATTCACTAAAATGAAGAGGTAATAAAGGGGGTACACCCTGTAAAATGATGCCTTAGATTAACCTCTAGTCTTTACATATGTACACATATATAGAGCTCTTTAAGCCAGATCTAAAGACTATTAAGACCAGATTAATATCTTTTTATAGCTTTTGCTGTTTTAAAGGTTTATTATGTATACAACCTTCTGCCTGCATGTATGTATACAGGCTAGAAGAGGGTACCAGATCTCATTATAGATGGTTATATGCCACCATGTGGTTGCTGGGAATTGAACTCAGGACCCCTGGAAGAATAGCCAGTACTCTTAATTTCTGAGCCATCACTCCAGCCCCCAATATCTTAAAACATTATGATTTCCATACCTGGGTTCTATTTTTGTAATGCTGCAGTGATTTTTTTTTATATTTATTATTATATGTAAGTACACTGTAGCTGTCTTCAGGCATACCAGAAGAGAGCGTCAGATCTCATTATGGGTGGTTGTGAGCCACCATGTGGTTGCTGGGAATTGAACTTGGGACCTTCAGAAGAGCAGTCAGTGCTCTTAACTGCTGAGCCAGCTCTCCAGCCCAGTGAATTTTAACCTTAAGATTTTTTTCCCCCATGAGACAGGGTTTTTCTTGTGTAGCCCTGGCTGTCCTGGAACTCACTCTGTAGACCAGGCTGGCCTCGAACTCAGAAATCTGCCTGTCTCTGCCTCCCAAGTGCTGGGATTAAAGGCATGCACCACCACTGCCCGGCTAACCTTAAAAATTTTAACTTTCAGAAATTTCTATTTATTTTATTTTATTTATTTAATTAATTTATTTATTTATTTATTTATTTATTTATTGGTTTTTTTGAGGCAGGGTTTCTCTGTGTAGCTCTGGCTGTCCTGGAACTCACTTTGTAGACCAGGCTGGCCTCGAAGTCAGAAATCGCCTGCCCGCCTCTGCCTCCCGAGTGCTGGGATTAAAGGCGCGCGCCACCACGCCCGGCTGAAAAATTTATTTTTTTATGTGTATGCGTGTTTTCTGTATGTATGTGTCTATGCACCACTTGTACAGTGCTGGATGAAGCCAAAAGAGGGTGTCTGATCTCCTAAAACTAGAGGGAAAGAGGATTGTGAGCATCTGTGTGGGTGTTGGTAATTGAACCCAGCTCTGCTGAAAGCAGATAGTGTTCTTAATCACTGAACTATATCTCTCTAGCCCCTGAACAACCTTGAAATATATACATACTATATTTAAATTTATCCTTCAGAAAACTTCTTTCCTTATTCTCAGTTATGCTTATTTAATTGTATAGTAAATTGTTTCAGGAATATTTGTCAGCTGTTATACCCCTTTGCAAAACCCTGGTCTCTGAACTTAAACATGGAACTTTATTCCATCAATTAGGGTTTTCCTTGCAGTACACTTTGAGGTTCTTGGGAAGAAAATTTAACCCAACCCATATTTCTGTCCATTTCTGTCAAAAAGTATAGTGTACTTTAATGTATGCCCAAACTGAACATTTTGAGCAGCTCACTTGATGCTGTGGTTCGACTTTTTCTCATAAAAGCAAGAAGCCAACCAAGTCTTCTTACCATCAAGTCAGCCATGCACAGACTGAACAATTCTGAACTAGAGTTAGCGCCCTAGAAAGCTTTTTCTAACCTAACTTGGACCCTTTCTGACGTTCTGAAGCTTTTTTGGTTTTGTCTTTCACTTTTCCTTATCTGTTTTGGAAAGAAATATAGTGTTTTTTATTTCATTATTGTTTTTTTTAAACTTGGACTAAATCTTGTTTACTGTATAAAATCTTTTCTTTTTGATACTGGTTTTCAAGAAAGGGTTTTTTTCTGTGTAGGTCTGTTCTGGGACTCACTCTGTAAACCAGGCTAGCCTTGAACTTTGTCTCTGCCCTCCTCTCCAAGAGCTGAGATTAAAGTTATGCACAACTATGCCTGCTATAAAATCTTACCCTAAAATAGTCTTTATTTTGTGTATGCACATGTGTATGCATAGGTTATATGTGCATATATGTACATGTGGAAGCCAGAGGATGGGTTACTTTACCGTATTTTTTTGTGACATGATCTTTCACTGAACTTGGAGATTGTCCTTTCAGCTAGACTAGTCAGCAAGCCCCTGAACTTTTTTTCTCTCTTGTCCCCAGTGCTGAGATTACAGACTTGCACAGCCGTACCTGGTTTTGACATAAGGGCTGGAGGTTTCGAGCACAAGTCATCCTGGCTGAAGAGCACACATTTCAGCTCTTCCTCCTCAGCCTCATTCGTTTTTGAGTTGGTTTCTCGAGGGCCTGGAATGTGCTAAGTAGGCTAGCGGCCTGCCTATTTCTATCTCCTTAGCACTAGGAATACAAATGTACACCATGGACCTATCTTTGCAACCCCTTTCTGTGTTTTTTTTGTTTGTTTTCCTTGGCAAAAATGCATGGTCATAACTTTTAGATCTGTTTCTTTTTCTTACCCGTTGTTCCCTTCTATGTTTTCTTTCTAAATTTAACAAAATATTCAGTAATGAAGATCTAATCATGAGACAGAGCAACACAGTAAGTTTGTCAGAGTACCAAAAGGGAGTGGAATACAAATGATATTTAGGATATTTATGATATAATGAAGATTACTTGTCCACACATTGTTAGACCATAGGATTCTTTCCTGGTACAAGTCTTAGATTTTATTGTTACCTGGGTTTTAAGTATTAAAAAGGTTCTTTATATATTTCTTTTAAAACTTAGTCTCATGTTAATTTAAGTTATAGAATGTTAACATTTCAGGAATAGTTGGCCAAGGTATGAAAACTTCAAAATGACCTCTAATAGGGAAACTATCTTAGTACAAGCTAGAAAGACAGAAGGAACTGAAGATAGAGTCATCAGTCTTTCTATGTTAACCTTGTTATTTCAGTTTGAAATATAAAAGGCTTCTGGTCCTCTAAAGTGCTGTGGGACATGACCTGTGGTTTAGAGAAGGAACAGTGGTGCAGGGGACCCAGAATTGCTGTTGCACCTAGCCTACTTCCCATTTTATTTTACCAGACAGCTATCTAGGAGTAACCTGTAACCTGTAGATTAGTGAAGACATTAAGGGGAGTCAAGCCTCAAGGCCCCTTGTTTCCTTCACCTGTGATAGCCCAGTGTCCATTCTTAGCAAGTCTGTCTTAAGTAGAGTGTAGAAGATTGAAGGGAGTGATAGTTGGATTAATTCGTGGACAGGCTTGGAGGTTATCTCCCTCAGGTTCTGGGTTCCTTGGAGGGATTTGTAGTTTATCTACCATTGTATATTCCATGTAACTCCAGTGGCCTCCTATGAGATTCAGTTTATAGCTATTACAGAGACCAAAGTTATACCATAAGGTTATAAGCTTTTGTTCATGAAGAAGGGAAGGAAAGTCTGACTGGATACATGGTCAGTCGGTCAGTCTGGGAATGGCTTAAAGATAATCAAACAACTCCATCTACCTATGTAAAAATCTCACAATTTTACAAGAAATCCTTGGCGAATGGCTGAGTGTTTGACAATTCTCATGTCTTCATCACTAGTTGAAGAAGTGAAATAATGCTGGTTAGTGGTAGAGACCACAAAGGGATTTGGGTTGTAGATAATGGCAGACATAATAGGCAGGAAGACTACAGGCTGTAAGTGAATGGTTTGAAGGCAGCAGTATTTGTGGAAGAGACTATGTTTTGGATCTGAAGATCTACTGATTAATTAGGCTCAGGGTAAAGTGCTTGCTTACTATTACTTGAGTTCAGACCCTCAGCCATCTACATAAAAGCCAGGTATAATGATACATGTTAGTAAAAACCAGAAATGGGGGGAAGATAACCAAGACATGGATTTCAGCAGCTAGATGGCTAGTCAGTCTAGATGAAAAGATGCACTCCGGGACAGTTAGAGACCTTACTGTAGAAAGCCAGAGAAGACGATACCTGAGGTCAGGCCCTGACTCATTCCACACTCATACACACAACAATGAAATTGATGTTGAAATCCATGGTAACAAGGGGAAAATACCCTCAGTGTTACTCCAGAATCACTTTACCTCAACAGGTATCTTTATGGGACAGGGAGGGCACAGAATGCCTTAGGACATGGTGTGAGGGGGTATTTATCAGTTTCTTAAGGTGATGTCCTTCTAGGAAAGCTTTTTCACTCAATGAATTTGTACAACCAAGTCATATATTAAATACTAGACAGGTCCCTGACCAGAACAGAAAAGAATAAAGAAAGTTCTACAAACCAGAATAGGTAAGTATAAAAGGTAGTAGTGGTGGCAGTAGAGAGTGAAAGCCTCGGTCCCTCCACTACTCAGATACGTCTGCTTTAAAAATGCTGCAGAAAGGCAATTTCAGGACAAGGCAGGGGGGGAATAGCACAGTTTATAGATTTATAGACCATAAAATGTTCATAGGGGCGAGATGGGCTTTTCACAGCTGCAAAGATGTTGTCAGTCTGGAGTATTTTTTTCCTTTTTTTTTTGTTGTTTGTTTATATATACTGTTTTATTTTTTAGTATTGGTGTGATAGCAAAAGTAGAGATATGTATATATCTCAGAAGTAGCTTAAGATTATAAACAAAAACAAATCCAAAAAGTAACAAACATACTGGGTGTGTTTAATTCTAACACTTAGTGGTACAGAGTTGAACTTACAGAAGAGTTAAGCACCTTTCTCTTGGCAATCACCAGGTTTTAGAGCATACTACAGGCTGTTTTAAACAAACAAATGAACAAACAAACATGCTAATGCTGTTTTTCTTTGCAGTGTAAAAAGTGGATCAGGCGGTTTATATGCTAAAGGATGGCACGGTCAAGATCCAGATCCCCCAGGTGGAAACAAAGGTGAGAAGTTCCATGCTTTTCATAGCTAACTTGGATTTAGAAATCACTGTTATTGCTCAAGCCTCCATAAGCTCACTGGACCTGGCTGTTCATAGTACTCCATTAATCATGGTAATGATAGTATTTGTAGATTTGAGGAGCTGATAAATTTGTTTAATTGGGGCTAGAATTACTTTATAGTAAAAAGGAATGCAGTGACCACATCCAGAATGAGAAATGTCTTTGAGATTACTTTTTTGAGCTATTAAGAGGTTTATAATTTTTAGTGTATGTTTTGTTTACAATTTTTCAAGAAATTTAATCAGAAAATAAAGTGTTTCCCAGCTTCTTGGCAAAAAAAGTGGTTTTGAATAGCTCAATTGTAGTTCAACTCTCATTTGTTTTCTTTGGTAGGTGGTATCAGTACTATAGTTTATATAATTAGATTATAATAGTTCAACCAGTTTATTGTACATTAGATGCAGCCCAGTTCTGGGACAACAAGAGTGAGTGAGTATTCCATCTTCCATGGATTCAGCAAGCACACAGACTGGCTGGGGAGAGTAGGCAACTTGGATACAGTGGGGAAAGTACCGTGCTTCTGACAGGGGCAAAGCACTCTGCATCTCTAGGGATAGAATTAATTCTGTTTTGCAACCAATAAGGTTCAGACTGACATAAAGGACTATTATTACATAAAGGAAAGATAAACCATGATTTTTATGTTAATATAACTTGTTCCAATAATACCAGTCAGTAATTTAGTTTTCATTTTATAAATGTCATAAAATCATGTTCAATTTGGAAGAAGTTTCTAAAAGAAAAGAAACTGTAAAGACAAAAAGACTATATAACAAGGAAGATAACATAAAGTGCGCTTTATTTTATCTTTCTTTTAGTATGACCATTAGAGTAATGGCTACAGGGACTCTGCCAATGCTTAGTGCCTAGTTTTCTAATTACTTATGGTGTTTTTTTGTTTGTTTGTTAAGAGCTACAAAGAGTTGGTACTTTGTTCCTACCTAGAAGTCAATATACTAGTTTGCTACAAGACACTTCCATGTCAGAGACATTTTCTCTACCTTCTAAGAACCCCTGAGGGCTGGTGGGTAGATGATGCAAATTTGTCACAGGTTCTGGGGTTTTGACACAGCTGAGGAACTTGAGTCACTTGGAGTAAGCATTATCTTATTATCATGGCAGCAAACAAGTAAGCCCCCTCTCTATCCATAAGGGAGATCTGACCTTTGTTTCCAAGACTGTTTCCTGGGGAAGCAAATTTGCCAGTGCCTCCACTCATAAGGCATGCAAAACTCTATAGAGACTAGAGAATTGTCTCCTAACCTTTAGGAGAACTGGAAATGTTAATAACCTTTATAACAACTTTTTCTGGAAGTGAGTACTACATGATAAGACATAAAATAATGTCAGCAGTTTTAAATGTGAATTAAGGGCTAAATCTAGATCTTGAATATTTCATCCTGTCTGGGAAACTTCTGCCTCTGACTCCCAGGTTTTCTGCTTAGCAGCAAAAAGAGATGAAATCTTCAGGAATTACTCAGAGACTCTAGTTGTTTCTCCTCCTGTGTTGAGATAAACCATGGAGATGGCAGAGTTTCTGCTTCTGATAAGTAATATTTGACAGTATGTCTAGCTTGGCGACTCTAGACGACAATATTGCCAAGTCCATGTAAATGTCCTCATGGGTACTGGAGAAGATAGATGTATTTCCTTTTTTTGTGTGTGGAAGACACAGATTTGTCATTAGAAAAAAAAAAAAAAGAGAGAAATTCATTCATGATTGAAGCTTCTTAGAGCAGGTAATTTTTTTTCCCAAGACAGGGTTTCTCTGTGTAGCACTGGCTGTCCTGGAACTTACTCTGTAGACCAGGCTGGCCTCAAACTCAGAAGTCCGCCTGCCTCTGCCTTCCAAGTGCAGGTAAATTTTTAAATGGCCAGAGTATTCTTTTCTTACTGATTTGGAGACATTAAGCCCTAAAAGAGGAGATGAAAAATTGGACAGGTCACATAGGGGTTCTCACTCAGATGCAAAAGTGAGGTTCTTTCCTTTTTTCCCCCCTCTTTGAGGCAGGGTTTCACTGGCTGACCTGGTATTTCGTATATAGACTAGGCTAGATTCAAACTAAGAGATCTGCCTGCCTGTGCCTCACAAGTACCAGGAATAACCCTACCCCTTTCTTATTTTTAAGGCTGAGTAACTTATTAGAGAGATTTAGTCTACATTTTGGCAATATCAAGTTACAGAAAAGATAGATACAGAAGAGCTATAATACTGTCCCCTAGAGAGCATTATAGTTACATTAAAACATACTTTGAGCCGGGCGTGGTGGCACACGCCTTTAATCCCACCACTTGGGAGGCAGAGGCAGGTGGATTTCTGAGTTCAAGGCCAGCCTGGTCTACAAAGTGAGCTCCAGGACAGCCGAGGTTATATAGAGAAACCCTGTCTCAAAAAACCAAAAAAAAAACCCAAAAAAAAAACCAAAAAAAAAAAAAACCCCATACTTTGACCATATTTCTTTTTTTTAAAGATTTATTTATTATTATATGTAAATACACTGTAGCTGTCTTCAGACACACCAGAAGAGGGCATCGGATCCCATTACAGATGGTTGTGAGCCACCATTTGGTTGCTGGGATTTGAACTCAGGACCTTCAGAAGAGCAGTAAGTGCTCTTAACCACTGAACCATCTCACCAGCCCTCCTAAGTTATTTCAATAGCACATATTTCACTTGATATGTAAGGGAGGAGATTTTGGAAAGAACAGCAGTTTATGTTAGAAGTATTTATGGAGGGATAGGCATAGTAGTGCACACTTGTATTCCCATCATTTTGTTGGTAGAGGCAAAAAGATTGTGTTAAGTATAAGGTCAGACTTGTCAACAGAGATACTACCAGTCAGACCAGCTTGGGCTGTAAAGTGGGACTCTCTTATTTTTCTTAGGAAAAAAAAACCCTGTTGTATAGAGGCATAGTATAGAGATTGATGTCCTATGTCTCTCATTTATTTCTTCCCTACCCATGGTACCTGGTAAGCGTCTTCTTTGGTAAAGCCTTGAGGGAGAGAACTGTCAGTTGGAAACACTATAGAAACATTTTTGGAGTTTGAATTGTAGCATCATTGTCTTAGAAAATAATTTCAGAGGTCATCTTTAGTTTTCTTCACACTTTCAACATATTTTTAAAATTTATTTATTTACATCAGATTCTGCCCCCCTTACAGAGACCATCTCCCATCCTCTCCCCCTTCTGCATATTTTTTCTTACTTCACTCATGCTTGTTTCTCAGTTAGCTATTGAACCTGAAGTAAGCTTTTCTTGATTGGTACTTTTGAAGGTACTACATCTACTTTTGCTAGAACTTGAGTAGTCTCTCAAAAACAAGATTCTGTTTTCTACCTGATCTGGTCCTCCTCTAATATCACATGTATATTTAACCCACTTTGATGTGTTCATAGAATACATCAGTAAGGATGACAAGGTTGTCAGGTAGGACAAAAGAATTATTAACCCATCTCCCTCACACCATTATACAATTTCAAGTACATATAAAACAAATTTCTAGATTTACCTTGAGTGGGATAGTAGTAGAATTCTAGGAAAGTATTATAAGTAGGTCACACTAAAACAGTTAATTGTCTCAAAGTGAACTAAACTTTTCTCTGCTTGTTTACATAGGTCATTATCACCACAATCTAGAAATTTTGACTACCATGAGGAAAGACATTTCCATGGGCACTATGAGCCTGAATATAGAAATGATCAACAAAGACCCTTTACTTGGAGAATAGATAATGAAAAACATGGACAAAATAAACCAAGGATTCCCCCTCGTGTGAATTCATATCATCGGTCTTATGTAAATAGATCACCTTCTCCAAATGTAAAACCTGTTGAAAAATTTGATACATATGAGCCTTACCAAGAATATTTTCCTGGAAGAGGAGATGATGACAGCAGATCTCAGTATATGCCCACATATACAGAAAGTGCAGCAACCTATATGGAGCACGAAAGGGATTGTTATATCCCTACAGTGCAAGCAAGGTATACTCCTGATGATCACAGAGGTAGAGGAAGTGGGCGAGGAGAGAAACCACCTCAGATGTCACTGGCAGATTCTTTGAGATTTAAAGAGAAATGGCATGGAGATGAATTGAGACACCAAAGGGCACAAGAAGAAAGATACCCTCAGTCATCCAGAAGAGGCTCAGAAGACTTTGGCACAAGGAACCCTTTTCAGAAGAGGTACAGGAAATCATTAAGCCTGGGGAATTTGGCATAAAGCCTCCAGTAATAAAGTTACTTTTATGTTGAATATCATAATTTTTTATCTCAAAAGATAAAATAATTTATTTTTTGAGTAACTCATTGTTTGGTTGGTTGTTGTTTTTTGAGAGGGAGTTTTTCCTGTGTAGCCCTGGCTGTCCTGGAACTCACTCTGTAGACCAGGCTGGCCTCAACTCAGAAATCCGTCTGCCTCTGCCTCCCAAGTGCTGGGACTAAAGGCGTGTGCCACCACCACCCAGCTGAAATAAAAATTCTTAACACTAAAATTCTACTTATAACACATATGAGAAAAAAAAGAATGTGAGCACTGTGAATGTCCTATTTACTGGTGTGATGCATGGGGTCTTTTATGGTACAAACTCTGCCACATAAGTTTTTCTTTATGTCAATACAGGTATCCTGAGGATCATGATTTCAGAAAGTATGGCTACACATCAAAAAGACCTACAGATGCAGCAAGGTATGAAAATAGAGAGCCAGCCAGAATCCCAAAGTGGAAGCCTGAGCATTCTTTTCTACCTTTCCAAGAGAAGAAAGAAGAGTGGATCTTTGGAGCCCAAAGACACAGATATACTCAGAGAGAATACCCAGAGAGAAGTTTGACAACCAGAGTATCCTACGACTACCGTCACAAACATCATAAGCTCTCAGATAGCAAGCAGGACTTTCCTGATGGGAGATTTCAGAAGTACGTGAAGGAAGAAGACAGAAAATACAGTTCTCTAAAAGTTCCTGGAAATAGAGAGTCAGATTGTTTCAGTACTACAAGAGGAAGAGAAATTGAGAATGAGCAAATCAGTGGACCTTTTCATCTCTACAACAACAACAGTGTTTCCAATACTTATACAAATATAAAGGATGCTGATATGGGGCCTTACAATGACAATTGGAAGAAGAAAATTAATAAACAAGATTATAGAAAAGAGAATGCATCTTTTAGTAAACAATCTGATACAAGCGCAAAACCTGAAGAGAAATGCTATTCATGTATCAAGAAGAAACCACTTCCTGTCAAAGTAGACAGGAATAAGATGGATACATTTAGGTATTAGCTTTTTAAGAAATATTAATAGATTTTTACACCTTAATTTGCAGCTTCCAAGATAAAGTTTATATTATTGGCTAGAGTATATTACATGTTCAAAAGATTACCAATAGTTTCCTCCAAAGTACTGGAATGAAGATAAATTATGAAGTTAGTAAATAGGTGGTGATATTGTGTCTTCTGGTTCCCATATCTTATCTCCAAGTAATTCTTGGGTATGGGCATTTCAAGGAATTGGTAATCTTTAAGAAGTTATGTGTTTTTATACTGCCAGGTTTTTGTTTGTCTTTTTGTTGTTGTTGTTGTTGTTTTGGTTTTTGGTTTTTCGAGACAGGGTTTTTCTGTATAGCCCTGGCTGTCCTGGAACTCACTCTGTAGACCAGGCTGGCCTTGAACTTAGATTAGAAATCCACCTGCCTCTGCCTCCTAAGTGCTGGGACTAAAGGCATGCTCCACCCCTGCCCGGCTGTTTGTCTTTTTAAATGCAGGGATATACTAAGGAGACTTCAGCTTCTATTCTTTTTTTGGTGTTTTGTTTTATTTTGAGATAGGGTCTCACTATGTAGCTCTGGCTGTCCTTTAACTCCCTGTGTAGACCAGGCTGGCCTCAAATTCACAAAGATCCATCTGCTGCTGCCTCCTGAGTGCTGGGATTAAAGGCATGAGACACTCACTACACCAGGCCAGCATCTATTCTTTATGCAGCTTCTCAGGCTAGGCTGTCCTTTGCTGCTTTTGACATTCATAGACTCTTAGCAGGAAGGGATCTTAGCAGGTTCTTACTCTATAGAGAAAAGATAGGTTTGAGACACGAATAGAGCTCAAATCCTCATGTCTTCTTGGGATCCCAGGAGACATGATGTGATGTAATTCCTACTGTGATTTCAGCATGACTTCAGTTTGACTAGATTATTCTTCAAGATAGAAGGAATGAGACTGTAGTGTTTCTGTGTGTGGCTGATGTAAGAATGCTAGTGCACATGTGCCATGGCAGGTATGTAGAGGTCAACCTCTTTTGGGGGACAGTTTTAGGGAGTTGTTTTCTTTCCTTCCACCATGGGGTCTAGGAACCAGGCTTGCATGGCAGGTCCTTTCTTGTACCTGCTAAACTGTCTTGCTGTCCCACAGTTAATTTCTAAATAGATTTAGTTTCAAAACATTATTCTAAGCTTCTCACTGCTTTTAGTGAGAATTTTAATAGTTAAGATTTTTAGATTTGGTAACAGCTTTTAAAGTATGGTGGTATTTCAGAGTGGCTGATTAAAATGTTTTGACAATAATAAAGTAGAAAATAGTCTGATTATTTTTTTTATATTAGGTGACTTTAATGCCTTATGTGTTTGAAGGTAAAATTCACTTAGAATTGTGATTATTGTTGTTTGAAAAGAGCTCAGAACCATTTATCTATACTTATTTTCCACTCGTGGTTTATTAGTTTTATAAGATATAATTTCAGTGCCTAAATTATGGCAGAATAATTAAATTTTTTAATATCTATCTATTATCTATCTTAATATTAACAAATTCTATCCTTGGCAAAATAGCAAAAATTACAAATTTAATTAAATATTTCAAATTATTTTAGGTATACTTCTAGATACTCTGCAGAGAGACAGATATCACATGATTTGGTTGCTGTTGGCAAAACAGGTGACAATTTTCACCCAGTATTTGAACATCTTGACTTGACTCAGAATCCTGAAAACAAACCTACTGAAGAATTTGCTCAGGAAATCGTAAAACTAATCCACAAAGTCAAAGGTTGGTATGTTTTACACAAACATTAAGCATAGCACAAAAATGGGCTGGTGAGATGCCTCAGTGGTTAAGAGCACCGACTGCTCTTCTGAAGGTCCTGAGTTCAATTCCCAGCAACCACATGGTGGCTCACAGCCATCCGTAATGAGATCTGACGCCCTCTTCTGGTGTGTCTGAAGACAGCTACAGTGTATTTACATGTAATAATAAATAAACCTTTAAAAAAAAAAGCATAGCACAACAATAATGTACCAACTTTTCCCAAGATACAAGTACCTTTGATATGGCTTAATTGTAATTAATATTCCATTTTAAGTAGGTCATAAGTTAGGTAATCTGTTGGAGAGAGTACCAGACATTCACTCAAGACTAGTTTTTCTTTTTATGTATTTTCAATAACTTTCTGCTTCAAATGCTAGTAGATTACAAATCATTAGTCAGAAAATGATCAGATTACTCCAAATGACAGACATTAGAAGCCTAATAAAGGCGGAAAAAGCAACAAAAACAGATATACATCCTAGACATTGCCGAAGTCTCAGTTACTTTGTGATAGTAGCAACCCTTCCCCAAGGCCTTTCTAGGACTTTATGCTATAAAACTTGATAATGTATAATCAGTTGATGATTCCGTTCTTTATGACAACAAAAAGCTAAATGAGGGCTTTAAAGATTTGTACTACATTTTTGCTTTTCATAAGTGTCCATTGGAAAATCAGTGATGTAAAACAACTATTCCTAGTAGTACTGCATAAATTATTATAAGCAAGAGATTTTTTTTTTGCTTTTTTCAAAACAGGGTTTCTCTGTGTAGCCCTGGCTGTCCTGGAACTCACTTTGTAGACCAGGCTGGCCTCGAACTCAGAAATCCGCCTGCCTCTGCCTCCCAAGTGCTGGGATTAAAGGCATGCGCCACCACGCCCAGCAAGAGATTCTTAATGTCAAAATTTTATTTGCTTTAATCTTTACCTTAATAAAACTTGTTGATTTTTGAGCCAGGGTTTCTCTCTGTAGTTCCAGCTGTTGTGTAACTTCCTCTGTAGACCAGACTGGCCTCGAACTCAGAACTTAGAGATTTGCCTGCCTCTGTCTGCTTCCTAAGGTCTGGGATTAAAGGTATGCATCACCACCACCTGACTATGAAACATATTTTTAAAATAATTATTTGGGCTAAAGAGATGGCTCAGCAGTTAGGAGTACTGGCCCTAAATTCAGTTCCCAGCACCTCTATGGCTGCTTACAGACTTTTGGAGCTCCACTTCTAGACCTCTTTTGGACACTTTGGGCACAAGTCACACACTTAGTGCAAAGACAAAACACTTACGCACATAAGTAAAATACATTTAAAAAATAACTATTTTCTCTCCTATCCCTTAAGTGAAGGGAACCAGGTAGATTGGAGCTAAAGGTTTAGCTCAAAATTAAAGCTCTTTTCCAAGAATGGGTAAGGCCCTGAGTTTGATCCCTTAAAACTTAATTTTGAATATGAAAAAATACAGTTTGTCAGCAACAGTTTACCCTCTCAAGTCCATTTCTTTATCCAAAGAGTGTAGTTTTCAGAAAGTATGGTAGTATTACAGAAAAACAGGAGAGTGTCCCAAAACAGGACTAGTGAATTAGGAGAGAAGATTGCTTGTATAACATTTTGATGGGTTAAGTGCATTCTTTCTGTACTACTATTAAGAGCTTGTAGCATAGCTGATTTTAGAATGTCTTTATGAACTGAAGCTAATGCAAAAATGAAGTGGTGTTGGAAGGTACTCTGTGGTATTTAAGCATAACTTAATTCAGCATTCATTCAGAGATTAGTGTGATTAAATTGTTAATTGATTTAATTTTCACTGTTGAACTATAGAGTATTTTCCAAACTTTCTTGAGTATGGTCTTACCATGATGCAGAATGATTCTTTCTCACTTTGACAATGTCTCTCTTCTAGACAAGAAAGCAAATGTGGCAGATAGGAAGAAAATCCTTGAATTCATAAGTCAGCTCTTGTTTGGGTTTGGGAGGGCATGTGAGCAGGATAAGTTAATATAAAAATAGTTTGGGTCATATTTCTTTTCAAAGGAGAACAGTTTGGATAATTTTGATGGTCCTATCTTGATGTTGAGTTTTATAGACTCTTTTAAGGGCATTCAGTTTCACATTGACATGGAACTGTTTGTTTCCTTTTTCAGGAGATTGTTTTGTAACACCTGATATTACTCTAAATGAACGTTTCTCAAGAATAAAAAAGAAACAGGATGCAGATTTCAATCAAATGAAATCAAATTCAGATCCAGAATTTCACAGGTAATGATTAATTACTGTCTTTTCACTTAGTCATAAGAATAGTCCTCAGAAGAGAGTCCAGCTTTCTGAGCTTGCTTTTCTCCTGAGCTTGGTATAGAATCTAGAAGTGTACTTTGTACATACCAAGAGCAACCTAAACAGCTTTTGGACCAGTACACATCATTGACTTAACACTGTTTGAATGTGTGGGCCTTTGAAAAGAAAGATGTACCTGCTCTGATTCTGCTATGTCTGTAGTAGTTGTCTACTGAAGGGAATGCTGGAAAATGTCAAGCCATTGAAATCAGGGGTTACTTTAAGTGGTCACAAATGATTTTTCTGAGGTCTGATGAAAACATGCATGCCTTCTGTTGGCACTTGTCTGAGCAGGTGGTGCACCCTATATGGAGTACTGAGATGAATCAATGTTATAATGTTATCCATCACCAAAATTGAGTTTGAGGTCACACAAGTGATTGGAGAACCAAGAAGACTTCCCTACAATGTGCCTGTAGGGTATGTATGGCTTAGTAGACTGCCATGTAGGTGAAAGCCTATCAGGGCATGGTGGCACATGACATTAGTCTCAACACTTGTGAAACAGGCAGGCAGATACCTGAATTTAAGGGAGTGAGTTTCAAAACAGCCAGGGCTACATTAGAAAGACTCTATCTTAAAAAACAAAAGAAATGAAAAGCTACCTGACAGCAGGTTGTTTTGGCTTTTTCTAATTCTATCCTGTAGTAAAAGAATCAGTGTATAACATAATTAGCATAATTACTTAATTATGTGCCTTTATTATTTTAGGCGAATAGATATGTCTTTGCCTGATCTTCAGAATAAATATACTAGGGTATATGAACCAGATAAGGTGAGTACAATTATTATTGCTATAGTAGTGGGTAAAGGAGTTAAAGGTCTATAAAGAAAGGGTGACATTCAGGAATATAAATCGAAAAAGTTCTCCAAGTGACTGATAGCAGTCCAGGATGGAGTGAGATGCTAAAAATGACAATTTTTTTCTTTGAGAGGCATGGTTATTAAGCAGAACAACTTTGAAAATTTGATTTAAAATTACATTGAATATTCATCCCCAAACTTCTCAGAGTGAAGCTTATAGAAAATATGGTTGATAGCCAGCCATTTTGCAAGTCTGGCATGTGGGATATACTTTTAATTGTATGTGGAAGAAATGCAAAGGAACTGTGGCATTTGGCGCTGCCTATCTGTTTGCTGGAGAATTTAGGAAAGATTCTGTGGGATAAAAGCAAAATAATGAAGCTAATACTCATGTTTTTCCTTATCATTATATATGTTTTCTACCCAATACTTCCCCTCCCATTTTGTATTTCTTTCCTGACTAGAAAGAGTCCTATGACTGATCAGGTTAGAAAACAAGTCTTTAAAAGCATGTCAACTTCTAAATGAATCATTCATTTTTCCTTTGAGAACTTTTCTGTAGTGAAGAGATTTTAATTTATTTCTGATAGACTATATAAATAATTTCTTATTTATGAAATAAAGATTTGATAAATATAGTTATCTTAGTTTATTGAATAATGCTTTTGTAAAATTTCTAGTTATAGTTGATCTCCAGGAAGTTTGAAGACTTAAAAAAATTCATAATTCCAGTTTGGCATGGTACATTTTAACAGTCTTTCAGATGCAATTCAGTATGCCAATAATCCATAGCATGTCTTTTATGTAAAAGTTCTAAATTCTCCCCATGGTCCTTTATAATTGATGTTTTTAAGTTTTAAAATTTTTAGTAAATATTTTTCCATATTGACTTCCATAATTATTTTTTATGGTTGTATAGTTTTGTTTGATTTATTTGCCATAACACCCTGCATCATTCTTTTTTCCCCTTAAATTATTTTCACATTTAAGTTGTTTCATTTTTGTTATTTTCAATATTTTTAAAGAGGTAACCTTTTCTTTGGGATAAAATCTTGGAAATAGGATTCTTGGATTAGTGTAAGAGCTTTTCTGATTCTGAACCATGGTGGCCCACACCCTTAATCCCTATAGTTGGGAGGCAGAAGCAGGCAAATCTCTGAGTTCAAGACTAGCCTGGTCTATATAGTCATGCCCAGGGTAGCAAAGCTACACATAGAAAAAACCCTGTCTCCAAAAAGAAACGAAATAGAGCTCCAAGTGTGTCTCAAAATACTTTTATCAGTTGATACTACCATTAGCTCTATGGGTATAAAATAATTAAGGACTTTTAAGTTTCTTGTTAGAAATTGTCTTTGTGCTACTAACAACAGTAATGTGAATAGTTTGTCTTCTGTCAAAATTCCTCAGACTCTGGCCAAGGAAATAGAACTGAATGATCTACGACATGACATTGAGAGAAGGAGAAAAGCGCGATTACAGAATGAAGAGAATATTTTTTACATGACTAGTTCTACAGAGAGGTAATCAGTAAATCTGCTATCAGGGAGCTTTTGGTTTTAGCAGTTTTTAAATTTTTTGTGCTTAATTTTTGCCCAGAAGTTTGAGTGTTCAGATCTGTTTTATGTGTTTTTAAAATGTTGCAGTTATTCAGTGGTCATTACAGGAAGCTTGTTCTACACATCAAAAATGATGGAGTGGGTGAATATTTGAGGTCTTTTATTTCTAGAGATGAAGAATATACCAACTGTTTGACTATTAGCAGGAGCTATGACCAGCAATCTTTATGGGCTATTTGAATCAAGCAGTTTAAAACTAATAGGTTTAGATCCTTAGATTCTGACTTATGAGTACATTTTTTGATGTCAGTACTGTTCTCTTTGGGAATTCTTGGGTCTACGAAGTAGACAGTTGCAGTAGAACAAGTGGAAGAAGCTAGGTATGGTGGCACATACCTTTAATCCTAGCACTGTAGAGGGAGAGGCAGGTAGATCTGTGTAGTGAGACCCTGTCTCAAAAACAAGACAAGACAAAAAACAGAAAAGAAACAGCAGAGGGAGACCTCAATTTGAATCTCATTGACTCTGCCCATTTACAAATTGTCAATCAATTTTACGAATCTTTAGAATTTTCTCCATAGTATAGTGATAAGACCATCTTATTATACAGGGGCAGCTATACTCTTAATTCACTGGCATCTTAGCAGAAGTTACAAAGAGATCATTGTCATATCATTGTTATATTCAACCTCTTAACTCTTTCCAGGGGTCTTTAGTCATCTAGATTGACCCTAGTCTACCTCTAGTTCTGAGAACTAGTGGAACCTATGAAGATTGTGTGAACCCAAAGGATTATGAGGAATAATTGAATGAGACAGACTGTCTAGTTTGGGCAAGGGTCCTTTGTGTCCCTTAGAAACAGGGCTATGAATAGGAAGGGATAGTGTTAATTGTTCTTCTATAACCTTTAGTATCAACTTTTAAAAACATTTTAAGTATTTGACTAGATAATTTTGAGTCAACTCCAAACTTGATTAACTTTACCCAAAATACATGGAGCTTGTTTTAACTAGAATTTATTTTGACAGTAAGTTTGGAATTGATTAAAAGATAGTGAAATTGTGTTTTGCATATAAAACCATTAGAAAATGCAAAATTTTTGTCTTTTCCTGGGTAAAAGTCACCAATTTCCTAATATTATATGCTTAACACATGGTGTCACTGTGTTCAGTGACAAGATGTCTAGTGTGTTTTTCTTAGCTGAGAAAGCTTTTGAAACACAGTATACAAGAAACAGGATTTTTTTTCAATACTTAAATGATAACTATAAATGTCCCAGGGCAGATCCTTGCCCTTTGAGATAATGAATGCTGGCATACTACTTGGGTTTGATGCCCAGCTCTAAGAATCCTAGCTATGTGGATGAATTGGGATAGGTTACCTAGCCTCTGTTTCCTCATCTGTGAAATAGGAATGAGAACTATGCGTACATCATACTGCTAATCAGGATTAAGTAAAATATAGATGGTTAGCATTAAGTTTGTGAATGTTAGCTTTGAGGATGGTATTACAGCATGAAACATGAGAATTTTAAAACTTTTTCAGTATTCTTTGCCATAAAATTCACCCTTTGTAAGTAAGCAATTGAGTTGTTTTTACTATATTCAGAGTTGTATAAAAACCACTTATCCCAAAAATATTTTGTCACTCGCAGAAGAAAACAATTGTACCCAGCTGTGGACCCCCCCCCCCCCATATTTTTCTTTTTCCCTTCCCTGGCAACCACTGTTATACATTTTGTTTCTATGGATTGCCTGTTCTTGACACTTTATATAAATGCAATAATACAATGTTTGGCTTTTTGTGACGTGACTTCTTATTTTACGTAGCATGTATTAAAAGCTTATCCATGCTATAAATCGAGGATTTCTTTTATGACTAAATGCTCCACTGTATGGATGTGTCATGTGTTGTTTATCCATTTATCAGTTGATGAACTTTTGGTTTGTTTCCACTTTTTGGTTATTGTGAATAAATAGTGCTGTGAACATTTGTGTGCAAGTTTTTGTGTGGCCATGTCTTCATTTTTATTAAGTGTGTACTTACATATAGAATTGATGAGATAGGTGGTTATTGCCAAACTGTTTTCCAACATGACTACATCATGAGAGGTTCAGGTTCATGTCTTTACCAACACCTGTGGTGTTCGTTCTGGTTTTGTTTGTTTGTTTGTTTGTTTTTGCTGGGGAGATAGCTCAGTGGGTAGAGGTGTCTGCTGTCAAGCCTGACAACTTGAACTTGAGTTCATTCTCTGGAACCCATCTGGAAGAAGAGAGCTGAATCTCACATGCAGTTCTCTGACTTTGACCTGTTCATCTTGACAGGGATATCCACACACTTACACATCTTTAAATGAAAATGAGATTTAGAAATTGTAAATGCCGGGAGTGGTGGCGCACGCCTTTAATCCCAGCACTCGGGAGGCAGAGGCAGGTGGATTTCTGAGTTCGAGGCCAGCCTGGTCTACAAAGTGAGTTCCAGGACAGCCAGGGCTATACAGAGAAACCCTGTCTCAAAAAAAAAAAAAAAAAAGAAATTGTAAATGATGGAGAACTGTTCCATCTTTGATTCAGTTCAATCTCCTTATTAAAGTTTACCCTTTTAACTTAGAAATGATGTTGGCCAAACTGGTCTCGCTTTTACATTAAGTAAATTTCGGCATGTGGTTTCTAGAGAAACTCAGATAAAGCATAATGTCATAAATCATAGGATTTAGTGATTTCCTTTTATGGGATTTCCATTAAAATGCAAGTTATTTGAAGGCTATCTGTGTTTGCTCAGTGCTATATTCTAGTACCTTGAATTCAGTCCATATTTGTTGAATGTGTGATGACTTTACAGAGCCGCAGATGGGGCAGATGATACTTTAGCTATAATACATTTCTATTTGGATTACTATTCCTTTCTGTTTTGGGGATCTTTTGCCAGCAAGCTTAATTCTTGGACATTCCATCCAATGTTTAAGACCTGGCTGTTCTCTATTTGCTCCTCATTGTGATCAGTATCTTACCTTGATTTCTCCCTAGTCTTAAGCTGTTTCCAAAGACTATTCTTTCTTCTAACCAGTGTTACTAAGTCCCCTACAATGTAATTGAGATGTGTTATATAGATATGGGCTGTGTATAATTTAAAAGCTTAAAAATTTTATCAGTGAACTTAAAAAGGACATTAAACTACCAAAAATGTATTTATCAGTAGGGAATTTAAGGAAAAGATAGTTTATACCAAACAAAGTTGAACTTTATAGAGTTCTTTTCGTATACAAGAGATATGCATGGGTTTATTTCCTTCTTGTAAAGCTGCAGTTCTATGCATTGGAGATACAGTGAAAAACTACACAAAGCTCTTGACTTTTTAGCACTTAGGATTTAATGGTAGGAGAAAGAAAATGTTGGTGTGGTAATGGTTAAAAACTAAGGTAGAAGTGGAAATTTAGCAGGAAGAGTGACTTGTGTGATAGGGTTTTACGATTTTAGTGGGCATGTGAATTCATTGAAGGAGTCAGCCAACTACATTATCTGAGTGTATATACAGTACAACAAACCAAATGCAAAGATCTTAAGAAGAAACATGTTTTCTTCTTGAACTTGTAAGGACTATAATTAGATCTAGTGGGTATCCCAATGGTATAAAGGGGAGATGGCTCAGTGGGCAGAGCGCTTGCTGAATAAGCCTGTACTAGATTAGGTCCCCAGAATAATCCTGTGGTGGTCCTTTTGGAGATTGGAAGTCAGAGACAATATAACAACTGGAGGCTATGGACTAGCCTAGACAATATAACAACTGGAGGCTTGTTAACTAGCCTGACAGGCACAGCAGTGGACAAATAAGAGACCTGGTTTCTAACAAGGTGGAACGTGAAGAATGACGTCCTAAGTCATCATCTGACTTTCATATGTGCCCTGTGGCACATGTGTGTCTATACCTAGATATAGACAGGCAAGAGTACATAACATATACAAAAGGATAAAAGTTTGTAGATGAGGCCAACTTATGAAGGATATGAAGACAATTTTACAGTGAGTAGAATTAGGAACATTTGAGGTTCTAACCAAAGAAAAGTCATAATCTTTGAATTTTAAAAGGATTAGCATGGCCACAGGGACTGTAAGAGTTACAGAAAAAAAACCACTGTTTTCATTGTATGGCCTATCTCACTTTAATAATGGTTTTAATTTCATCCATGTTGTGCCATCTGTCAATGTTTATTTCCTTAAAAAGAACTTTGAGGCTGGAGTAGTCTTTGGATATACTACATTGTTTTTACCTGGTTTTATGTGGATGTTTGTAGGTTTTCTACCTTTTGCTTTTTATAAGTGGTGCTATTAGGAACACAGGAGTGTGACTTTTTTTTATTGTAGCCTTTTTATTCTAGTGAATATAAGATAACATTTCATTGTGGTTTTGATTTATATTTCCCTAATGACTAATGATGAATGGTTTTTTCATATGCTTATTGGCTATATATATGTTTTATGTAGAGAAATTTTTGTTCAAATCCTTTGCCCATTTTATAATCAAGTTAATGCTTTTACTGCTAAGGTATGAGAGTTTGGGGGTTTTGTTTTTGTTTTGAGACAGGGTTTCATTATATAGCCTTGGCTGGCTTAGATAGAACTCAGCAAACTGAAGAAATCGGTTTACATTTGGCTCTTAAGTACTTAGTGTGAGGCCTGAGGCACCACATGGAGGTAACATTTCTTTAGTATTCAGGCCAGTGAGCTGGCTCACTTGCACCAAACCTGACAGTCTGAGTTGAATTCCTGGGACCCACGTGGTAGAAGGAAAATCCTGACTCCAGCATATTTTCTCCTGAATTTTATATGTATGTGTGCTTTGGCTCACATATCATAAATAAAATATAATAACATGTTAAGAGTTCTTTATGTATTCTAGATACTACAGGCTGAGTGTTACTAGAAATTTTTGTGACCAAAGTTAATTCAGGTTTTAGATTATTTGGAATACTTGCATATATATATATATATATATATATATATATATATATATATATATATATATATATATATATATATATATATATATATATAAAATGAGCTATTGGGAGGATGAGTCCTATAACTAAACATAAAATTCATTTATCTTATTTCATTCATACACAGAAGGAAATTTCATAAAATATTTTAGTGTATCTGTTTTGACTGACTTGTATGATCAGGTGTAGAATTTTTCTTTTTTTTAATTTTTTTAAAGAATTTTTCTTTATATTTGTGCTTAGAAGATTTTAGATTGTGGAACATTTCACATTTCAGATTTTTGTATTAGAGATGCTTAACCTGTATTCCTTTATTAGATATGTTTCGCAAAGCAAATTTTAAAAACATAAGGCATTTGTAATTTTGCTAAATAGAAATGATCGCTTTTAATATTTAATCTATTTTTGACTTTTATCTTTTATAGGCATCTATGTGTACTTTTTAAGTACTGAAATTATCTTCAATGCATAGTATTTCAATTGTACTTTCCTGTTTTGACTTAATATCACATCACAAACATTTTGATAGGGCAGTAGGTTTTTGAACATTTTATAAACCCTGAACTCTTAGTTTGTATCAGGTTTTGGGGCCACAAATAAGGCAACTACAGTGGAATTCAAAACCTATTCCATTAAAACACAGAGGTATAAGTAGTAGTTACAAATAGACATAGGGTTTAGGACTTCTAAATGCTGTATATGTCACAGTAGGACTATCTATTCTACCTCAGAGGAGTTTAGGAAAATTTTTGGACAAGGTACAAATGGAGCCGAACTTTGAAGTTAATCTAAATGGAAGGAAATGACCACAGGAGGAATTGCAGGTACAAAGTTGTGGAAGCAGGAAAGATCATGGTATGTGCTGGGAACTATATGTACACAGTTAACTATCTAAAGTTCAATGTATGTGTTTGGGGGTATTGGAAGAAAACAGGTAGTAAATCCATAAAATAAAGAGCTAGGGCAAGAAGGACATGGGAATATGGGTTTTTATACCATATAAAACACCTGGGAAGGGCTGAAGCATAGTAGTTGGCTCACTATGGAACAGGGCTTGCAAAAGACTAGAAAAGGTCTTAATTGCATTGTGGGGAGATATGACAAGGAAAGAATTGCCAAGGCCTATAGAAATGAGGCTTCCAGGATCTTCCTCGCCAGCAGACCCTAATTGTCAAAGAGAGACTCTTGCTGTCATTGTCAGGAGCTAGGAGCCTGTCTTTTGCATTATCAGAGCCCCTAACTTGGCCAGTGAGATGACCATGTTTTACCTTGTCTCTTATAAATGGGCTAGGTCAGGAGTCCCTGATACTTCTGCCAAGTAGAATCTCAGGAATTGGGCGGGGGCAGGTAGCGATGCTTTTACTTGAGGGGAAAAACTTCCATTTATCAGCCAGGAATCCTGTCCTTGGACCTCAAATTGAGACCCCCTAGTACAAGGAATATTGTTTTCTCTACTGATAATTTCCAGCTTAGTTAAATAATATTTGTTGAAAATGTCAGTCTTAATGACTATCCTTTATCATTTTAGTAGTGACAGAGCATTGAGGTTTTACTGTTGTGCTGTATATTTTAAGACTTTTTCCTTTTTAACTGATTAAAGTAACAAGATTCTTTTTTCCTTTTATTAGGGATCATCAGTCTTCAAGTTTTTCAAAGGTGAAGACTATTCGTGCTGATGGATTTCAAAAGCCTCCACATTTTATAAAATCAAATTTTAGAAAATTTATTCAGAAACCTTACATAGTAAGATTGGAGTTTCAAGTTTTTCATTTTTGTATATTCTTTATAAATATATCTATACTTTTCAAAGTGCTTGTAACTTCCTTATGTGTTATAAGAGCATTGAGGCTTAAAGATTTTATGACAGACTATAGCTCATCTCTTGATTTAGTTGAAGTTCAATTTATTATAGTACTAATTTTCTCAAGATGTTTTGGTAACAACTTAAAATATAATTTATATATTCTAAAGTTAACTCATTTTAGGTGTATAATTTGGTGAGTTTTAGTAATTCTCCAAGATGTGTTGTAGTCATCACCATAGTCCAGTTGTTGGACTTGAAACAGGACCTCACTTTGTTGCTCAGGCTAAGCAGGGGAACTCACCATATATCCCAGGCTAACCTCAAATTCGCAGCTCTCCTGCCTTCACCTTCTATGTGCTAAGATGACAGGCATGTGGCACCATGTCTGAATAGGATATTGTTATTACCCAGTAAAGATTCTCATGCCTGTTTAATTATTCCATGTCCCCACCGCCCACCAAACCACTAATTACTCTATTTTAAAGATTTGCTTATAGAATGGATCATGATATAATAGCCAGCCAACAGCTCTTCTGTAAGTGATGAGTAAATTGATGGAAGCCACAGTTAGTTTGTTACCTTATGCTAGAAGTAATATCCCATTACTTTACCATATGGTTATTACAAGAAGCAAGCTACTAGATCATACCCACAATCAAAGAAAAGGATCATTGATGGAGATAATTAGGAGCCATGTCAGCAGCTGCCTAGTACAATCCTCCCTCTGGCCAGACTCCACAGAAATGGATTAAGTAGAAGGTAATAAGATTGTTGGTTTTAGAAATAGGAAACTGGAGAATGGGTACCATCTTAATTGTTTCTGCTAGAGGATTTGGGTTCTTTGTAGTTAGAGTGCTAATATAGCTATTTTTTTCTTTTTTGAACCTTCCCAAGTTATTGTAAGAATATTACCTTCGATCAGTTAAAGTCGATGTATTGGGCTAACATGCCTACTGGCAGGTAGAAAGTAGGTGGGTTTTTTTGGGCAGTAGAAACCCTTTACCAAGTCCTGCTGGCAATGGGTTTCTTTCTTTCCAAGATACATACATGAGTAAATGCTAGATTTATATAGTCCACTTTCTAAAAGTCAACCATGGTGTTATACAGAGTGTTTTTTTTTACACTTCTCACAGGCATGAATGAAACGGGCCCCTCACAAACTAGCATGGGTCATATGAGAGAAGAAGTATGTAAGCTCCATGCTCCCTGGTTTGGGGTCTTAATCTTCAAAAATATGTCTTAAATGGTGAGACTAGTTTATAAAGTAACCCTTCAGGTATATTAACCCATATTAATACTTTCTGTTTAGAACTATACTATGCAGAGAAAAGATGCCATTGATCAGAAGATATTTAGAGTTGAGGAAAATCATCAAAATAGAAGAGGCTCTAAAGGATCTTTTAAGGTATTGAGTGTTGTTTTTCCGTTTATATCTGACCATGGGCTTATATATTGGAAGTAATTGTGTCAGTACATTAAAAAGTTATTTTTGTAGTCTTTTAAATAATTATAAACTAGTGTTTCTAGTTTTTATAAATACTTCTAGAATTTATATTTAATAGTTACCAGTTTAATACTGACATGTTTCTTCAGGATTTGACTTTGAATTTCATTTTTATTAGTGGGACCCTGTTTTCAAATAGTAATGTAGTTGCTTCTAGAAATTACAAAGGATTTAAGACTTAGTATAGTAGAGGTAGATTCCATCTATAAACACGTGGGCTGGGTCACTTCTCAAACTGTTCTAGGCTTGAAAATGCAACTAGCCACAAGTGTATGAGAAGAGTGAATGAGGAAGGTTTATAGAATTGTTTGGAAAGGTTTACATAAGATTTGTGTATGTCTGACAAAACTAAAGATTCCTCCCACCTTCGGCATAAAATGACAAGATCAAAACCATAAATATGTACAGTCCTTTTATGCTTCCTATAGGACAGAATCTAGTTTTCATCATTCATACAATTAATATTTGCTATTTCATGGTAAGACAAGATGAAGGAACTGCCAGGAATAAATTTTATTTTATTTTATTTAAGCATCTGTGAGTGTATGTACATATGTACAGCATTGTGGTGAATATTTAATCAGTTTTCTCTATCCTGACTTTTATCATTCAATTCCCTGATAAAAGTCATGCAACCTTTATATTTTTAATAAGCTTTAATCAGCACTAGAGCTGGGCAGGTAACTACCCTCAATGCTATTAGAATCTACTTTCCCATCAGTAATCTCGAGTTTACCATGTTCCATCTGGGCTGGTCCAGTTCCCTAGCCCTCATGGCTATGTTTTCATGATTCACCTACCCCATGGCAGTGTCCTATTTTTTCCACCTCCCTCCTCCCTCTGCCTCCTTCTCTTTCCTCCTCATTCTCCTCAGCTCCCCAAGCCTGGAAACCTCAATCCCTGCCTATGTCTTTTCTGCCCAACTATTGGCTGTCACCCTCTTTTTTAACCAGTAGGGGGTACTTGAGGGGCAAGGTTACATACCATCATTTATCATTTTTGTAAGTGCAAATTCTCATGCAGATTGTCTTGGGGGGGGGGCAACCATACCTTGGGAGCCAGTGTTTAGCATTATAGTACAAACAAAAACAAAAAACCCCAAACCTCAACAGTGTGGGCACCCATGGAGACCAGAAAAGAGTCTTGGATAACCTGGAACTGAAGTTGCAGGCTGTTGTGAGCAACTCACTTTAGATGCTAGGAGCTGAGCTTGATTCCTCTGAAAGAGTGGCAAGTCCCATTTTCTCAGTCTCAGGAATAAAGTTTACAATTTGATTGTAGGTATTTTTACTATCTTTTCCCCATCACTGGTACTTTATATAGTCACTGTGAATTAGAAGAATAAATTTAGCTATTTAGAACATATGAAGATCATTTTTTCAATATGACAAATGTCAAGAATTCAAGTTCTTTTTATCTTCTTTCCAAATGTGTATGTGTTTATTCACGAAGATAAAGCATGTATGAGCACATACATGTGGAAACCAGAGGTTGACATTGGATGTCTTCCTCAGTTGTTTTCCACCTTCTTTTATTTTTTTTAGACACACAAGGAAGAAACAGGCACAAAGCAAGGAAGAAATAGATGTAACAAAGAATTAGACACAACACAAAGAAGAAATAGACATACAAAGCAAAGAAGAAATAGATAACAAAGAATTAGACACAATGCAAGGAAGAAATAGACACAAAAAGCAAGAAAGACATAGACACACAAAGCAAGGAAGATAGACACACAAAGCTAGGAAGAAATAGATATAACAAAGAATTAGACACAACACAAGGAAGAAGTAGATACACAGAGCAAGGAAGACAGACACACAAAGCTAGGAAGAAATAGATATAACAAAGAATTAGACACAGAGACCAAGGAAGAAATAGATACATGAAACAAGAAATAGACACACAACACAATACACACTCATGCTATTGGGTTGTTTTTTTTGGGGGGGGGGGTTGAGACAGGGTTTCTCTGTGTAGCCCTGGCTGTCCTAGAACTCACTTTGTAGACCAGGCTAGCCTCAAACTCAGAAATCTGCCTGCCTCTGCATCCCAAGTGCTGGGATTAAAGGTGTGTGCCACCACGCCCGGCTTGATAATTTTTTCTTTAACAACTTCATACATGTGTTAGGATACATTCTGGTTACTTTTGCCGTCACCGTGTCCTCTTTTTCTCCTACTTGTCTTCCCCCTACTTTATGGCATTTTGTCCTGTGTTCCAGAAGGTTTAACTAGGTTTGTATGTATGTCCTTGGGTTTGAAACTGTCCATTAGAACTTGGTGGGTTCATCAGTGGCAATACAGCTGGATATTATGCCTCCCCTGTTTTCAGAATCTGTTAGTTTCAATAGTTCTACAGTGTGTGATAGGGCCATAAGTCCTCTTTACCACCTGTAGCTGACTAGTAGATGTACTAGTTCATGATTGCCTTATTCCCCCAGGCCTGAATAGTACCATCTCACATTGTGAAAACTTACCCAGCAGGAAGCATTCAGCTCAATTCCAACTTGCTTTCTCCGTATCTTGTAACCAAGGTACATGAAGTCTTGAGCAATGAGGTTTTATCGACTACTTCTATAGACAACCATGATGAATAGTAATAGCCCTGTATTATTTTAGAGCCTCTGGAACATTCCTGATAGAGCCTTAACCACTATGGGAGTATCCCACACCTGGCACTAGGTGTTTTGTTTAGTGACCCTTACCTAACTTGCTTTTCTTTTTCTATTTTTGGTTTTTCATGACAGTTTCTCTATATATCCCTGGCTGTCCTAGAACTCACTCTGTAGACCAGGCTGGCCTCAAACTCAGACATTCGCCTGCCTCTGCCTCCCAAGTGCTGGGATTAAAGGCGTGCGCCACCACGCCCGGCCTAACTTGCTTTTCTGTTGTTGTGAAAAAGCACTCACCAAAATCACCTTTTGGAGGAAAGAAGGTTTACAGGGTATAATCATTAAGGGCAGCCAAAGTAGGTAGGAACCTTGGAGGCAGGACTAAACCAGGCAAAGGAGGAATGTCACTAACTGCCTTGCTTTCCATAGCTTTCTGAGCTTGCTTTCTTAAACAGTCTAGGACCACCTGCCCAGGGACGGCATTGTACAGTGAGATGGGCCCTCCCACATAAAACTTTAAGAAAACTCCCACTGACTCGCCATAGTCCCATCTAATGGATATAGTTTTTTTTTTTAAGGTTTATTTATTATTACATGTAAGTACACTGTAGCTGTCTTTAGACACACCAGAAGAGGGCATCAGATCTCATTATGGATGGTTGTGAGCCACCATGTGGTTGCTGGGATTTGAACTCAAGACCTTTGGAATAGCAGTCAGTGCTCTTAACCGTTGAGCCATCTCACCAGCACCCGGATATAGTTATTTAACTAAGGTTCCATCCTTTCAGATGACCTCGGTCTGTGCCAGGTTGTCAAAAAACCCACCAGGACACATTTGTCCTTTTGTCAACTCTTCACATAAACACATAAATCACTATTAAACTACAATATTTACTTTCTTTTTTTTTAACTTTTTCCAATTTTTTATTAGGTATTTTCTTCATTTACATTTCAAATGCTATCCAGAAAGTCCTATACCCTCCTCCACCCTGCTCTGCTACCTACCCACTCCCACTTCTTGGCCCTGGCATTCCCCTGTACTGGGGCATATAAAGTTTGCAAGACCAAGGGGCCTCTCTTCCCAATGATGGCCGACTAGGTCATCTTCTGCTACATATGCAGCTAGAGATACGAGCTCTGGGGGTACTGGTTAGTTCATGTTGTTGGGCCACCTATAGGGTTGTAGACTCCTTCAGCTCCTTGGGTACTTTCTCTAGCGCCTCCAATGGGAACCCTATGTTCCATCCTGTGAGCATCCACTTCTGTATTTGCCAGACACTGGCATAGCCTTACTCGAGACAGCTATATCAGGGTCGTTTCAGCAAACTTTTGCCGGCATATGAATAATGATCTTTCCTGTCTTATCTTTAAGATCTCGTGTTTTTTGTTTTTTTTTTTTGTTTGTTTTTTTTTGGTTTTTCGAGACAGGGTTTCTCTATATATCCCTGGCTGTCCTGGAGCTCACTTTGTAGACCAGGCTGGCCTCAAACTCAGAAATCCGCCTGCCTCTGCCTCCCGAGTGCTGAGATCAAAGGCGTGCACCACCACGCCTGGCAAGATCTCATGTTAATAGCACAAAAATACACTCAAGTTTAAAAGTACTTTTACGTCTAAAAATTTGAAATTGTCTTTGAAAATCTAGTCTCTTAACTATGAGACTCCCGTGAAATCAAAGTTAGTTAAATCCTTCTTATTTTTTAAGTACTTCTTATTCCAAAAGGGAATAAAAAGTATAAAAAGCTTGCTGGCCAGCATCGCCAGCATCTGAACCTCGCCACTGCCAACACAGAACTATTACTTCTAGGACTGGCATTGTCTAGCCCTGTGAAGTATCTGTCTTCAAATTCTTTTTTTTTTTTTTTTTTGGTTTTCGAGACAGGGTTTCTCTGTAAAGCCCTGGCTGTCCTGGAACTCACTTTGTAGACCAGGCTGGCCTCGAACTCAGAAATCTGCCTGCCTCTGCCTCCCAAGTGCTGGGATTAAAGGCATGCGCCACCATGCCCTGCCAAACTCTTTTTTTAAATATATATGTTAATTGGGTTACCACATAATAGGTGTTCAGGTGACTTTTTCATACCCTCGTTTTCATGAGCATCCCTGTCACCTCAACTCTCCATACTCTCACACCCCCCTCGTTTGAAGTTTATTCCTAGTATCCCCCCTCTCCACTCTAATTTTGCCTGTATTCTGCTGTCTCCATTCCCTTAAAGGAACATTGCCCACTGTCTACTTTCTGGTTTCCTGGATTCCATAGGTATTTCAAGTTAAACACCTAAAACTAAAGAGTTGAGGTCAGGTTCTGCACATAGAGAGATAGTG
>LR755127.1:7354295-7415452 GCA_902729485.2 Mus minutoides
TATATATATATATATATATATATATATATATATATATATATATATATATATATATATATATATATATATATATATATATATATATTTTGGAGTGGAATGACTAGGTCACATAGTAGTCTGTTTCTAATTTTTTGAGAAAATTCCAGAATGATTTCTAAAGTGTGTATACCAATTTGCCTGTCCACTAGTGGGTCTCTTTACCTACAACCATACTAGTATTTGTTGTCTTTTGTATCCTTGATGATGGCCTGTCTCAGTGGAGTGAGGTGAAGTCTTAAAAATAGCAGTTTTTAAAATTTTTATGTATCTAGACACTTGCTGCATGTATGTCAATAGACCATGTACATACAGTGCTTATGGAAGCCAGAAGGTGGTGTCAGATTTCCTGGAACTAGAGTTATAGATAGTTGTAAGCTGTTGTATGGATGCTGGGAATCAAACCCTTGTCTTCTGGAAGAACAGCCAGTGCTTTTTAACTCTAATCCATCTTTCCAGTCCTTAAAATAGTTTTAAATTACACTTTCCTGATGACTAAGTATGTTGACCAGTTTTTTTGTTTGTTTCTTTGTTTGTTTTTCGAGACAGGGTTTCTCTGTGTTCCCTTGGGTGTCCTGGAACTCACTCTGTAGACCAGGCTGGCCTCGAACTCAGAAATCCACCTGCCTCTGCCTCCCAAGTGCTGGGATTAAAGGCATGTGCCACCACCGCCCAGCTGTTGACCAGTTTTTAAAGTATTTTCTAGCCATTCCTGTTTCTTCTTTTGGGAATGCTCTGTTTAGTCCCTTAGCCCATTTGAGATGTTTGTTTTCATGTAGTTTAAATTTTTGAATCTCCTTATATATTCTACTTAATAATCTTATATCACATATGTAGCTAACAGATATTTTCTCTCATTCTGTGCAGCCTCTTCATTCAGAATAGTTTCTCATTATGTACAGAATCTCATGAGATTCTACTTATCAGTTGTTGGCCTTATTGCCTGTGCTATTGGAGTTCTATTTAGAAAAAAGCTGTATACCTATATGTTGAAAATCTACAGATTCTAGGGACATTCTTCATAACTGTGGAAAAAACAATCTTAAGGTGTATCTAGAGGCACAAAAGACCTAATAATAACTAAAACGATTCTGAACAAGAATAGTGCAGGAAGTATCAACATACGTAATTTTAGGCTGTACTACAGAGCCTGAAAATAGTAATAAAAACAGCATGATACTTGTAAAAAGTAAACACAGATCAATGGAATAGAGGACCTGGATATAAGTTCATGCTATCTGAATTTTTATTATGATACCAGAAATACATACTGGAGAAAAAAAGTATCTTCCAACAAATGGTTCTGGGAAACTTAAGCATCAACGTGTAGAAGAATAAAACTAAATCGACCTTGATTTTTGAGACAGTGTCTCACTGAACCAGGAATTCAACAATTTGGATAGGCTGGCTTGCCAATGAACTCCAGGGGTTTGCTTATCACTTCCTCCCTATCCCAACATCTATCATTGGTATAGTCGGGTAGAGGAAATCTAAACTCAAGTCCTTATTCTTGCTTAGCAGGCACATTACTGACTCAGCCATCTTCCTAGCTCCATTACTAGCAATTAAAAAGAACTATTTTCTATATAGAAAAAAATTTTAAATATAATACAGAGAAGTATACTTTACTGCAGGTATTAATGCCTTTTTAAAATACACAGGGTGCCTAGAATCAAGGATGTTGTGACTATTATTCTCCTGCCTGTTATAGAGTAGATTTGGAAATTGTATTTTTAACACTTGATTCTCTTTGGATCCTTTACAGAACTTCTTGGGTGGCAGATTCCAGCCCCATTATAAATCCCACCTGGTACAGAAGAGCTTGTATATTCAGGCTAAATACCAGCGCTTACGGTTTGCGGGGCCACGAGGACTTATTACCAATAAATTCAGAAACAGATTTCTGAGGAAAAAAAAGGTTAGTTTGGTAATACTTTTAAAAACATTGAATAACTTTAAATGTTTGCTAGATATTTGGGGTTTTCATCTAGTTTAAGAAACAACCTGCTGGGCAGAGGCAGGTGGATTTCTGAGTTTGAGGCCAGCCTGATCTACAGAGTGAGTTCCAGGACAGCCAGGACTACACAGAAAACCCTGTCTCGAAAAAGCAAAAACAAAAAAACAAACAAACAAAAATACTCTAGATTTAAAAAATTTTCTTGTTGAATGAAAACTTCAAGAGTAATGTTGATAGAATTGTAAAACTAAGCTTAAAAATGTTTTGTTTCATTTTTTGCCATTTTACCTGAAACAATTTGAACATGCCAGCTTGTGGTATAACAAAACTTTCCCTTGGGAGACACCCCACACACACACACACACACACACACACACACACACACACACACACACCCCAGATAAGGAACCCACAACAGAACAAAATACAGATACCACTAATGTTTCACTTAGGGAGCCAGTGAATTTTATTGGGGTTATTTATCAGATCAGAAATGACTCAAATATAGCTGCATCACCAAAACCTACCCAGCATGGGTGACAGCTCACAAAGCTGGGAACGTGGAGCACTGCACAGTCTGCAGGCAGGTCGACAGGTTGGAGAATATTTTTCCAGATGTCTAAGTTAGTCAAAACCTCCAGGCAGGTAGGCTGGTTTCTTCCAGTTAGTTAATCTGGTCTCAGAATCTTCTTTGAAGCTCTTCTCTTACCTTGTCTGAGTCATGAGGCTTACTTTGTCTGAGTCATGGCAGCACAGCTCCCATCTAAGAGTCATCTTTGCAACTCAGCTTTTTCCATCTGAGAGGGACTTATTTACTCTGGCAGGAAGAGGCCTGGTGAATCTGGTCAGATTCAGGGACTTTCTGAAACAATAGTGAATTGTTTACCTCCTGCTCAAGGAGCTTCCATGAAGGATGGAATATTTTGACCTCAAAGAAAACTATAATACAGCATAGATTTTTGAACTTTGTATTTTAACATTTTTGTTGTGTAGTTAATCTTTAAAATGAACATTTAAGTAAAGGCTCTGAATGGCCTATAACAGTTTTGCAGTTAGATGCCAGACAAATACGGGTCTCTGTTTTTCTGTTGTCTTTCATGGTTATTCTGACACTTTAAATGTCATCCAAGTACACTGGGTTTTGAAAAATTAGTATCAAATCTGGGCATTGTGGCATGTAAATATAACTTCAGCATGTAAATATAACTTCAGAATGCAGAAGCAGGAATATTACCACAAGTTGAGGCCAAAAGCTTAGTGTTTCATTGTCTAATACTCTTTTACTTAGGCATATTCTTCTGGACTCTACTTCCCTTTTTAAATAAAGCATTTTAATTAATTTGTTCTTTGACAATTTTATACATTTATATAATGTATTCTTTTCCTCACTTTCTCTTAGTTCCCTCCTACCTCTGCCATCATCTCTCTCCTTTTTCCCACATGTCTCCTTTCTCACATTCATACCTTTGGTTTTGTTTGTTTGGTTGTTTTGTGTGTGTGTGTGTGTGTGTGTGTGTGTGTGTGTGTGTGTGTGTGTGTTGATTTTAAACCAAGATTATCTCTGTGGCCTCAGCCTTGGAACTGTCGGTTAGAGCCTCATGGGTTCACCATTTAGCAGACAACTGAAGGTAATGATCTCTTACCCAGAACCCATCAGTTGCCAGTAGTTCAGCTGGGAGGGTGTCTTAGTTACTTTTCTTTTGCTGTAACAAATTACCATGACCAAGACAACTTACTGAAAAAAATTATTTGATGCATATAGTTTCAGAAGATTAGAGTCCATAGCCATCATGGCAAGGAACATGGCAGTAAGTAGGCAAGCATGGCACTGGGGTAGTACCTAAGGGCTGATAACTGTTCCAACAATGCCATACCACCTAATCCTTCCCATATAGTTCCACCAACTTAACACAAGTGACTTAGATGGGAACTTGTAAGGGAACTTATATGGGAACTCATTCAAACCATTACAAAGGGGTAGGGTCTTATAAGCCCTCCTCTGATCCATGATTGGCTGTTGACAGTCCTGGTCTTGTGCAAGCTCAGTTCAAACAGCTGTAGCTGCTGTGAGATCCATTTTTGCCATGGCTTTATCATGTCCTGAAGGTAGCATTTGCAGCCCTCCCCCCTATTATCTTGCTCTGACTTTTTTTTTGTTTGTTTGTTTTTTTGTTTTTTCGAGACAGGGTTTCTCTGTGTAGCCCTGGCTATCCTGGAACTCACTTTGTAGAGCAGGCTGACCTCGAACTCAGAAATCCGCCTGCCTCTGCCTCCCGAGTGCTGGGACATTCTTTCCACACACTCTTCCAGCATTGCTTGTGACTTAGAGGGGTTGGCATAAATGAATGTCCTGTTTTTGAATACTCACCCATCTTTTTGAAACATCTTTTCTATCATTCTCTGTACAGAAATGTGTCTCTGATCAAAGTTGGGAGTATCATTTGTCTATAAGTATAAACACATATAGACTTCAGTATAGTGCCATGTTAATTTTAACTAAACAACAGTAGTAAGCCCTGTCCCAGGACTTAGGACCTTCCCAGCCATAGGTTTTTGACATGGTTTATAGTACTAGACTTGTATTCTGGCCTATGGAGTGGGCTTCAAATCCAGCCCAAGAACACTTATTTTACCTTATAACAATTGTACTCCTATTATACCAGTGGACACATCTTGTCTTGCCAATTTACATTGTAGTATACAGAATCCAAAGCTGGTAAGACCATTGATGCCTTACTGCCCTTACAGCCAGTATAGCAGGATCCAGCTCTATGAAATCTAGCCATCAGGGAGAAAAACATTCAGCTCAGTTACAGCTTGCTTTCTGTAAGTCTGGTAACCAAGGTCTTTAGCAATATGATCTCGTCATCTAGTTCTGGTAGGCAACCAAGAGGTATGGTAATAGCTTGTATTGTTGTGAGAGTCTCTGAGGCTTCTCTGGCCAACAGGTAGTAAGGACATTTCCCATACCTGGCACTGGGATTTTTGTTTGATAATCAGTGACTTCTAGAAGCAGTATTATACAGCTATGGAGAATACCCTTCTACTGTTAACATTTTTAATTGGCTTACAAAGCAAAGATTTCAATATTTTTTTTATAAACTAAACTCTAATTCCTGCTTCTTAGTATTATATGTGTGTTGTTTTTGTCTCTTTCAATCTGTCTACTGACTTTGCCTGTGTACAAGATTGAGATAAGCTTTTATAGTTTTGTTTAAACAAAGTCCAACTCTTGAGTGTAGCATGAAATTAGATACCCTACTATTATATAGCATGCTCCATAACAATTGAAGTCCATTTTCTTAACCTTTGGGGAAAGGAATGAGATATGGCAGCTAATATCTTTGCCAGGTTTGAACTAAGACCTTTAGGCTATCCCTCTAGCATGTGCTACTTTGAAACTACATCCCATGTGGGAAAATTGATGACTAGTTCCATCAGTCTATTTTACCTCAGTCTTTATGCCCTAAAAAGAATGAAGTCTAGAATCATTTGTTTCTGCTAATAGTGACTTCCATTTTCCTTAAGGACACTTTTGCTCAAATGAGGCTACTGCATGCAGGGTACATACTGTTCATATCATTTTGTGTGGGGGTGGGTTTGTGATATTGGAGATAAAACTCTGGAACTTACATATGCTGAGCAAGTACTCTGCCATTGAGACACACCTGTAGCCTGCAATTATATCATTTAATGTCCCAAGTTTTGGCATCAGAGGGAACTTCAAAATTCTGCCCTAGAGATACCTTAATCTGAGTAATGTCTTGCACTGGTTTGAATGAAAGTGGTCCCCATGGGCTTTGAGGTTTCAAAAGCCCACATCAGGCACTGTGTCTTTTTTTTGTCTGCTGCCTATTAATCAGGATGTAAAGCTCTCACCTCCTGCTCTAAAACCATGTCTGTTTGCATCCCACCGTAATAATAGTGGACTAACCATTTAAAACTGTAAGCAGGCCCCAATTGCTTACTTTTATGTTTTCTTTTTTTTTTTTTTTGGTTTTTCAAGACAGGGTTTCTCTGTGTAGTCCTGGCTGTCCTGGAACTCACTCTGTAGACCAGGCAGGCCTCGAACTCAGAAATCCACCTGCCTCTGCCTCCCGAGTGCTGGGATTAAAGGCGTGCACCACCACACCCAGCTTGGTTTTTTTTTTTTTTTTTTTTTGAGACAGGGTTTCTCTGTATAGCCCTGGCTGTCCTGGAACTCACTCTGTAGACGAGGCTGGGCTTGAGCTCAGAAATTCGCCTGCCTCTGCCTCCCAAGTGCTGGGATTAAAGGCATGCACCTTCACCCCTGGCTATGCTTTCTTTTATAAGACTTGGCTTGGTCATGATATCTCTTTGCAGCAATAGAGCCATAGCTAAGACATACCTCACATTTTAACTTTCTGCAGTGTTGGAAAAGCCATTCTTTTAGTAGTTATTAGACTACCACATGGATTAATTAATTGAGAAATCAATCTGAAGTTTTCTTTCTTTGTTGAGCCTTTGGTTTTGTTGTCAGGGTAACTGTGGCTTCATAGAATGAGTCTGGCAGTGTTCCTTCTGTTTCTGTTTTGTGGAATAGTTTTAGGTGTATTAGTATTAGCTCTTTTTTTTTTTTTTTTAAGATCTGGTTGAATTCTGCACTAAAACCATCTGGCTCTGGGCCATTTTTGGTTGCTTTTTAATGACTGCTTCTATTTCCTTAGGGATTATGGGAACTGTTTACATAGTTTACCTGGTCTTGATTTAACTTTGGTACATGGTATCTCTCTAGAAAATCATCCTTTTCATCTAGATTTTTCCAGTTTTGTCAACTATTGGCTTTTGTGGTAAGACCTGATGATTTTTTTAAATTTCCTCAGTTTCTGTTGTGTGTCTCCCTTTTCATTTCTGATTTGTTAATTTGGATACTGCCTCTAAGCCTTTTAGTGAGTTTGGCTAAGGCTTTGTCTATCTTGCTGATTTTCTCAAAAAAAGCAAATCTTGGTTTTGTTGATTCGTTGTATTGTTCTCTTTGTTTCAGCCCCAATTTTGACTATTTATTGGGGCAGTTTGCTTGGAAAACTTTTTTTCTAGCCCTTTACTCTGAGGCCATGTCTATCTTTGTTGCTGAGGTATATTTCTTGTATGCTGCAGAGTGATGGATTCTATTTACATATTCAGTCTTTTAGCCTGTGTCTTTTTATTGGGGAATTGAGTCCACTGATGTTGAGGTATGTTAGTGACCAATGATTGTTCTTGTTATTTTATTGTTGATGCTGGTACTATATGTGTGAGGATGTGATCTCTTATTTTGGGTTTGTTTTGAGATGATTAATTTCTCGTGTTTTCTTGGGTATAGTTGCATACCTTGTTGGAGTCTTCCTTCTAGTATCCTCTGTAGAGCTGGATTAGTAAAAAGATATGTTGTTTAAATTTGGTTTTCTCATGGAATATCTTGGTTTCTCCATCTATGGTGATTGAGAGTTTTGCTGGCTATAGTAGCCTGGGCTGGCATCTGTGGTCTCTTAGGTTCTCTATGATATCTGTCCAGGATCTTCTGGCTTTTAAATTCTCTGTTGAGAAGTCTGGTGTAATTCTGACAGGTCTTTATATGTTACTTGGTCTTTTACCCTTACAGCTTTTAATATTCTTTATTTGTTCTGTACATTTAGTGTTTTGATTATTTTATTTTTTTTAAATATTTTTTTAAGATTTATTTTATTTATTATATGTAAGTACACTGTAGCTGTCTTTAGACACTCCAGGAGAGGGCGCCAGATCTCGTTACGGATGGTTGTGAGCCACCATGTGGTTGCTGGGATTTGAACTTATCACCTTCAGAAGAGCAGTCGGGTGCTCTTACCCGCTGAGCCATCTCACCAGCCCCTAGTGTTTTGATTATTATGAGATGGGAAAATTTTCTTTTCTGGTCCAATCTATTTGGTGTTCTGTAGGCTTCTTGTACATTTATGTACAAGATGTCTTTCTTTAGGTTAGAGACATTTTCTTCTATGATTTTGTTGACGTTTTCTGACCATTTGAACTGGAAAGCTCATCACCTCTTTTTTTTTTTTTTTTTTTGGTTTTTCGAGACAGGGTTTCTCTGTATGGCCCTGGCTGTCCTGGAACTCACTTTGTAGACCAGGCTGGCCTCGAACTCAGAAATCCGCCTGCCTCTGCCTCCCGAGTGCTGGGATTAAAGGCGTGCGCCACCACGCCTGGCTTTTATTCAATTTCTTTACCTGTTTGATTGTATTTTCCTGTATTTCTTTTAGGGCTTTATTTGTCTCCTCTTTATAGGGGCGTCTACCTGTTTGACTGTGTTTTTCTGAATTTCTTTAAGGGAATTATGTATATCCTCTTTAAAGACTTCTATCATCTTCATGAGATTAGAGACTTAAGGTCACAGTCTTGTTCTTCATGTGTGTTAACATATCCAGAGTTTGCTGTAGGAGAAGTGTTTTGTTCTGATGGTGCCCAATTGCATTGGCTTCTGTTGATTATGTTCTTATGCTTGCCTTTCACCATCTAGTTGTCTTTGTTGTTAACTGGCCTGGGTGTTTTGGATTGGAGCAGGCCTCCTCAGAAGCAGCTGGAGCTGTGTGTCCCGATTTAATGCAGGCCTCTCTGGAGGCAGGCTGTGGGGTGTCTCTGATTAGAACAGACTACTTGGGAAACAGGCAGAGCTGTTGGGTGGGAATGGGGTTGGTGCCCCTATCAGCCAGGGAGAGTGAGACAGGGCAGGACAGATTCCATGTCTACTGGGCTCTAGTGGGTTCCCAGTTGGCATGGGTATTGGGGTAGGATTCTCACCTGTGTCTTTGGTTGGAGCAGTCTTCCTGGGAGACAGGCAGGACTGTGGGGTTGGGGAGTGGGCATGCCAATCTGCCATGGGTGCAGGTGGAGGTGTGGATCAGAAGCAAGAAGTATTTTTAAATAAACTTTATTATTTAAAAACTTGCGGGCTGGTGAGATGGCTCAGCGGGTAAGAGCACCCGACTGCTCTTCCGAAGGTGATAAGTTCAAATCCCAGCATCCACATGGTGGCTCACAACCATCCGTAACGAGATCTGGCGCCCTCTTCTGGAGTGTCTGAAGACAGCTACAGTGTACTTACATATAATAAATAAAATAAATCTTTAAAAAAAAAACTTGCAAGTACATAAGAACTCCTACAGTTAATGAATTTATATAAAGTTAGAAGTGGCATTTAAAATGGAAGTTCTGAAACTTTTCTCCAGGGTTGCCTCCATTTGGGATTTCTTCATTGTTTAAAGCAGTGCATTACATTTTACATTTTCAGTATTGAATATATTTTATACACTTACCCACCACTAAATCAAAAAATTCATAGCAGAGATAGAACTGTAAAAACAATTAGCTTTATATTCTCTTCTGTAGTTTGTATTCATTACCTGCATTCACTTCTTCTCCACCCCCTTATATTTTAGCATTTCATATTTTTTTCTTCATGTTGTACTGTACCCATATGTACATGTTTATATACATACATTATTGGCTAGATCCTGCATATGAGAGAGAATGTGTTGTTTTATTTATTCCTTAGATTGTGTAACCTTACACTTCAGGTAAGGGGCTAGTATCCAGAATTAACAAAGAATTGCAGAAATAAAATGCCAGGGGAATTAAACTGCCAGTCATCAAATGGGCAATTAATTGAATAGGCAGTTTTCAAACAAAGACATATAAGTGTTCAGTGTCCCTAGCCATCAAGATGCAAACTAAAACCACTTTGAGATATTGTTTCACCATAGTCAAAATGGTAGCCATCAACAAATCTGACAGTGGATGTTAGAGAGGTTGTAAAAAGAGGGAAATCCATATTTACTGTTTGTAGGAGTACAGATTAATATGGCACTATGGAAATCAGTTTGGAGTTTTCTCAGAAACTTAAAAATAGAACTACCGTATGATCCAGCTTTCTCACTCTTGGGCATATACCCAGAGAACTCCATATCCTACCATAAAGATATTTACACACATGCTCATGTTTCTTACTGCTTTATTCACAACAGCAAAGAATTGAAATCAATCTAGTTGCCAGTGAATGGATTTTTAGATAATGAAAATTTGGTATGTATGAAAATGGATACTACTTACCTCTAAAGAAAAAGGAAGTTGAAAATTTGCAAGATAACAGATGGACTTAGGATTTCTGTAATTTGTGAATTTTGGATAGTAGCCCGTTGTCTATAGAATAGCTGGTAAAAATTGTCTCCTATTCTGTGTGCACTCTTAGCTCTGCTTGTTGTTTTCCTTGCTATACAGAAACTTTTTATGTAGTCACATTATTTTGATTTTAGGGCTAGTGCTGTGCTCTTGCTGTTTTATTTTAAAAGTTCTTATCTACTCCAATATCCTGAAAGGTAGCCCCTGAGTTTTCTTTAAAAGCTTTCAGTATTTCAGGCTATACATGTAGGTCTTTGATCCGTTCTGAACTGATTTTTATAAAGGGTGAGAGATATAAATCAAGTTTCACTCTGCTTTGGCTAGAAATTCAGTTTTGCTGCTACTTTCCTTGAATGGACTCCTTTTATCCATAGTATGTTTCTTCCTCAAGGAGGAGCAGAAGGACCCAGAGTTGGAGTACCATTTGGGAGTCTGGGCTTTTATATATTCTTAGACACACATGCACAATGTGAATCAAAGTTAGATCCGTTCTCTCCTCAAATTGGACTGAGCAAGATGCACTTTGTGAGTTGAGTCACTTTAAATAATAGCAGGGACTTGATTGGATGAGACAAGGATGGGGACTTGAGAAATTCCCACAAAGGAACAAAAGCCCAGTAGTGGAAATAAATAACTAAAGAGGGTTTCTTTCAGAGAAGATCCTGGAATCAGGCCATCTTGGACCAAAGAGAAAGTGATCTGAGAACAACCTAATCTGATCCAGGATCCTATTCCTTAGCTGGGGAATTAATACTGTCTTCACTTATAATGGGTTTCTTTATTCTTAAATTTTGTATTTGAACTGGAAGATGAGGGGGACATATGCGCATTACTTCCTGGAAAAGGGCTTGTTTTTAATGTCCTAGTACTCAGAAGTATCTCCCATTAACAGCTTCTGCTTCTCACAGGAAGTTTTTAGAAAGCTTGATGGACAGCTTCCATGGTGGCTCAGGTGTGTAATCTCAGGCTAATATGAAAGGTCATGTATTCAAGGCAAGCTTGGAGATATATGGTAAGTTCTAGGAGGATCAGGGATACAGAGTAAGAACCTGTCCCCCCAAAAAAACTTTTTATGATCTAATTATATGTCAAAATAGGACCCAGACCTAGTAAATACAGGGTCAAAATGGGGAAAAGATGGCAATTATATTTTTATTTCAAGAAATAAAAGTGAAAGATGATAGCCACTGAAAACCCATAAGCAGTTATGCATTTGGTCAGGAAGGCACAAAGATCCTTAGAACCATCCATCCTTCAGTAGTCCTTCAGTCCCCATATGCTATGTACCTATTAAAACCATAACTAGAAAAGGAGCATAAATAATATATGGAAAGAAATTAGAGACTGGGATTTGTGGCCTTGGAGATTTCAAGAAAGCTTCAAAGTCGTGCAACATAAAGAGAAAGAATCAAGATCAGATTAATGGTATATTAATTATTTCAGTTTCCCAAGTCTTTTTATTTATATACTCAATAACTAATTTTCAGTTAGAAGATACACAAGTGGGACTGGAGAGATTGCTCAAAGGTTAAAAGCATGTGCTGCTCTTACAGAAGACCTGGGTTTGGGTTCAGCATCCACATGGTGTCTAACAACTGCCTGTAACTAGTTCTAGAGAATCCAGCTCCCTCTTTGGGGAGAGAGAGAGAGAGAGAGAGAGAGAGAGAGAGAGAGAGAGAGAGAGAGAGAGAGAGAGAGAGAGAGAGAGAATATGAATCAGAGAGGAGAGAAAGAGAGACAAAGAGAGTGTGTATCTATCTAAATATATAAACCAGGCTAGCATGGAACTCACTATATAGATGATACTGGACTGAAACTCACCAGAGATAGATCTGCTTGCCTCTGCTTGCCAAGTGTTAGGATTAAAGGAATGTGCCATCATGACCTGGCAAAACCAATTTTTTGTTTGCCTTGAGACAAGTACTACATGGTACTGGCTGGTCTATGTATGTCAGGCTTGCCTTGAATTCACACAGATCCACGTGGCTGTGCCTTCAGAGTACTAGGATTAAAGGCCAACATGCCCCATTCGTTGTTCACTTTCTTGACAACATCACTCATAATTCAGAGTGCTCCATGCTGTGGGTGCCTCCCCCAGGTAAAACAAAATAATAGATTCACGGAGCCTGTACAGATGGCTCAGCAAGTGTGTAAGTGCATACCTGAGTTTCAGTCACACAGCCTCCATAAATCCAGGAAAAGCAGTATGCATCTGTAATCCTAGCATTCACCAAGATAGGGGAGATGTGAGAATCCCTGGAAGCTTGGCAGGGTGGCTTGTGACCAGTACTGAACAATAAGATCCTGTCTGCACTGGTAGTGTGTTCTCGTGACCTAAGGTGCTGTGTAATTAAAGGAAGCTCATGACTTTGAAGGAGCATGGTAAAAATAAAAGGGAGCCGGGCGTGGTGACGCGCACCTTTAATCCCAGCACTCGGGAGGCAGAGGCAGGCGGATTTCTGAGTTCAAGGCCAGCCTGGTCTACAGAGTGAGTTCCAGGACAGCCAGAGCTATACAGAGAAACCCTGTCTCGAAAAACCTAAATAAATAAATAAATAAATAAATAAATAAATAAATAAATAAATAAATAAATAAATATAAAAGGGAGAGCTTGGAAGGGGAGATGGGAGAAAATGAGAAAAGAGAAAAAAAGAAGGGAAGAGATGATGTCATTATCTCAAAACATTTTAAAAAGATAAGAAATAGATTCAGTCCTAACACTTGGCTTTGTGTAGAGTAAGGGAAGGTAGAGGTTTAGGATAGCCACTTGGATTACAGTGGATAGCAGGGTTCCAGGGAATTAAAATGAGACATAAGAAGACTAACATGACAGCATTTGTAGTGATTCTGTGTTGTTAAGAAAACCTAGATAAGGTGGGCAGTGGTGGCACTCATGCCTTTAATCCCAGTAGACCCAGGGAAACAGAGGCAGGGAGATCTCTGAGTACGAGGCCAACCTGGTCTATGAGTTTGTTCCAGGACAGTCAGTTCTACCTAGAGAAAACCCTGTTTTGAAAAACGAAAAAAACATAGATAAAACATAGTTCAGTATTACACTTAAAATATTTTGCAAATCAGTGGGAAATCAGTTAGAGAGATGATAAACTATGTCAAGATGAAAGGAATTCAAAAATTGCATGCATCTATAGGATTTTCAGTGGAATTTTTTTTTTTTTTACAATTACTATACTTAGAATTTCTTTTCATTTCACCAATGTGTTGGTGACATGTTATTTGAAGATACACTTATGGTTTTACATTGTGCAATTAATAATAAAATACAGTGCCACCTACCAGGTTTTTTTTTCATGTACCAGTTTTAGATAAATGATGTTGAAAATGTATGTGCATGTGTTTGTTAAGCAAGATAGAAGAAATAAAATTTTTCTACCAGCATTGTTTTTATTTGGAATTAAACAATTAAAAATCTAATATTAATGCTAAAAATAAATACACTTTTGCATTTCTTTCAGTTTTAATGTAAGAGCCTAGTTAAAAGGTAAGGATATATTTGCATAAATTTTTATTTTCAGTGTCTTTGAAATACATGCCATTGTACCATTTTTTTAGTTTTAATATTTGTATAGTTTTATATCAAATTTATAGTTGGTAATTTAGTGGTTTTGCACCATACCACAATATAAAACCCACATCTCTTACTTTTATCATAATCTTCCTGTTCTTGTGAGTTTTTTTCCTCATATTTATTGAAACCTTTATGTTGACAACCATTTGAAAGTGAGGAAAGTTTTTCAAAAGCTTTCTTTGCAATTATCAGTCATTACAAGAAGCCATGGATGTGATGGAAAGAATAATATGCTAGCTTGTACCCAGTTATCTCTGTTGTGTCAGGCTGGGGACTGGAGAGGCAAAGTTTGAGACCAGAGTGCTTTCTTTCCCTGAAAATCCCCTAAGGAGCACAATGTGGCTTTCTCCATGTGCTAATAATGTCAGGGCCGTCTAGTGGGCTTTCTCCATGTGCTAATAATGTCAGGGCTGTCTAGTGGGCTTTCTCCATGTGCTAATAATGTCAGGGCCATCTAGTGGGCTTTCTCCATGTGCTAATAAGGTCAGGGCCGTCTAGTGGGCTTTCTTGTCCTACCCATTTACTGGGGTTTGGCTGTTTTGATGTGCTCTGTGTTTAAATGATATCTTCAGGGTTAAACATTAGCTTTGTGTGAATTGTGAGGTGCAAGTTAGCACTATACAGATTAATTTGAGAACTGCACCATGGCCCAAACAGCTCAGATGTTGAAAACTGACTCTTCTGTGGAAACCCATATTTCTCTTGTTTTCTCTTGATAGGAATATCCAGTATTGCCAAGGACAAACAACCTGGAATTGTTGCAAGTGGAGCCAACCCTATATGAAGACTTAACTGAGCATCTCATTTTTGTCAGGAATTGGAATTGACACTAATACTGTAACTTTCTTGATAAAATATCTTTATTTTTCAGTAGTGGAATGCTGCAACTTTTTTACAGTATTCAATTTCAAAAGTTGTATTTAACTACAAGCTCTTTTGCAAAAATTCTCAGCAAAAGCATTTGAGGGGCACTCTTTGTTGATGCATCTTTCTCTCAGCATGATTTCACTGAGAGAATTTAATTAAGTTACATGTAAACATTGATATGTTGAAAGCTTTGTGTTATAAGAACAGGTGTCAGAATTATTTAGTGTCTGTACATGAAAGAACTTTAAACAGTGGCCTTACAGTAGCAAATTTTATACTGGCTTTTCTTTTTCTGATGACATTTTGGCTTCTAACTTGAAGTTTTCTGAAGTTTCTGAAGATCCAGGCCTGTATGTGTCATCCATTTTGTAAGACAATATAAGAAGCCTAAAGAAGAGGTGCATCTTCTCCATCAGGTCATGTGTCTCTTGGGTTTTCCCATGACTCTTTGCTCTTTTCTAGGTTCAAATGCTATTGTGGAAAATATGTAAGGATTTTATAATCTCTATTCCATCTTCTTTTCCCTCAGGGCAAGCTTATGCATATTATATTTTTAAAGGCTTTTAAAATCTTTACAGACAAAACTGCATATTTGAACATTGTACTTTACTACTATGGTATTATACATTTTGCAGACACATCTTACAGACAGCATATCTTTGGTTCAGTTGATAGGTATTTTATACCTACTATGTGTAAGATAGGATCCATGGGATAGTAAATACAATCTATAGGTCCAAAAACTTCTTTGTTTTCTTTCTTCTGCTTAAAAGTACATACACATTCCCAGTCAAATTTTTGTGACATGTTTATTTGTAAGAAAATAAAATATTGTTCTTTCTGCTTGAAGCTGTTACCTGGCAGTTGGTGAGAGCATTCTTTGTACTTTTCATGAAACTGACAACACTGAGTAACACTTAATTGATACTGAGTACTAGTGAACACATAGTGATGTATATTTTCCCCATTTGTTCTTTTTTAAATGGTTTTCTTTCACACAAGAGCCACTCTTCCTTAAATGGGTCAGTGATGAGGGAAGTCAGAGCCTTGATTGAGTGCTAATTGGGGGATACGGAGATGGTTCACACAGATGACTTGGTATTGTGTGCTACCTCTAGAAGGTCAGGTTTGCCAACCCTACTAAATGTGACACTTAGGGCAAGGGAGAATTTTATGTATACAATAGTACAGTAAGTTTGTGTTGTTTGGGTATTTTAAAAAAAAAACTACTTTTAATTTTTTTGAGTCAGGGTCTCATGTTGCCCAGGCTAATATGGAACTCATTACATAGCTGAGGGTGACCATGATGACCTGGAGTGTTGGGATTACAGGCATGTTTTCACTCTGTGTGCTAAGCAAGAATTCTGCCAGGTGAACTACATCTTCAGTCTATGAAGCTTACTTTTATTATTTTATTTGCATAGGTGTCTTTGCCCCTCCCACCCCCCAAAAAAAGTCAGACAGTGGTGGCTCATGCCTTTAATCTCAGCACTTGGGAGGCAGAGGCAGGCAGATTTCTGAGTTCGAGGCCAGCCTGCTCTACAAAGTGAGTTCCAGGATAGCCAGCAGGGCTATACAGAAAAACCCTGTCTCGAAAAACAAAATGGTATTTTTGCCTGCATGTGTGTGGGGCCATGGGTATAGGGGAAGGGGGGAGGGCGAGAGTCCGTGTCCAGCCAGAGTTCTGGTGCTCTGGGCAGGCAGACTTGGGAGGACTGGTGGACACTTTCCACATGGCCCAGTGGGCATCTGGCTGCGTGAAGCCACTGACCCCAAACGGTGGGGATTGGACAAGGGGCAGCTCCCAGTACCAGGTTCTCAGTCTCCGGCATCCCACACTGGATATGGCAGAGTTGCTGAGAACAGAATAGCAGCACTTGGCCCTGGAGATAAGTGGAGAGAAGGCAGAGGAAAAGAGGGGAGCTGGGTGGTTCCCACACAGGTGAGTGTCTTTAATCTGGGCCTTGATGAAGAGACAGTCTATGGTTTTAGAGCTTTATTGTAGAAAGGCAGGGAGAAAGAAGAGAGAGAGAAAGAGGGGCCATGGCCAAGAGGAGAGAAGGGGGAAGGGAAAGAGAGAAAGGGAGAAAGGTGAAGGCTTAGAGAAAGAGATAAAAGTTTAGGGAGTAAGAGCAAGGAGGGACCAAACAGTCCCTTCCTTGCTCAACAGCTTGTTATCTTGCTGTTGCTAGGTTAACTGTGGGGAGGAGTCTAGCCAGAAGGCCAGAAGCTTGGGACATTGTCTAAGTGACTATAAGTCACATGCTTCTCCTGTGAGGGCTGTGGGGGCAGTAACTTCGACAGGAGCCAGGGGTCCAGGAGACATGATTGAATGCCTACCGTCCCATGTAGGTGGAAATTACCACCCATTGGGTACCACCAGGGTTCAAGACCTCAGCTCGACTGGAGACCAGGCTGTCTGTGTATAGCCCATTGCCCCACACATGTGTATCATACAATGCCTACAAAGGCCAAAAGAGGATGTAGGCCCTGGAACTGGAGTTACAGATAGTTGTTAGATGCCACTGGATGCTGGGAATTGAATCAAGGGCCTCAGACCAGCTTCTGAGCCATCTGTCCAGTTTCTAGTTTTAAAATAATTGATTTCATTTGTTCCCATATTCTAGTAGATAGTTATAAAACAGCAGTAGTCATTTGATTGGCGTCTCTGTCTCTCTCTCTCTGTGTGTGTGTGTGTGTGTGTGTGTGTGTGTGTGTGTGTGTGTGTGTGTGTGTTTCGTGTAATGATGAATAAGAAAATAGATGAGACATGTGGGCCCTGCTTATGTAGCTTCTGTAGTGTCATAAAGAAAATGGCCGGGCTGGTGAGATGGCTCAGCGGGTAAGAACACCCGACTGCTCTTCCGAAGGTGATAAGTTCAAATCCCAGCAACCACATGGTGGCTCACAACCATCCGATCTGGCTCCCTCTTCTGGAGTGTCTGAGGACAGCTACAGTGTACTTACGTATAATAAATAAAATAAAATCTTTAAAAAAAAAAAAAAAAGAAAATGGCCATTGAACATAGAAATAAACCTTGGTAAACTAATGACTAGGGTAAGATTGTTAATTTAGTATTCCATTTCACAACTGATTCCCCATTTAAGCATATTTGTCTAAATTTTTGACAGTGTCTCAAAAGTCAAAGCTTTTTATCTGGCAAAATATATATTCAGACAGTATTGCTATAAGATTAATAGCCTAGAAAGAAATACTTGTTTTATAATTTAAAGTACACACCTGTAATCCCAGCCCTTGGGAGTCTGAGGCAGAAGGATTGCCCCAAGTTTGAAGTCTGCCTGACTTTAAAGAGTTCAGGTCAGCCTGAGCTACTGTATGAGATATTGTCTCAGAAATTCATAAGATACAAAAATAATCCCAGACAAAAATTATGATAATTTACAGCATACAGCAAAACAGAGACCATGTCCATTTTCTTCACCATAATCCCCAGCATCTAGCATCCTAATTAATCATAGAAACTCATTAAATATTAACTGAATGAGGCATCAGTAAATAGTAAAATTTACATATGCATTTTTCATATGGAAGTTGAACAAGACCACTTTCAATGCCCTCAAAAAGAATCTGAATTCTTGGGGCTGGCGAGAAGGCTCAGTGGTTAAAAGCACCAACTGTTCTTCTGAAGGCCCAGAGTTCAAATCCCAGCAACCACATAGTGGCTCACAACCATCCGTAACGAAATCTGATGCCCTCTTCTGGAGTGTCTGAGGACAGCTACAGTGTACTTACATATAATAAATAAATAAATCTTTGAAAAAAAAAATCTGAATTCTTAAATGCTTAGGAGGAGAACTTTAGGGGCTGGTGAGATGGCTCAGTCGGTAAGAACACCCGACTGCTCTTCCGAAGGTGATAAGTTCAAATCCCAGCAACCACATGGTGGCTCACAGCCATCCTTAATGAGATCTGGCGCCCTCTTCTGGAATGCCTGAGGACAGCTACAGTGTACTTACATATAATAAATAAAATAAATCTTTTTTTTTTTTTTCCTTGCATTGCTCGCTCCGGGTTTAGCCTTTAACGGCTGAGCCATCCCTCCAGCCCAAAATAAATCTTTTAAAAAAAAAAAAGGAGAACTTTAAGCTGGACAATGGTGGCGCACACCTTTAATCCCAGCACTCGGGAGATCGAGTCAGGCAGATTTCTGAGTTCGAGGCCAGCCTGGTTTACAAAGTGAGTTCCAGGACAGCCAGGACTACACAGAGAAACCCTTGTCTTGAAAAAAAAAAAAAAAAAAAAAAAAAGGAGAACTTTAATTATCTCTTGGCATTTGTGAGTTTAAGTGTTGTTGTTGTATTATGCATGTGGGGGTTAGATAATCTCAGGTGTTGGTCCTTGTCTTCTACCTTGTTTGAACAGAGTTTCTTGTTTGCTGCTGCATATACCAGGCTCACTGGCCTGCAAGCTTCCAGGGGATCTTCTATCTCCATCTCCTATCTTGCTGTAGGAATGTTGGAATTAACAGATATGTGCTACTTCATATGGCTCTATTTAGGGTCTGGGTATCTAAACCCAGATCCTCATGCTTGTTTTGCAAATGCTTTTCCTCACTTTCCACCCCAGAAAAGTTTTGGCTGAGTCTCATACCATTGCCCCCTTTCAGTCCCTCCCATGTGCTAGCCTTGTCATTGGTACTATGGTGGCAATAGTAACATCATCCCTGCTCTAAAGAGTCTCAAACCACTAGAGGGAAAGATCTACAAAGATAAAGAATTTTTAAGTAGAACATTAAGTACTGTAACACAGACACAAAAGATTGAACACTGTGTGTGTTTTATAGCTGTTTGTTAACCTATAATTATCTCAGCATAAATTTTAGTTTAAAATTACCCATCACCATATCACAGAAAAAACTCCTATTTTACACATTTTTTTCTGTTGAAAAGTATCATTTACATTAAAACATTTTAAATAGATGCATACCAACTTACCATATTTTAGTTAATGTCCTAGTCACAATTTTTGTTATGAAATGCCATCACCAAAAGCAACTTGGTAAGGAAAGAGTTTACTTCACTCCTAGTTCATCATCAAAACCAGTGAGGTTAGGAACTCAAACTAGAGGCAGGAGCTCATGCATCATCCCATGGTTTGTTCAGTCTGCTTTCTTATAGAACTGAGGACCACCAGCCCAGGGATTGTTTCACTCACAATAGGGTTGGCCCTCCCCCCATCAATCATTAAGAAAATGTCCTCTAGCCTTGCCTTCAGCTGGTTGTTATTGAGACATTTTCTAATTGAACTCTCTCTAACTTGTATCTAGTTGGCATGAAACTAGACAGGACAGTTAATGAACTCCATTTTTGTTGTTATTGTTTGCTTGTTGATGCCTGAGGTCTAACCCTCGGACTCTTACTGCTTTGATGTTGAAAACCTGGAGCTAAAATCCAAGACGTTATAAGGTTAACAAAAAAATCTTTATAGCTGGGCCAAACTTGCAGTCTCCTACAAGTAGGAGAGAAGCAACTAAGACAAAAAGCAGGGGAGTCTTTTTGTATAGCAAGCGAGCAGGTGATTGTACAAAGCAGACATTTGCAGTTATTTTTATAGACTCGGGGAAAGTGCATGTTGTGGGTTTATAGTCAGACAGTTCCTAGAACATACCATGAGACATTTTATGGACAACCAATTCTCAAAACATACTATGAAACAATTTATGATATGTAAGTGACAAAGTTACAGAGGAACAAGTAAAAAGAAAAACAAAACTAGGACATGATTATAGAAAAACACCATAGGGAACATAGAAATCAAATTCTAACGTTAACTAGGAAACAGGAAAAACACAATCAGCTGACTTAGCAACACTTGCAAGGCAGATGTTTTATCGTTGAGCTACATTTGCAGCACTTGGAGGTCTTTTTAGGGAAAGGTGGGGATGCTTTGAGGCACAAACAAAAGTAAAGCTAAGTCAGAAAGTCTGCACTAGATAGCAACCAAGCACATAATGTCCAGCAGCCACCAGACGAGGAAGGAGAGGACTGGAATCCAGCTATGTGTTGCATGTCAAGATGCATTAGTTCAAACCCTTCCATAAATAGATGACAGCACTAAGTGGAGGAAAGTGAAGGTGAAACCCGTGTGCTATCCCCAGGACTCCAGCAAAGTTATTATTTCCCAGGACTAGACATTCCCAAGGTGTAAGGCAGCTTAGGGAATTTAGAGTCACAGAAAGAAGGAACACCTTTGGCTGGTCCAGCAAGCCTGATTGTAGGCATTAAGTAAGCACCTAGAGGAAAGGGAATTCCAGGTTGCCCCACAGTCTTCCAGCAAAACTTGGCTGAAAACTCTGAACTCATGAAGATAGAACTAAGACCAGGAAACATGGAGGGAAATGGATAGAATACTAAAACTGTCTTCCATGGTCAGCTGTCATGTCAAGTCATAATATCCTAAGATTGGAATCCAGAAGGCCTATGCCCAGTGGTGGAACGCTTTGGTACTATCAGTGAAACCCTGTGGTAGTTTAAATAAGAACAGCTCCTATAGGCTCAAATATTTGAATGGTTAGTTACCAGGGTGTGGCACTATTTGAGAAGGATTGGGAGGTGTGGCTTTGATAGAGTCAATGTGTGCTTCTTAGAGGAAGCATGGGATAAGGCTTTGAGGTTTCAAAAGGCCCTGCCAGTCTGAGTCCCTTGTCCCCTGTACAATCTCCCCGACCCTGTGTTTCAGGATATAGCTCTCAGCTACATCTTCAGCTCCATGTTTGTTGCCATGCTTCCTGCTATAGACTAAATCTCTGAAAGTGTAAACAAGCCCTTAATTAAATGCTTGCTTTTGTAAGAGTTGCCTTGGTCATGGTGCCTTGACAGCAATAAAACAGTGACTGAGATGGACCCTAATAACCAATGTTAATTTTTTCACAGCCCTTTGATTTTAGCACAGTGCTTCTCAATGTAATCCCAATACTTTACAGCATTCAATGTTAGCAGCTCCTTCTATTTCACTTCTGATTCCTTTTCTATTGCATTTAATTAAAATAAGAAATATAGTGAGTTATTGCTGTTATTATTCCTGGGTATACATATGGATGCATAGAAATCTGAAAGCATACTTACTCGTTTTTTGTTTGTTTGTTTGTTTGTTTGTTTTGGTTTTTCGAGACAGAGTTTCTCCGTATAGCCCTGGCTGTCCTGGAACTCACTTTGTAGACCAGGCTGGCCTCAGAACTCAGAAATCTGCCTGCCTCTGCCTACCAAGTGCTGGGATTAAAGGCTTGTGCCATCAGGCCTGGCTCACTTACTCATTGTTAACACCTGGTTACTTACCTGGTGGGATTTAGAGAGACTGTGCTTTTCTATTATCTGTCACATAACAAAAACCCTAGCATTTTCATGCAAGTCAGTCTCTTAAAGTGATAAGAACATTCCATCCTTCCCATCATTGAATGTCAGTCACTATAAACATGTCAACAAGCATTACCTTCATTTGAATTTTGTTTCACTTTAGCCGAGTAGGGTTTCATTTCCTACTGTTCCTCCTCCCACATTATAAGAAATGGTGAACTTATTTATATGTGATACTGACATTTTAGTGTGAATTATTTACAGGCAGAGTGTGACATAATTATATAAAAGTTTCCATCTCACTGTTTCTTTTGTTTGTTGTTTTGGTATTTTGAGGCAAGGTTTCTCTGTATAGCTCTGGCTGTCCTGGAATTCGCTGTAGACCAGCTGGCCTCGAACTCAGAACTCACCTGCTTCTGCCTCTTGAGTGCTGACATTAAAGGCAGCACCACCACGCCCAGGTGCCTTTTTTTTTTTTTAAGAAAAGACAAGCTGGTTGTGGGGGCCAAACAGGTTCTAGGTCTAGGGCAGCCTGGGCTACACATTATTTTTTAAAGACAAAACTGTTCTCTTTCTCTAGTAATAAAATTATCATTAAAGACTGTAGGCCCAAAATTGAGTTAAGGTTTTACATGTCACTACACCTAAACCTATGATATCTACTTGTAACAAATAACCAGGAGAGATGGTAACCAAATCCCATTAAGCCAACCCAATTTCTCTTAGGTTCTAAAAGGACTGTGACCCAGCAGTGACTCTTACACTTGTTCCTTGTACCTGCTTAGCTTTGCTCATTGGAGCACCTTTCTGATTTTGGCTACTTAGGTTTAGAGTATCTCCCTCCCTCTCCCTCCTTTAGACTCTCTCCCTCCCTCCTTTCCTCTCCCTCCTTTTTCTTTTGCTTTTGAGGCAGAGATTATATTTCATGTATATTTGATCTTTGCAGATGGTCATAAACATGTATAAAACATGTCTAAGTTAGTATGACATTCACTTGCATCCATTGTATAGGACAAGGGATAGAATCCCATTTCCAGAAGGCTAAATATTATAAAATCCTGCACTGTACTGTTAAAATTTGGGAAATTATTTTTGTTCTGTGTATTGTTTAAGATATTTAAAAGCAGGTTAAACTTTGCAGGTAATTTTCTTTCCTCTTTTATTTTTGTGAGCCTGTATAACCCAGGCTAGCTGTGAACTTCCAGAAATCCTGTACCCTAAGTGGCATGGGGATTAAGCTACCACCATGCCTGGCCCTATAGATAATTTTCTAGAGGAAAATTCTCTCAGTTTCTTTCTTTTTTTTTTTTTTTTGGTTTTTTGAGACCTGCAAGTCAGTCTCTTAAAGTGATAAGAACATTCCATCCTTCCCATCATTGAATGTCAGTCACTATAAACATGTCAACAAGCATTACCTTCATTTGAATTTTGTTTCACTTTAGCCGAGTAGGGTTTCATTTCCTGCTGTTCCTCCTCCCACATTATAAGAAATGGTGAACTTATTTATATGTGATACTGACATTTTAGTGTAAATAATTTACAAGCAGAGTGTGACATAATTATATAAAAGTTTCCATCTCACTGTTTCTTTTGTTTGTTGTTTTGGTATTTTGAGGCAAGGTTTGTCTGTATAGCTCTGGCTGTCCTGGAACTCACTTTGTAGACCAGGCTGGCCTCGAACTCAGAAATCCGCCTGCCTCTGCCTTCCGAGTGCTGGGATTAAAGGCGTGCGCCACCACACCAGGCTCTTGTCTCAGTTTCTAATGTCTTGTAATATACTTAATATTTAGTAAAGAAGAAAGTGACCTCAATGTTGAGAGATGATTGCTGGTGACAGTTTGTGCAAGGTACCGCAGGAAACACAATAGTGCTCACTTGACAGTTTCTTTTTTTTTTTTTTTTCTGATTCTTTGAGACAGGGTTTCTCTGTATAGCTCTGGCTGTCCTGGAACTCACTCTGTAGACCAGGCTGGCCTCGAACTCAGAAATCCGCCTGCCTCTTCCTCCCGAGTGCCAGGATTAAAGGCGTGCGCCACCATGCCTGGCTCACTTGACAGTTTCTTAACAGTTGTTCAGGAAAAAAAAATAGTTGCCAAGATGCTCACCCAGAAAAACAGGCAACTTCTCCTGGCTATACATCCAAAAAGAAAACAGGAGCTCAGACACCTGTGTGCTAATGTTCACTGTAGCATTAATCAGAAGAGCCAAAAGGTGTAAAGCAAGCGGCATTGCCAGAACGGCTAAAGAAAGTGTAGTGTATCTGCACAGTGGAACCTGGGACCTGCTATAGAGTGAAAGTCTGGCTGATACACATGTGAACTCACAGACAATGACAGCCTACACAGATTCAAACGAGACAAAATCCCAGGACTAAGAAGGGAATATGGACCGAAAGGGGTATATTGCTAACCAAGAAGCTGTTTGCATTCAATACCTGCAAAGAAAGGGAAAATCAGTTTTCTCCAATGGGCCACACTCCAATCATGCTCCAGGGCAGACCCCAGGCCCAGCTGGAGTTTACCAACATAAAATGGACTGCACAGTTTCTGTGTACTTCTGTGTTGTTGGGTATTTTTTTTTGTCTTACTGACTTTAGCTTTTCTGTCTTGATTATTATTTTTTGTTATTGTTTTGTTCTTTGAGAGGTTAAGAAAGAATATGAGAGTGGTTAGGTGGAGAGAATCTGGAAGGAGTTGGAGGATGGGAAATTATATGATCAAAATATATTGTATGAAAAAATTATTGACAGTGCTTTTTAAGGAAAAAGTTCTAATCCTGAGCTCTACACACTCCATTTTTCCAGTAAAAAAGTCCTGTCCAGGAGCTGGAGAGGTGTTTCAGTTGTCGAGGGTACTTGCTCCTCTTTCAGAGGACCTGGGTTCAGTTCCTAGCATTCACACAGAGGTTCATAAACTATAATTCCAATCTTAGGGGATCCAATAGCCTCTATGTCTTCTGTGGCCACTGGGCAAACTCATGGTACACAGATACAGTGATACAAGCAAAACACCCATGCACAAAAATATTTTTTTTAAAAATTTAAAAGTCAAGTTTATTATACTAAATGATATTTACCTTCTATGTATTAAAATGAGTTTGCTCAGTATAGACCCTTATGTAACCAATAATTAAATCAAAATACAGAATACCACCTGCAAAAATTCCTTTGTGAATTTTTATGGGTTTTACACTCTCTTGACCTTCAGCCCTTATCAAATGACACGTTTTTAATATTTTAAACAGTTTGATTTCACACTTGATAATTGTGCACAAGAATGGGGCTTGTTGTTGTAATATTTCCATACATATGTCTGACCTATACTGTTCAGACTCAACCTCCCTTCCCCACTCCACAGATATCCTTCTCACCCTTTGTTAAATCACTAATATTTTGGAGGTTTTTTCTTTTTTTTTTTTGAGGGGGGAGGTTGAGACAGGGTTTCTCTGTGTGACATCCCTGGCTGTCCTGGAACTGGCTGTGTAAACCAGGCTGGCCTTGGACTCACAGACATCTACCTGCCTCTGCTGCGATTAAAGGTGGGTGCCACCATATATCTGTTTTTGTTTTTTTTTAATTTTAACATATGAGGTGGGGGGAGGGAGTTGACTTTCTGTGTCTTGTGTCATGTAATATGATATCCTGTTATTCAACTCTTGCATAAATACTATTTCTTTTTGCTGTGGCTAAACAATGTCCCAGTGTGTGTGTGTGTGTGTGTGTGTGTGTGTGTGTGTGTGTGTGTGTGTGCGTGTGTGTGTGTACACACACACACACACACACACACACGCACACACGCTCGCATTCACGTGGAAGTTGGAGAACAACTTCCAAAGTCCATTCTTTCCATAGGATCCAGTGAAAGATTTAAAATCTTTAGGCTTGGATGGTATAAGACACCTCTATTGGCTCAGGACCTCCAAGACCAAGTTCTCAGCACAAAGATTTATTTGCCCCAGAGAGACAGAGGGCAGGGAATAAGAGACAAAGACAGGAGATAGAGGGAGAAGGGGAAGGGGGTATTTGTTCCAGAGGACAAAGGACTACCTCTGGATAGAGAGGAGACAAACCTGGCCCATAGGCAAATGGCAGTTTATAAAAGTAAAAGGGGAAACCCTATGTTAAACCCTATGTTTAAATTTAATTGGGCATGTTAATTAGGTGAACCAAAGGGGGCTTTTGATTGCTGAATTTCAATACTTTGATAGCCTCAGGAGGAAGAAGTGGCCAAATAAGGGAATAAACCTTGGAGGTTACCTTTAGGAATGTAATGTAAGTTTTTAGAGAGGAAAAAGGAATAAGGGCGGAGCAGTGGTGGTGCATGTCTTTAATCCCAGCAATTGGGAGACAGAGGCAGGCGAATTTCTGAGTTCGAGGCCAGCCTGGTCTACAGAGTGAGTTCCAGGACAGTCAAAGCTACACAGAGAAACCCTATTTCGAAAAACAAAACAAAACAAAAAAGGAATAAGAGAGAAGGGCACGGCTTGCCAGAGCCATGTTTGCCAGGCTGGGCTGACTAGAGTCCCTTCAGAAGGCAAGCACTTTTATCTGCTGAGCCATCTCACTGGCCCTCGAAGGGCATATCGGAACCACCAACAGTGCAGTAACACATGCAGGTGTGCAGGCATTTCTGACTTGCTGACTTCAATTCCTTTCAATCTATACCTAAAAGCAGTAGTTTCAGTTTTCTGAGGATACTCCATACTGGCTAGATTAATTTCCATTACCAGCAACAAAGTCACAGGGATAAAGATGGAGCAGAGACTGAGGGAATAGCCAATCAATGACTGGCCAACTTGAGACCCATCCTATGTGTGAGAGAGAGAGAGACACTAATGATGATACTCTGCTATGCTTGTAGACAGGAACCTAGCATAACTGTCTCCTGAGAGGCTTCATCCAGCAGCAGATGGAGGCAGATGCAGAAACCCACAGCCAAACTTGAGGTGGAGCTTGGGGAGTCTTAGGAAAGAGTGAGGGATAGAAGTAAGCAAGTCAGAGGGGACAAGGACACCACAAGAAGACCCACAGAATCAACTAACCTGGGACCATGGGGGTTCACAGAGCCTGGGCCACCAACCAGGAAGAGTGCAGGAGCTGGATCTAAAGCCTCAACACATTGTAGCAGATGTTAGGCTTAGTCTTCACGTGGATCCCCTAACGAGTGAAGCTGGGGCTGTCTCAGTCTGTGTTCCCTGCCATTGGATCCCCTTCCCCCTACCTCAACTGCATGATTGGGCATTAGTGGGAGAGGATGTGCTCTAGTTGTCCCAGGGTGGGGTGGTACCCAAGGGGAACTCCCTTTCTCCGGGCCAATGTGAGAAGGAACTTATAAGGGCAGGACTGGGAGGAGAGGAGGGATGGGTGCTGTAATTGAGATGTAAAGTAAATAAAAAGAAAAACATTTTTAAAAGATTGACTTTTTAAGATACATCTTTGTACCTCAAATTTCATTCTTTGGTTATGAAAGCCTTTGTTTATTTTTATGAATACTTGCTAAACACACTAAAAACTTAAGTGACTCTCCCTGCTTTGCATCATCAAAGAGCCCTCCCTGCCCCATTGCTCCAAATCCATTCTTTGTTATTGCTAAATAGCACTTTTTGTCTAGATACAGCATCATTTAGTTGCTGCCTTGCTTCTTGATCACTATCTATCTGTTGCTTCCATATTTTGGTAATCATGAATAAACTAAAGTCTACATTCCCTCATGGATTTATTTCATGTAAGTAAATGTCCAGGAGTGGGATTGTCAGATCATGTGACCACATGGACAGTTTTGTAATAAAAATACCAGCTATTTTCCTGAGTAGCTTCAGCATTTTATACTCTCACCAACAATGCATGGGAGTTCTGGTTGCTCCACTTTGACATTGGCTTCACATCTGTTTTTTTTTTTTTTTTTTTTTTTTTTTTTTTTTTTTTTTAGATTTATTTATTTATTATACACTGTAGTACACTGTAGCTGTCTTCAGATACTCCAGAAGAGGGCATCAGATTTTGTTAGGATGGTTGTGAGCCACCATGTGGTTGCTGGGATTTGAACTCATGACCTTCTGAAGAGCAGTCAGTGCTCTTAACCTCTGAGCCATCTCGCCAGCCCCCTTCACATCTGTTTTGTAACCAATCTGACAGATGTGTTTTCCTAGAGGAATGCTGTTGCTGTCTTTCCAGCAGAATGCATCAAGCAACTTTGTGGGGAGGGGGCGTGGCCCCATGGGCCAAAGATGGGCCTGGCTCTATGCCAAGCTCCGTGACCTCGCTTGTTTACCTCAGTCTCAGTCATGCACAATAAAAAATAACTCGTTGGAGAGATTAGGGCAACATCTCGCAATACCATTCTATCAGCCAATTCTACATGCTGCCTTGGATGTGTGTGTTTATGATTGGGTGGTGTGAGGTGGCGTGAGTGAATGGGAGTATAAATTGAGAGCAGCCCCAGATGAGATGAGAGACCAGCTGAGAGACCAGATGAGGAGACCAGACTAGTGTTAGAGAGCACCAGCGTAGGAGAGTGCCAGCAGCGTTCGGCCAGAGAGCAGCAGATGAGGAGAGCAGCACCAGCGTTAGAGAGCAGCGTAGGAGAGAGCAGAGTGAGTGAGTGAATAGCTGTGTGAAACCAGAGAGAGAGAGAAGCAGAATAAAGCAGAAGCTGCGAAGGCAAGCTGCTTGAACCCACCTTGGCTTCCTGTGTCGATTATTCCCACGTCTCTGCTGGTCAGAGACGTGTGGGTGCGCGACACAAGTTGACACCCATTTCAGTATGCCATACTCTCGTTTGTTTATCTTTTTCCATGTGTGTGTTGTGCATGTGGGCATAGATGTTTTTGTATAGCGTGGCTACACATGTTTGCACGCTTTCGGAGGTCTGAGGTTGATGTTGGGATCCATCCTTGATCACCCACTCTATTCACTGGGACTTTTTTTAAAAAAATGTTCTGTCTTTGGTACTTAGATGTATTGTATGTGTATGGATTTATTTTGCCTGAATGAATGCATGTGCACCACATGCCTGACTGGTGCCAAGAGAGGACAGAAAAGGGCATCAGAACCCCTGGAACTGGAGGTACAGATGGCTGTGCTTCCATGTAGGTTCTGGGAATCAAACTCAGGTCCTCAGCCAGAGCAATACATGCTCTTAGCTGCTTAGAACTGGATAGTCATCTCTGCAGTTGTCAAGGCAAGCTTTTTCAATCAAACCCAGAGTTCACTGATACGGCTCATCTTGCTAACCAACCTATTCTGGGGTCCCTCATCTCTGTCTTCTTAGGTCAGAATAGAGGTTGACAGCCACTAACTAGCATTTCTATGGGTTTTTGGGAATCTGAACTCATACTCACATGACAAGCACTTTAACCTCTGAGCCCTCATCCATATACTTTGCTTTCCTATCTTTGCACATATTTGCCCAGTTTCCATCATCTCAAAGGCTCTTGTTTTGCTTCTACATTGTGGAGTGCCTAATCCCTGACTCTCTGGCCTCACTGGATTAATTGTCTCAGTATATTTAAATATACCCCCGTGGAAGACCCCACTCACTAACTAGGAACGACAGTCTATTAATTTCATTCTTCTCCTTTGCTGGAGTAGCTCAAATTTACTTACTGACTGACAGTCTCCATTTTAGCCACAATCTTCTAGTAGCTTCCTGGTACCAGTGGAAGATAAATTCAAATTCGAGCAGCTGGCCTATGAACTATTTGAAGAGACAGGCATGAAGGTGGACTGCTCTTGAGGGTTCCTATGTGCCCAAACTGATTTCCCAAGAGTTCTCTTTTTTTTTTTTTTTTTGGTTTTTCGAGACAGGGTTTTTCTGTCTAGCCCTGGCTGTCCTGGAACTCACTTTGTAGACCAGGCTGGCCTCGAACTCAGAAATCTACCTGCCTCTGCCTCCCGAGTGCTGGGATTAAAGGCGTGCACCACCACGCCCGGTGAGTTCTCTGTTTTATGGCTAACCAAAGAGGGGTCGAAGCACGCAGGAGTCCTCTGATATGGGCCAAGAGCTGCGTGAGAAGTTAGCTCACTCTTCATCCCCAGTGAGCTTCCTCTTGATCCCAAGCTTTGCCTTTTGATTCTCCCCTGCTTGCCACTGGGCCCTATTTCCTTAGGTGGGCCTTTAGAAGTCAATTAGTTTTCATCTGAACTTAATTAGAAATGGATGACATCATCATATATGACAACCTATCTATTCAAAGGTTTTCTTCAAGGGCTGGAGAGATGGTTCAGTGGTTGAGAGCACTTGCTGCTCATGCAGAGGACCCTACTTCAGTTTCTAGCAGTCACATGGTGACTTATAAACCATCTGTAACTCCAGTTCCAGGGGCCTCTGGAATGATATGGAATGATATCCACAGGTATGATGCACTCTGTGTACTTATATACGTGCAGGCCAGATACTCAGACACATAAAAAATAATTTTTTAAAAAAAGTTTTAAATGTATCAATAGTTTCCAATGAGCATGCATATAATATTTGCTAGACTATACTACAATATCTCCCATCTCCTCCCCTCCCCTCTCTTTCTCAGTCTGAGTGATAGCATTAGAGAGGGATTCTTAGACACTAGTGCTTACTGCTGCATAGGCCTTTACATCTATAAATCTTTTCAGCAGCCATATCTGGGAAACACATATGCATTCATGCTTATACATATTAACATACACATATGTATATGTTAGAAATCACTAATTTATGTTGATACATCCCATCCACACCCATAGATTCCTCTGGGATTGCTATCTTAAATGTTTGTTCATTTCCCCCAGAGTCCCAACAACAGCCAATTCCTTCATCAGCCAATCACCCGAGACATCTGCCAGTCAGCTTTTTGTCCTTGTAACAAAATGTTCTCAGATGATCTACTTTCAAGGAGAAAGCCAGAACATGTTTTACAAGATGGATGATGCACATATTTAATCTCAGTACTTGGGGGACTGAGGCAGGTGGATTGAAGCAAGCTCAAGGGTAGCCTGGGTTAACAGAGCAAAACCTTGTCTCAAAACCAAACATGCAGAAAAGAGTGTTTTCCCTCCTCTTAGTCTTAGAGATTATAGTATCTCAATATATTCCTGTAGGTTTCAATCTAGCTTTGTTACTTTGGAGACTGTAATGAGGCAGATGGTTACGGCAGGAGCTGTTTCCCAAAAACTATTTCCACCAAGAGACAAGGAGCAGAGAGAAAAGGAAAAAGCAGGGTCCCCGTAGCACCTTCTACGTCACACTCCCAAGCATTTTAAAGACTTCTCTGGAGACCCCAGTTAAGGCTTCCATCCCCTCCCAAGAGCACTGCCCTGAGGATCACACCTCCTATACACAAACCTTTGGGGCTAGAGTGCAACCGTAACATCTGTGAAATCGGTCTGAGGCAGACCACAGAATAGTATACTGCCACAGCACCCAGCTTTTCCCATGAGTTCTGGTGCTCTGAACTGCGGTCTGCATGCTTCAGAGCAAGCACTTGACCAGTTGAGCCATCTCCTCAGAGCCTCAATTGGAGAACCTTTTCACTTAAAAAATATTAGGAAAAATGTCCTGGTTACAGGGGCACTTATTGTATTGAAACATTTTGTGTTTCAACTTGAGTTTTTACTATAAAACTCTCTGAAAACAGGTTTTGTCCCAGAAAAAAAAAAGTTATTTAGCAAGCATCTCACCAAACGGACTGGGGATAATTTCTGGGTCCCCCAACTACATTAGCAATTGGCTCTCCTGCTCCTATTTTGGCTGATAGTCTTCTAAAGCTTTCTTGCCCCACCTAATGGACAAGAGAGGGACTGCCGGGTTTTTTTGTTTGTTTTGTTTTGTTTACTTTTCTTTTGTTTGTTTGTTTTTTTTAATGCTGCCTAGCAACCAGAGGACCAGCATCACACATCAAGGTGGAATCAATTCATAGACCCTAGGATAAAATAAGAACAAGATCTGTGCATTTATGGCAATGGTTTTAACACACTTCTAAGTCCCATTTGCAGGTGCATGAGTTACTAATCGGAGTTGACAGATGCTTTAGTGATGTCACTGTCGCAGGCACACACAGTCTTTGATGTCAGCTGCCGCACTTAGTCTCTAGGTTTATCACATACTCATGCTTGCATGGGATATTATAAAACCTGGAGATAAGCTCTTCTTGCTCTATAGGTGGGGAAAGTTCTGAAAAGTGAGAAGCTATACAGAAGAATTTTAATTTCTCTTTGATTCCTACTACTTCTGACTACTCAGTAATAGCATTTAACAATTTGATCTCAATCCTTGTCAACTTTTGGCATGTGTGTCTCCACTTTGTAGGCACACATGTTTTCTTTCAACATTTCATAACACATACAACTTGCACAAATTAATGGAACCTCTTTAATACATGCATATAGCATACAAAGATCACATCTACCTTTATACTCTCACCACCATGCCCGTGGTGGTTTGAATAAGAACAGTCCAAATAGGCTCATATATTTGAATGTTTGGTCATTGGGAAGCGGCACTATTGTAAAGAATTAGGAGGTGTGGTCTTGTTGGAGAAAGTGTGTTACTGAGGGTAAACCAGGCTCAGAGTCTCTCTCTCTCTCTCTCTCTCTCTCTCTCTCTCTTTGTGCTTCTGTCTCTCTCTGTGTATCTCTATCTCTCTCTGTCTCTCTGTTTTTCTCTCTGTCTCTGTCTCTCTCTGTGTCCGTCTGTCTGTCTCATTCTGTCTATCTTCCTGCTTCTTGTGAATCTGGATGTACATCAGCGCCAGCACTAAGCCTTGTTCCACACTATGATGATGATGGACTCATCTCTGAAACTGTAAGCTAGCCCTCGGTTAAATGCTTTCTTTTATTAGAGTTGTTGCCTTTGTCATGGTGCCTTTCCACAGCAATAGAACAGTGACCAAGACTCAGAGCAACCACCGCTTTTAACTGATGAGCCATCTCTCCAGACCCCTGACTTTTTTTTCTAAAGTGATACATGTGTTACTTGTCTTTTTTCTTCTTTTCTTTCTTTTTAAAAAAAGATTTATTTATGCCGAGCGTGGTGGCATACGCCTTTAATCCCAGCACTCGGGAGGCAGAGGCAGGTGGATTTCTGAGTTCGAGGCCAGCCTGGTCTACAAAGTGAGTTCCAGGACAGCCAGGGCTATACAGAGAAACCCTGTCTCGAAAAACCAAAAAAAAATAAAAAAGATTTACTTATTTATTATATATAAGTACACTGTAGCTGTCATCAGACACACTAGAAGAAGGCATCAGATCTCATTACAGATGGTTGGTTGTGAGCCACCATGTGGTTGCTGGGATTTGAACTCAGGTCCTCTGGGAGAGCAGTCAGTGCTCTTAACTACTGAGCCAACTCTCCAGCCCATTTTCTTCTTTTCTTAACATGATGTCTTATAATTCCATCCATTTTGTTTAACTTAACAGGGTTTTGTTCTTTATGGCTAAAACATTTCCCATTGTCTGCATGGTTTGCCAGCATGAATGTCTGTGTATGACTGGTGATCACTGAGGCCAGCATTGGGTCGCTTACTGCTGGCATGACAGATGGTTGTAATCTGCATGATGGGAATTGAATCCATTTCCTTTGGAAGAACAGCCCGTGCTGTTAAGCATGGAGCCCTATCTCCTGCCCCTAGTTTTAGTTTCTGGAGGGAAGTGCCATACTGTCTTTCATAGACTTATTTATATGACATATTTTTCCTCCAAGTGCTTGACAACATTTGTTTTCTAAGTTTTGGGTATTTTTTTTGCTATTTAAAATAATAGCCATTTTGATGTGAGTAAGATGATATTTCACCATAGTTTTGATTTGCTTTTACCTGGTGGATAATGATCTTAAGCATTTTTCATGTATTTATGTCCATTTGTATTTTTCTTTTAAAAAAGTTTAAAAGATTTGTGGAGGAATATATGTGTCTTAGTTAGGGTTTTACTGCTGTGAACAGACACCATGACCAAGGCAACTCTTATAAAGAACAACATTTAGTTGGGGCTGGCTTACAGGTTCCGAGTTTCAGTCTATTATCATCAAGGTGAAAGTATGGCAGCATCTAGGCAGGCATGGTGCAGGCAGAGCTGAGAGTTCTACATCTTCATCTGAAGGCTGTTAGTGGAAGACTGACTTCCAGGCAGCTAGGAAGAGGGTATTAAAGCCCATGTCCACAATGACACACCTACTCCAACAAGGCCACACCTCCTAATAGTGCCACTCCCTGGGCCAAGGATATACAAACCATCACACTGGGGAAAGTTTCAAACATCTATGTGTGGTTCTCCTGTTTTTCCAGCATTTTTTGTGGAATAGTCTGCTTTTCCCCAATGTCTATTTTTGGTAGCTTTGTTGAGAATCAATTGACAGCAAATGCATGTACTTATTTTTGTGTACTCATAGTCTCTGTGTCTGGTTGTTTCTTCCCTTCGGTTTGGGTTTTGAGACACTGTCTCATACTGTAGTCCTCACTGTCCTGGAACTCACTATTGAGTGACTCAAACTCACAGAGCTCTGCTTGCCTCTGCCTCCTGAGTGTTAGGATAATGGGCTGTATTCCTGGCCCTGTGTCCTTTCATTGTAGAAATCTTTTACTGCCTTAGTTAAATTTATCCCAATGTGTTTTATTTCTCTTTTGTGAATATCATGAATAGGATTGCATTTGTGATTTCGTGTGTGTGTGTGTGTGTGTGTGTGTGTGTGTGTGTGTGTTATGTGTTTGTCCATGTTTATATGTGGGAGTACACATGCATGCACCAAAGTTGACTGTCTTCTTCAGTCTCTGAATCTTAGTTTTTACATTTAATTTTACCTATTATCATTGTGTGTGCATGATGTGGGGGTGGACACTACGGTGCTAATGTGCATGTGGGGAGACCAGAGTACAACTTTGTAGAGAAAGTTCTCTTGCCTTTCACCTTTACATAGATTCTGGGATCAAACTTGGGTCATGATGCTTGCTGGACAAGTGCCTTTAACTGCTGAGCCATTTCAATGGCCTGCATTCATGATTTCTTTATTTAAAAAGTCATTATTGGTATATGTATAGAAAAGGGACCAATGTGTGAGTTGATTTTGTACCCTGCTGCTTTGATGAGTTCATTTATCAGTTGCTTTTTGTATGTGCCGCCTTTAGGTTTTACTGTCTGTACGATCAAGTCATCAGGAAATAGTATTAATATGACTTCACCTTTTAAAAAATATTTATTTATATATTGTGTTTGCGTCTCTGAAGCACCTTCATACAATGACTATGGAAGATGTAGAAGAGGGCAACAGATTCCTGGAAATGGAGTCCCAGGAGGTTGTGAGCTGCCATATAGTTGTTGGGAATAGAACCTGGGTCTTCTGGAAGAGTAGTCAGTGCTCTTGATTACTGAGCCATCTTTCCAGCCCCAAGGCTCATATATTTTGACTTGACACTTCTTCCACATAGTTTGATATTCACAGTACCCAGGGAAAACTGGATGGGACCCAAGAATGAGGACAGATTTCTAATCCAGGCTGTATCTGCCAAGACTAAGGTGGGAAAATAGAACCCACTGTAGGCGTTTGGGTCTAAAAGTTTGGAAATAGAATTAGACTTTTACATTGGGGTTTCAGCAGAGCTATGCATGGTAAAGGTCAGGGACACTATCATAAGGTCAGAGGAGTTGATTATTCCTGTACAGGAGCTGCATCAATTCCACAGAAGGTCCAAAAAGTGCTCACTAGCGATTCCAGTTTGCAGAGGCATTGAAAAGCCATTGCGGAGCTCACATGTTGGGTTATGGTCCTGCAGGGAACCATTATCACGTTGGAGCTTCTCCCATGTTCACATCTGGGGATGTTTTTCTCTAGGTCCCCTTGGGTGATTCTGGACAAGGTATATCTCATTTTATTGTGTCCAGGAGGACATGGGGGATGAGCAAGCCTTGGTCCTTACCATCCTGGGAACTAGATGGTCCTGGGATAAATGCCTGCATAACAAGGCATCTTCTACCTGCAGTGCCCAGATGGTTGGGCAGAGTCAGGGGAGGACCTGAGGGTTCAACCAATTAGTATATCAAGGATGACATCATGACCTTGATCTGAGCCTTGAGCTTTGCAGAAGTTTGGTTGGTCGAGGGGTCCCTTTCAGAGTGTGCTGCAGGCTGTAGTTTTATGGCCTCCTGCTAAGCTGTTGGCTCTCTAAGCTTCTGTTTGAGCCCTACTCATATTCAGTGCCTTGATGTTTCTTTCCCTGTTCTTGCCATTGGCAGAGGAGTCCCACATATTCCTTCACTATCTCTTAGCAGGTTTGGGGAAGAAGAGATGGCAAACACAAGTCGTCAAAGTGCTAGATTGACGAAGTGTACTTTTTAGGATATTTGCTGCAATTGTTAAGTGGCACACACTTTAAAACTCTATAATCACTTCAGATATTTATTTGTTCCAATGTAGTAGCCAATACTTTTTCTAAACTATTAAAATAAGGAAATATAAAATAGTAAAGATATGACACTCTTTTGTGTGTTTCTTTGAGGCAGGGTCCAAGATGACCCTATATGAGTTCAGGGTAGCCCCAAACATTTTTTGTTATCTTTTTTATTTTTTTAAAGATTTATTTATTTATTTATTTTATGTATATGAGTACATATACATATGTATTCATGTATATGAGGTTGTGAGCCTTCATGTAGTTGTTGGAAATTGAAAATTTTTAGGAGCTATGCTCGCTCCATGAAATTTTTTAGTACCTATGCTCGCTTGCATTTGTATTCTTTTTTGTTGTTGTTGTTGTTGTTGTTGTTGTTTTGGTTTTTTTTTTGAGACAGGGTTTCTCTGTGTAGCTCTGGCTGTCCTGGAACTCACTTTGTAGACCAGGCTGGCCTCCAACTCAGAAATCCGCCTGCCTCTGCCTTCCGAGTGCTGGGATTGCATTTGTATTTTTTTCTGCTCTTTTTTTTATTAGATATTTTCTTAATTTACATTTCAATTGCTATCCCAAAAGTTCCCTCCCCCCTTCCCCCGCCCTGCTCCCCTGCCCACCCACTCCCATTTCTTGGCCCTGGCGTTCCCTTGATTGGGGCATATAAAGATTGCAATACCAAGGGGCCTCTCCTCCCAATGATGGCCGACTAGGCCATCTTCTGCTCCATATGAAGCTAAAGACACGAGTTCTGGGGGTTCTGCTTAGTTCATATTGTTGTTCCTCTTCTAGGGTTGCAGACCCCTTCAGCTCCTGGGGTTCTATCTCTAGCTTCTCCATTGTGTGGCCCTGTGTTCCATCTTATAGATGACCGTGAGCATCCACTTCTGTACGAGACAGCTATATCAGGGTCCCTTCAGTAAACACTTGCTGTCCTATGCAATAGTGTCTGAGTTTAGTGACTGATTATGGGATGGATCCCCCAGTGGGGTAGTCTCTGTATGGTCCATCCTTTGTATTCTTAACACTGCCTTAAGGGCACTTAAGGATGAAGGCAGGAGCATCTCTTGACGCTCATACGGCAGCTTGCTTGGCTAACACAATTGTGAACCTCAATCAAGGTAGAAAGGCAAGAGCTGACCTTCTGACTTCCACATACATATGACAGTATGTTTGTGCCTGCACTCATATGAACAGGCACACATATATGAGAGAGAGAGAGAGAGAGAGAGAGGGAGAGAGAGAGAGAGAGAGAGAGAGAGGACTGGGTGGGGAGTTGTTGGATGCCTGGTAACCTTTGGGGAGTGGTTGTCTTTTCTAAGTTAAAAGAAAATGTGAGTGCCTGAGATAGGTAATTGTGGTTTCTGTGTCTCTTGTAGTGTTATGCCATGAGCCTTTGATGTGTATCCAGATCGCAAATGCATTCAGATCCCTTGCCAAGCAAAATATCTATAAGGATGCACTGAAATTCTGTGTAAAGACCATTAAGCAGGAACTCTCAACCATGACAAAAGAAATAAGCTATTTAGTAAGATTTCAGACAATTTCATCATTTCTAATCCAGTCAGACACAATTGGCTTTCTGTTCCCTGGACTGCTCTCTTCTGGGAAGGAGCACTGATGGAGCATGACATTTAGCTTCTTTGAACTCCAGTCCTCTCAGTTGTTAAAATAGAAATAACACTTGACTTACATTGACGTTAGAGATTAGCAGAAGAAGATGAAGGAGCATCACAGACCCTTCTTATCCATCAGCGATAGTGATTATCTTAAAATCATCCCTCTTGCTTCTCAGAGGCATAGGAGCGGTGTCACATACACCATGCCTCTGTTATATAAGATATATAATTTTTTTATATCTGTAAATTTTTGTCATATGGAATTTTACACTTCTTTATTTGAGACCAGGAAAGATCTAGTAACTATATGTCAGGTTACCCATGTTCTTTATGGCTATGAAATACACACACACACACACACACACACACACACACACACACACATACACACACACAAATATTTTTAATTATTTAAAAATTTTGTATGTGTGTGTGTACATTCATGTGTGTGCACACACATGCATATATGTGCAATGTGTAGAGGCCATAGATGTCTTCCATAATTACTATCCTTTTTTTTTTTCCGAGACACGGTTTCTCTGTGTAGCCCTAGCTGTCCTGGAACTCACTTTGTAGACCAGGCTGGCCTCGAACTCAGAAATCTGCCTGCCTCTGACTCCCGAGTGCTGGGATTAAAGGTGTGCGCCACCATGCCCGGCTACTATCCTTTTTTAAAAATCATTTTTATTCTTTTTAAATTTTGTTACTTTAAAAACTTTATATTGAGACAGGGTCTCTCACTGGACCCGGAACTCAGCCACCTGGCTAGATTAGCTGGCCATCGACTATAAGAATCTATTCATCTCTCTCACCATCCCACCCTTGCCACAGGGGTGGGGTGCAGGATATAAACATTCAGTGCTGCTCTGGCCTTTCATGTAGGTATCTTGGGACCTAAACTCAAGTCCTCAATCTTGTACTTTACTAATTGAATAAGACAAAAATCTCATTTCAAGATTCTCTCTTGCAGCCTGGAATGGTGGTATTTGCCTAGAACCTCAATGCTGGGGAGACTTCTAGAAAGGAGGGTCAGGAGTTCAAGGACATATTCATCTTGTTGCAAGTTGGAGGGTCATCCTGGTTTACAAGAGACTCTGCCTCCAAAACTATCCAACTAACCAACCAACCAACCAACAAGCCAAAGATTTTTTTCCTGCTCAGGATATTTTCTGGGTAGCAAATAGCTAGATGGTCTTAGTCAAGCTGTGCACAAGGAAAAAGAACCTCAGATTAAGCATCATTAGCCAGGGGTAGTAGTGACACCTGTAATCTCAGCACTTGGGAGGCCAAGACAGAAAAATTTTGAGTTTGAGGCAAGTCATGGCTGCATAGTGAGGCCATGTTGCAAAAAAACTGTCCAGCTAGCCGGGCGTGGTGGCGCACGCCTTTAATCCCAGCACTCGGGAGGCAGAGGCAGGCAGATTTCTGAGTTCGAGGCCAGCCTGCTCTACAAAGTGAGTTCCAGGACAGCCAGGGCTACACAGAGAAACCCTGCCTCGAAAAACAAACAAACAAACAAAATAAAAAACAAAAAAAAAAACAAAGAAAAAACCCAAAAACTCTCCAGCTTAGGTCAGCTCAGACTATAGATGGGCAGAGAACAGACTCCTTGAAAAAAGCTTGCCAAAAAAAAAAAAAAAAAGAAAAAAAGAAAGAGAAAAAAAAAAAGCTGGACGTGGTGGCGCACGCCTTTAATCCCAGCACTCGGGAGGCAGAGGCAGGCGGATTTCTGAGTTCGAGGCCAGTCTGGTCTACAAAGTGAGTTCCAGGACAGCCAGGGCTATACAGAGAAACCCTGTCTCGAAAAACCACATTTAAAAAAAAAGGGGAAAAAAAAGGCTTGCCACCTCATTTAAGAGTATTACAGAATTGCTTAAGTGTTTTTAAGGCAGAAATTTGAGTTAATTCCTAGAGTAAGGTTATAAAATACTGCTATTGACTGGTCTTATGTCAACTTGACACACAAAAACTAGAGTTATCTGAGAGGAGGAAATTTTAATTGAGAAAAATAACTCCATAAGATCTGGCTGTAAGGAATTTTCTTAATTAATGATCAGTGGAGGAGGGCCCAGCCCATTTTGGGTTGTGCCATCCCTGGGCTGGTGGTCCTGTGTTCTATAAGAAAGCAGGCTGAACAAGCTAGTAAGCAACACTCCTCCATGGTCTTTGCATCAGCTCCTGCCTCTAGGTTCCTGCCCTGCTTGAGCTCCTGTTCTGATTTCTTTCAGTGATGAACAGTGATGTGGAAACCAACTAAAATAAACCCTTTCCTCCACAACTTGTCTTTTGGTTATACTATTTAATAACAGCACTAGTAATCCTAAACTAAGACAGATACATTCTCAACAAACAAACAAACAAACAAACAAACAAACAAACAAACAAACGCTACTCTTAACAGGATTAATATTTCCCAACCAAATTTATGGGAAAAAGAAAAGGTTAATCTTTACTGTCAGCTTGTCTGGATTCAGAGTCACCTAGGAGACAGTTCCAGACAAGTCTGTGAGGGGATTTCAGAGAAGAAACTGTGGAGGGAAGAACCTTCCTGAATGTGGGGACTACCATTTTATGGGCTAGAATTCCAGATGGAATAAAAAGCAAGCAAAACAAAACGACCCAACAAAACTCTGTCTCTCTGTCTTTCTGCCTGTCTCTGTCTGTCTTTGTGTCTCTGTGTCTGTCTGTCTCTGTCTCTGTCTCTCTGCTTCCTGACACAATGGGACCAGCTGCCTCATGTTCCTGCTGCCATGCCTTCACCAGGATGGACTTTATCCTCATACTGTGACCCTATGGCAACTATTCTTCCTCTCTTAGATTGCTTTTTAAGTATTTGGGCACAGCAAGGACACATTTATGTGAAGTATTTGGATAAAGTAATGTAGGTAACTTGAGAATCTTCTAAGGAAAAAGACTGACACATTTCCACAAGGAGCTCCACTTTCTTTTTTTTTTTTTTTTCAACATAACATTTTTTATTGATTGTTTGGGCATGTCACCCAATGCACCCCAACCACACTCACTTCCCAGTTTTCTCAGGTCCACCCCTACTCTTGTGATCTCCTCCCTGAAGCAAAAAAGAAATAAAAAGAAAAGATTCCAAGTCCAATTTAACTTGCTCATATACACACTGGAGCACGGTCAAACTCCCAGGGGACAGCCTCTTAAAGAAACTCAATTTAAAGAAAACTGAGACCTTCTCTATCCCTTCCAGAAGCCATCAACTGTGAAGAAATACACTTCAGCAAGGGATCTTCATTCTCATCATTAGAACAGTAGAAAGGAGTTACAGATACAAATCACGATGACACTAAGTAGAGTAATTTCTGGAGGAATAGTTTATGTACATAATGAATGAAAATCAGGACATGACTGCTCCTAGGTATGGTTGAGGAGAGGGGTTTATTGAAAATATAGGAGAGAAAACAGCCAGAGACATCTGGGAGGGTCTAAACTGAACCTGGCCAGGAGAGGAGGTGGAGCGATTGAGAGAGGATGAGGTGGCAAGTGGACTAAGAGAAAAGAATGCTGGAACATGAGTTTAAGCCAATAGAAAGTCTTTATTAACTGGTCAGTATTTGGCACTTCAGTGTAGCATTGAACCTTTCTCAGGATGAATTTTTAACCACAAAACCATGTTTTGGGTTGACATAATTCAACTAAAAAGAACAGTTAGCAGAACTACTGGATCCAAAAAACAAGGTTAGTACATTTAGAAAATTTCCCAGAACTAAGAACTTTAATGAATTAGGTCTTTGTTTTTGTTTTTGTTTTTGTTTTTGTTTTTTCTGTTTTTTTTTTTCAAGACAGGGTTTCTCTGTGTAGCCCTGGCTGTCCTGGAGCTCACTTTGTAGACCAGTCTGGCCTCGAACTCAGAAATCCACCTGCCTCTGCCTCCCGAGTGCTGGGATTAAAGGCATGCACCACCATGCCCGGCTTAGGTCTTTGTTTTTGTTTTGTCAAGTGGTGCTGTTTATGTGCTAAATTTTATTGCCTGAACGGTACCTCCATTATGGAATCATCTGTACTAAGGTCTAGGGTTCTGTTGTAGAATCATGTAGCCAAGAGAGGAACCAGGGGCCAAGAGGCCAAGAAAGAGCATGGAAACCAAGAACATGCATACCCCAAATGGCTGAGTTATATAGGGATCATGCTGGGAGAAGGGAAGCCCAGCCTCTGGGCTGGTGAGATTTAGGGTACAGTGTGGGGCAAGAAGTGCTGGGAGGAGCCACAGGTATTGAGTGAGACTTGTCTTAGGTTTCTTTGGGACCTGATAGTTAATAGTAATAATTATCTCTACAAGAATTGGTAGTACTAAAATTAGAGATTTGATTAAAATTTCTAAAGCTTTGTTTTATGTATATGAACATTTTTTCCTGTACATACAAAAAGAGCACTGTGTGTGTGTGTGTGTGTGTGTGTGTGTGTGTAGATTTCTGATTTTATAGTACATGCCTTTTGAAGTGGAAATTTCTGGTTGTGTCATATGATGCTTTCCTGAACAGACTCATGTGATGTTTTGCTGAAGCAGATCCATGAGAGGGCATTTGATGTTTGGAGAGTTTTAAGTAAGACCCAAAAGTCAGTCATAGCATGCTTGCATTGCTAGCTGTGCAATGCTTTGGTGGTCTTGCTTCTTCACTGATCTTCATTTCAGAGAGAGAGAGGCATGGAAGAGAACTTCTCCTGGCATTTTGGCTGGTTCTGGTCGCTCCACTGACTCATGCCCATTTGGCGGGGGCCTGGCTGTTTCTGCTGGATCATGCTCTTGCTGCTGATTCCTGTTTGGCGACACTTTTAAACTGGACTGTATCCTGACACGACTGAACTTGACTTCCGGTATCCTGACAATAAAGATTTAACACCCCTCCCCCCACTCAAATTCTTCTAAACAGGTCTACATCCATATTGTCCTATTACCCATCTTTTCTCCCCTACCTTTGGATGGCGGGCTAGAAGGGAGTTCAAAGCATGTGAAAACACTTATTAAAGTAGGTTTTGAAAAATCTAAGCATATAGTCTCTTGATTTTCATTGTTTATTTTTTAATACAGATCTTTTTAAAAAGATTTATTTATTTTATTTATATGAGTACACTGAAGCTGTCTTCAGTCACACCAGAAGAGGGCATCAGATTCCATTACAGATGGTTGTTAGCCATCATGTGGTTGCTGGGAATTGAACTCAGGACCTCTGGAAGATCAGTGCTCTTTTTTTTTTTTAAAGATTTATTTATTATATGTAAGTAGCTGTCTTCAGACACTCCAGAAAGGGATGTCAAATCTTGTTACGGATGATTGTGAGCCACCATGTGGTTGCTGGGATTTGAACTCAGGACCTTTGGAAAAGCAGTCAGTGCTCTTAACCACTGAGCCAACTCTTCAGAGCATAGAGTTTTATTTTTAAAGTGCCAAGAGCCAGAATGGGACAAGGTGATCATCCTGAAATGGCCTGCTTCAGATTATTATATAATCTGCAACAGGTGTGCCCTTATTAAGCAAGGCTGTAAGGGATTCATTTTAGGAAAATTTCTGCTATTAATATGTTTTTCCTGTTATTATTAAACATATATAATAATCACTAAATTATAGCACACCCCTTTGGAGCAGATCTCTGCAGATCCACGAAGATGTACTGTCTTATAGTGATGGTATATAGATAAATAGATGACTTAAGTCTTTATAATGATCCTATAAGCATTCCTAAGATTATATCAGTGATTATTATTTTTAATTTAATGTGTTCTCTAAGTTTTTTTTAAATATTTATTTATTTACTATATGTAAGTACACTGTAGCTGTCTTCAGACACTCCCAAAGAGGGCATCAGATTTCGTTATGCATGGTTGTGAGCCACCATGTGGTTTCTGGGATTTGAACTCAGGACCTTCGGAAGAGCAGTCGGCGCTCTTAACCACTGAGCCATCTCACCAGTCCATATCAGTGATTATTAAGCTCTTTTAAAGTGGGACTTCTTTTAAGTCCTTTTCTGCCAGTCTCCCATGTGTCACCAGTTAATGGCTCTTAAATAGTAACCAGACTTTCTCCTACTCAGAGCACATTCCAAGAGGTTGTAAAACAATTAACCAAAGGTCATAAAAAGGGAACTAATGATTTATTACAGATTCTAGGACAGAAGATAAAATATTGACTGGGTTTATCTATACAAAACTTCACTTATAACTTAGTTATGGTTTTAAACCTTCGGTAAACGTGTGGAGCTGAGACAGGTGATGTTTAGCTGGATAATTACTCCTAATGGACATGCATGTAAATATTCTCTGTTGTAAACTTCTATTTCAATTTATGATTTGACTTTCTGTGTGAACTTTTGAACATGTGATCATGTATTCTGAAAGATGTTTAAGGGCTGAGGACAAAGAGAAGAGTGAGAACTGTGGGACTGAGGTGAGAGGAACTGAGGTGAGGAGAACTGAGCTGAGGAGAAGTTTTCAGACAGAACACTTTATAGATTAGAAGGAGAATGCAGAGTGGAGTAACTTGGAAACTATAGGTAACATAAAATACTAAGAGAGCAATGTGCAGAATGCAGAGGGAAAGAGAAAAAAAGATGTCATAGAGAGAAGGAGCAGGCAGGCTTCTCCTCACCATGGGACAGAACAGGTGCCATGATAAGGACAAGGTAGGTTTAGTCTTATTAAAAGAAACAAAGCTTTTTTTCTTACAAACATGGGTTTAATTCATTTAGCATTAAAAGAGTAGAAGCCTTTTCTTTCTCTATGTAATAAAGATGGAGCTCATTTTTCCTCCAGAATGAGTGAGTTCTTTCTGCACCGGTGCTTGGTCTTTTGCTCCATATGCATAGGTAAGTATGGATGTGTGTGTAAGTATGTAATTGTGAGAGTGCATGCAAACTGGGCCCAACTGGGTTTGAATTGAAATGTATAAATGAATAAATGAGCATGCATAAATCTGTATATGAATTTATGTGAGATGATGCATATTCGCTTATGTAAAAGTTTTTCCTTCTGCGAAAGTTATTCTCTTCTTCTGGTTCAATAGAAGTCTATTGCTCCAAACTTCCCCCTAGCCTGACAAGCAAGAGGCATCTGGACAACAGGGAAAAGGCTCTAGCAATTAATCCTTTACTTAATCTCCTGCTGTTTAGTATGAGGTGCTAAGTGCCAGAAACTGCAGTTTCTGGCCTCAGAGGATCACAGAAGGCAGGTCAGCTGCAATAGCGTAGTAACTTAGATTTAGATAAGTAAACTTTTATTATACAGCAACTCTAAATTTCTCATAAGACAAAGTCTTACCCTCCTCCCATGCTCTTCCCCCTCTGCTGCCTCAAGAAGAACCAACAAGAAAGAAGAAACTGGGGCCGCCAGGGCTGGCCCCTGGCATTAAAGACCATAGTAGGTATTACTTTTGTAATGCTAATGAGACACATATCTTTCATAAAACATCTAATCAATTTTTAAAACATTTTTTTAAGATTTATTTTATTTTATTATATGTAAGTACACTGTAGCTGTCCTCAGACACTCCAGAAGAGGGAGCCAGATCTCGTTACGGATGGTTGTGAGCCACCATGTGGTTGCTGGGATTTGAACTTATCACCTTCGGAAGAGCAGTCGGGTGCTCTTACCCGCTGAGCCATCTCACCAGCCCTCTAATCAATTTTTTAGGTCAGGGTGTGTGTTACCAGTAGCTCCTTCAGCTCTTTTTCTTTTACGTAACCTTCAAATTTTTAATTATTTATTCATTTATGTGTGTGTGCATATTTGCATGTGTGTGTGTGTGTGTGTGTGTGTGTGTGTGTGTGTGTGTGTGTGTGTGTGTGAGTGCTCCATAGCTCATATGTGGAGGTCAGAGAGCAACTTGAAAAGGTCAGTTTTCTCCTTTGACCATATGGGTCCTAGGATAGAACTCATGTCATCAGGCTTGGTGGGAAGCACCAATTCAATTCTCAGATGCTTCCGTCATTCATCTTGGGTCTGAGAAGCAGAGGTATAGCTATAGTGTTCCTGTGCTAGCTGTATCCGAATACCCCAGTTGGTTAAAACATGGGCCAGTGTGTCTCCAAGTGGACAGGTCTGTGATAGGGTATCCAGTGCACACTGCTAGTCAGTTTCCACACATTGCAGCTGGACACTATACCTGGTGCTCCACTCTGACACAAACAAACAAACAGATAAAAATATAAAACCAACCAACCAACCAAACAAACAAACAAAAACCATCGGGAATAGAAGAAGCCCAGGCTCAGGGCTGGCAAGCCCAACATGGGGACAAACTTCAGTGACTCCACTTTTGCCTGTGGCTAGACTGTAGTTATTTTTTGAGGAGGTAAACTTGATTTAGCGGACTCTATTTAATAAGACCTTGTGCTACATGAGGATTGTGCCATATCTTATTAGGTAAGTGCCTGGTTCAGAGACTTTTCAATTAACTCCCATGGCCTTTGGGGCTTGAGAACGAACACATCTTGGGTTGGCTCTCCACACTGGGAGCTTCACAGCCTGGGAGATGGCTGGGACTCCCCATCCTCAGCTCAGATCACTGGGCTCAGAGTCTCAGCACCCAAAGGTGGGGGCATTGAGGGTAGTGGGGTCGTTTTTATTGCAGTAGTGACTCCCTGCTGGGGGCATTACGGGAGGGGGGAAAGCACAGGGAAAAATCACCTGCCTCATAATCCATCAGCCACAAATGGTCCCCCCCCCACCGTGGCAAGATACATAACATTTTACCCTATTAGCCACTTTGAGAAGATGTATTTATTTTATCTTAAGTGTATAGGTGTTTTGTCTGCATGTATGTATATGTGCCACATGTGTATTTCATGTAATTAGCAGTAATAATCAATTATCTCTGGAAATCTTGGTAATAGTGAGGTTATAGATGATTGGATTAAAATCTTTAAAAAAATTTTTTATTCGATATTTTCTTTATTTACATTTCAAATGCTATCGCAAAAGTCCCCTATACCTTCCCCCCACCCTGTTCCCCTACCCTTGCACTCCCACTTCTTGGCCCTGGCATTCCCCTGTACTGGGGCATATAAAGTTTGCAAGACCAAGGGGCCTCTCTTACCAATGATGGCCAACTACGCCATCTTCTGCTACATATGCAGCTAGAGACACGAGCTCTGAGGGTACTGGTTAGTTCATATTGTTGTTCCACCTATAGGGTTGCAGACCCCTTCAGCTCCTTGGGTACTTTCTCTAGCTCCTCCATTGGGGGCCCTGTGTTCCACCCTATAGATGACTGTGAGCATCCAATTCTGTATTTGCCAGGCACTGGCATAGCCTCACTGGAGATAGCTATATCAGGGTCCTTTCAGCAAAATCTTGCTGGCATATGCAATAGTGTGTGGGTTTGGTGGCTGATTATGGGATGCATCCCTGGGTGGGGTAGTTGCTGGATGGTCCATCTTTTCGTCTTAGCTCCAAACTTTTTCTCTGTAACTCCTTCCATGGGTATTTTGTTCCCTATTCTAAGGAGGAATGAAGTATCCACACTTTGGTCTTCTTTCTTCTTGATTTTCTTATGTTTTGCAAATTATATCTTGGGTATTCTAAGTTTCTGAACTAATATCCATTTATCGGTGAGTGCATATCAAGTGACTTCTTTTTTTTCTTTTATTAGATATTTTCTTATTTTACATTTCAAATGCTATCCCGAAATTTCCCTATATCCTCCCCCCACCCTTCTCCCCTACCCACCCACACCCACTTCTTGGCCCATGCGTTCCCCTATATTGGGGCATATAAAGTTTGCAATACCAAGGGGCCTCTTTTCCCGATGATGGTCAACTAGGCCATCTTCTGCTACATATGCAGCTAGAGACATGAGCTCTGAGGGTTCTGATTAGTTCCTGTTGTTGTTCCTCTTATAGGGTTGCAGGCCCCTTCATTTCCTGGGGTACTTTCTCTAGCTTCTCCTTTGGGGGCTCTGTGTTCTATCATATAAATGACTGTGAGCATCCACTTCTGTATTTGCCAGGCACTGGCATAACCTCATATGAGACAGTTATATCAGGGTCTCTTCAGCATACTCTTGCTGTCATATGCAATAGTGTCTGGGTTTGGTGACTGATTATGGTATGGATCCCCTGGTGGGGTAGTCTCTGGGTAGTCAATCCTTTTGTCTTAGCTCCAAACTTTGTCTCTATAATTCCTTTCATGGATTCCCCCCCACCCCCATTCTAAGGACGAATGAAGTATCCACATGTAGGTCTTCTTTCCTCTTGATTTTCTTGTGGTTTGCAAATTGTATCTTGGGTATTCTAACATTCTGTGCTAATATCCACTTATCAGTGAGTGCATATCTAGTGACTTCTTTTGTGATTGGGTTACCTCACTAAGGATGATATCCTCCAGATACATCCATTTGCCCAAGAATTTGATAAATTCATTGTTTTTAATAGCTGAGTAGTACTCCATTGTGTAAATGTACCACATTTTCTGTATCCATTCCTCTGTTGAGGGACATCTGGGTTCTTTCCAGCTTCTGGCTATTATAAATAAGGCTGCTATGAACATAGTGGAGCATGTGTCCTTGGAAGACCAGCATTCTTAAGTAACCTGGACTCTTGGCTGGAACCTGTTCCTCCTGTGATTTTGTTAGCCTCTGTCAGCTGTCCTGGAAGTCAGCTCTCTTCTGAGTCTCAGTAGTCAGAGTGCTACTCTCTTCAGACAAGCTCTCCTCTTGCAGGGAAGGTGCATTCAGACCTGCCTCCTGGCTGAAGATGAAGGCCCGAAACAGGGCCTGTCCCAGAAGATGGGTTGCCTCTGCAGTCTGCCTGCTCACCTGCACAGTCTGGTCTCCGAGGGACCCAAGTCACAAGATGGTTCCCTCACCTGCTCTGGAGGTCAGAGCCCTCCTAGGTGGTCACCTCTCCTCTGGTGGGGAAGGTGCCCGTATGTCTGGAGCCCGAAAAGGGGGTCTGTGCCAGAAGCTATGTCGCTTCTGCCTGTCCCAGAAGCTGTGTTGCTTCTGCAGTCCGCTTACTCACACCCTCTGCAGTCTGCTAGCTGGTCTGCGCACACTGGTCTCAGAGGGACCCAGGAGACAAGATGGCTCCCTCATCTGCTCTGGGGGCCACAGTCCTCCCAGGCGGCCACCTCTCCTTTGGAGAGGAAGGTGCCTGATGTCTGGAGCCTGAAATGGGGTCTGTCCCAAAAGCTGTGTCACTTCTGCCTGTCCCAGAAGCTGTGCTTCTGCAGTCCACTCGCTCATCCTCCGCAGTCTGCGAGTTGATCTTGGATTAAAATTTCTAAGGCTTGATCTTATGTGTATAAGTGTTTTCCATGCATGTGTGTAGAACTAGAGTTACAGGCTGTTGTTACCCCAGGCCCTTTGCAAGAGCAGCAAATGCTTTTAATTTCTGGTCATGTGTTCACCCCTACCCCAGAACCATTTTAAGTGTATGTACATTCCACTGGCATTAAGAGAACTATAATCATCACTACAATCCAGCTCTAGAACTTTTCCATGAGTCCCACACTGACATTTTACAATGACTATTACATATATCACTGCTTGTAAAAAAAATTGGGTATGGTAGCGCATGCCTTTAATCCCAGAACTTGGGAGGCAGAAACAGATGGATTTCTGAGTTTGAGGCCAGCCTGGTCTACAGAGTGAGTTCCAGGACAGCCAGGGCTACACAGAGAAACCCTGTCTCGAAAAACCAAAAACCAAGAGAGAGAGAGAGAGAGAGAGAGAGAGAGAGAGAGAGAGAGAGAAAATTCACACGTTGCACAAATGTCTATTTAAAGTGTAAGATTCACCCGTTTTAGTGTTTTCACAGTTGTGCAACCATCTGAACAGTTAACTTTTTAGAACATTTTGTCACTCTAAAAACAAAACCCTGTACCCATTAGCCAACTCTCTCTAACTCTACCAACCAATAGGGATCACTAATCTACTTTCTGTCTCTCTGCATTTGCCTGTTCTATAGATGGAGTCATACACTAAATGACTTTTTGTGACTGGAATCTGTTGGTTACTGTCCTATTGTCCAAGATCATCTACATTACAAAGTGAGCCAATATTTCATTCTCTTTGAAAAAGATTCAAATATGAGTCCATTATCTTGCCTTCATCCCCAACCAACAGAAACTTTTTCCCTCAGTTGGTTGAGCAACCCATCCACCCAGACTCCAAGCCAGTGAACCCAATGTGTGTTTAGAATTGGAGTCTTGGAGCTGGAGAGATGGCTCAATGGTTAAGAACACTATTTGCTCTTCTAGAGGACTTAGGTTCTATTCCCAGCACCCACATGGCAGCTCACAACAGCCTATGACTCTACTACCAGGAGGTCCAGAGCCTTCTGGCCTCCACAGACACTAAGAATCATGTACACAGTGTACATGCGTACATGTAGGCAAAATATTCACACACATAAAGAAACATAAATAAATCTTAAAACGGAGTCCTCTAAGCTCATTCCTTTAATCCCAGCACTCAGGGAAGCAGAGGCAGGTGGATCTCTGAGACTGGCCTGATCTACAAAGTGAGTTCCAGGACAATCAGGACTACACAGTGAGACACTTCTGAAAAAACCAACCAAACAACCAAACAACAAAATAAGAATTCTCCACTTTGGCTCCTTACCAATGTAAATCATCTGTGTAACAGAAGCTACATGGCATGTCTCAGATATACTTTGAAAATGGCTTTTAAGGACTAGAAGTAGTGGTGCACGCCTTTGATCCCAGCACTCAGGAGGCAGAGGCAGAGGCAGGTAGGTCTCTCTGAGTTGGAGGACAGCCTGGTGAACACAGCAAGTTCTGAGGCAGCCTAGGCTTCATGTGATAGTGAGAGCCTGTCTTAAAAGAAAAAGGCTCTCAAATAACCACTTCTCTTGTTCACAATGCTGACCTTTAATTGCTGTGGCCTCTTTCTGCCTTTTCACTTTTCCCAAAGCTTTCCTCCTCTGGAGCAGTCTACCAGAGCTAGGCGGGTGCCTGGAGACTTCTGTTGCTGCCCACTTTCTATAGAGTCCTGTTCACATTTGGCTGGCACAGAAAACACTTAGACCTGACATCTGGCTGCACCCCCACCCCTTCCACACAAGGCAATCTGCTCCCCCAGACTCTGAGCATTCTTAATTGTTCTCCCTTCCCCCTGCCTGGAACTGTGGAACGCAACACTCTGTACAGCCTAGAGAGCCAACTCAGGTGTAACCTGGCCTCTGATGGGGCCCCTGAACTTAACTGCTAAAGTTTGGGAGTGAGGAGGGAGAACCCACTTGTGCAGGTCAGTTTTTATCAGGAAATCATAATTGGTCATCAAGATAAAAGGCTCCTTCTCAGTTTAGCAGTGTCCACCTAAAGTAATTGACCTGCTACATTGGTGCTATGGCACAAGCCTTTATTCCAGTGGCTCTCAGCCTGTGGGTTGTGACCCTTTTTTTGGGGGGGTGGCGGGGGGGCGTCGAATGACCCTTTCACAAGGGTTGCATAAAACCACCAGAAAATACAAATATTTATATTACGATTCATACCAGTAGCAAATTTATAGTTATGAAGTAGCAGCAAAATAGTTTTATGTTTGGGGGTCAGCACAGCACGAGGAGCTGTATTAAAGAGTCACAGCATTAGGAAGATTGAGAACCACTGGATCCCACACAGGGAGGCAGAGGCAGGTGATTCTCTGTGGGATTAAGGCCAGCTTGATCTATATAGTGAGTTCTAGATCAGCCAGGGTGACATAGTGAGACCCTGCTGAAAAAAAAATCTGTATGTTTATTCCCATGTTCCCATGTTGAATATCAACTTTTCTCACAAAGGAGCAGAATGCCTGTTTCTTCCAGAATTTCTTCTGGTTATGTTTTGACTTGCATCTTAATTGTGAAAATACTATTTTCTTATAATTTCTTAGCAATGGGCAGTAGCATGAGTAGAAAGCTGTAGAAGTCACATTCCTTCTTAGTCTCCCAGGTCTGTCTTCCCAATTTGCTTAGCCAACGCAATGTTGAAGAAAAGGGATGGGAAAATGTTAACAAGTTCCCCTCTATACTTGGCCTCTTCTGTGCATTTCACATTTTTATTTGTGTGTGTGTGTGTGTGTGTGTGTGTGTGTGTGTGTGTATTGGAGGGTATTTGTACACAAATATGAGCATGCATGTGGAGGTCAAAGGACAATCTTGGGTGTTGTTCCTCAAGAAACATCCACATTGTTTTTTGAGACAAGATTTTTTTTTTGTTTGTTTTGTTTTTTGAGACAGGGTTTCTCTGTGTAGCCCTGGCTGTCCTGGAACTCACTCTGTAGACCAGGCTGGCCTCGAACTCAGAAATCCGCCTGCCTCTGCCTCCCGAGTGCTGGGATTATAGACGTGTGACACCACGCCCGGCTGAGACAAGATTTTTTTACTCAGACTTAGTGTTTGCTGATTAAGCTAGACTGGCTGGCCAACAAGCCCCGGAGATATGCTTATCACTCCTTGGTCAGTGCTGGGATTATAAGTATGCACCACTTTGCTCAGGTTTGTCTTTTTAATGTAGGTGCTGGGAATTGAACACAGGTCTTCATGTTTGCTTAACAAGCGCTCTACTGACTGATCTAACTCCCCAGTCCCTTCTTTTGTCCATTCTAGATAAGGATTTGCTATAATGATTTGTTTTTGAAGTTGATTACTTGGTTATTTTTTTAGAAATTTTATTACATTTCTGTTTTTGAGAGAGAGAGGGAGAGCGAGAGCGAGAGCACATGCGTGCAATGCATGTGCACATGTGTCACAACACATACATAGGATAGAGGATAACTTTTGGAAGTTGGCTTTCCTCCTTCCAACATGTGGGTCCTGGGGAATCAAATGCAGGTCATCACACTTGCTGGCCTCCCCGAAGAAGTCATCTCACTGGCCTTCATTCTTTAGATATTGAAACAAGAACATCTGAGCCGGGCGTGGTGGCGCACGCCTTTAATCCCAGCACTCGGGAGGCAGAGGCAGGTGGATTTCTGAGTTTGAGGCCAGCCTGGTCTACAGAGTGAGTTCCAGGACAGCCAGGGCTACACAGAGAAACCCTGTCTCGAAAAAACAAAACAAAACAAACAAACAAAGAAACAAGAACATCTATAACAGTTTTACAGGTGTGTGTTTCCCTTGCTAGAGAAACTTTTGAAGAAAATCATGATTTAGCCAGGCCTTGAAAGACCTGCTCTGATTGGATAGTTTCTGCCTTCTGCAGATTGGGGATTCGTTGCAAAGGATTCACAGTCAGTGAAAAAGGGAAAGTGGCTTCTTCCAAAGTCAGTCTCCAGCTTGCTCAATGCAATATCGTAAAATGTTTACTCTACTGCTTTTGACCTTGACATAAATTACCTTTAACCCAGTGCACACATGATGCGAAAGAAGAATGGAAAAGACTGTCTCAAATTCATGGATAGCAGACCTTGCTCATGAGATAAAAGGGCAATTGGCTGCCATTCCCCACTGGGAAGTTACTAGTTTCCCCCATTGCAAGTCTGAAGACATTTGTGAGGGGCAAATACTTTGAGGGTATGCAAGTGCCCTGCTTATACTTAAACTTTCACCGACTAATTTGGGAATTTTAGTTTAGACTGTGCTTGCACTAACTATTACTGCAGTCTTGTTTTGTTTCATATTTTATTTTTGTGCATATAAGTGGACTTGTGCCGCACTTGCATGCAGCAGTCATAATTGGCCAGAAAAGGCCAGTGGATCATCTGGAGCTGGAATTAATTACAGGTGATTGTGAGCCACAATTTGGGTGTTGAACCTGGGTCACTTGAGACAGTAAAAGCTATTAACTGCTGAACCATCTCCCCAGCACTGTGATGGTTTGAATATGTTTGGCTTAGGGAGTGGCACTATTAGGAAGTGTGGCCTTATTTTGAAGAATTGTGTCATTGTGGGCATGGGCTTTAAGACCATCTTCCTAGCTGCCTGGAAGCCAGTCTTCTCCTAGCTGCCTTCAGAACAAGAGGTAGAACTTTCAGCTCCTTCAGCCCCATGTCTGTCTGGACACTGCTATGCTCCTACCTTGATGATAATGGACTGAACCTCTGAACCTCTGAACCTGTAAACCAGCCCCAATGAAATATCATCCTTATAAGGGTTGCCTTGGTCATGGTTTCTGTTCACAGTAGTAAAATCTAAGCCAAGCACCCTCTTTTGTTTTTGAGACAGGATCTCTCTCCATAGCTCAGGCTGTCCTGGAACTCATTATGTAGCCCATGCTAGCCTCAAATCTGTGACTATCCTTCTGCCTAAGTCTCTCTAGAGTGCTGTAGCTACAGATATGAACTGTAATGACTGGCCTATCTTAGAATTCTAATGGTGCTTCTCCCTACCCCGCCCCATCTTCATGCTTTTTTTTTTTTATTTATTTACTGGAATCTCTCTGTAAGGATGACTTCTTATCTTCTTGCTAATGCCTTTTTTTAAAATAAAGATTTCATTATTTTTATTTATGTGTATGTGTGTGTGTACCCTAGTGTATGTATGTAAACCGTATGTAAGTAAGCAAGTGCCCATGGAGACCAGAAGGCACCAGATCCCCTGAAACCAGAGTTAGAAGTGATTGTGGACCACATGAGATGGGTACTAGGAACCGAACCCGGGTCATCTGGAAGGGTGACAGACACTCTTAAGCGCAGCCATCTCTCCAGCACAGCCATCTCTCTAGCACCTGATTTTATTTTCTGTGTAATTTGAGCTGTTTCAGCTTTGGCCTTTAGGACACCTTTCATTATTTTTCTTAAGCTTGTCTTTACTTTCTGGCACCATGAGATTTGTGCTCCATAAAGCTCACCAAAAGTACTCTATAATAACTGTCTTTTGTAAAGCACTCAGTATGCAATTTATATTAATGTAAAGATGGTATTAAAGGTTATCAAAGCAAAGTATCATTCATCACATGTAAATTACAGATGTCAAGCCTGAGCTCAGGGAGAGAGCAAGTATGACAGGTTGTAAGTGCTGGAGAAGCCAAGGCTCAAGTGCCTTCAATTATTATCCCAAACGTTGCTACCACTGAGCAACACAGTGGTGCCTTTCTAATCATGTGATGCCATTTTAATGGGACAAGTCAGATACTTTTCATTTTCCAAACCCATTATCTATTCTGGTAGAAATGGGAGTTCAGTGGGACAAAGCTGTGGTATTAAATACAATTGTATTTCTCTAGAAATATTCATGAAATGAATTAACATAATTTGGGTTATGTTTGAAATCCTGCATTAGCTATTCTGTTTAAAAGATTCACTTGTAGGAAGGAGGCAGGGTGCGGAATTACACTTGTATTCATGTCAGCGGCGGGACTGGAATCTTGACGTTCACTTTTCTTGTGCTGGTCAGCAAGAGCTTCTCAAAGAAAGATGAAAGGACAATAGGAATGATTCAGGAGGACGGAACAATAAGTAGGAAAAGGAATGCTCATTCATAATTTAGAGAAACCTAAGATGAAAAATTCTCAAGTTTTGAATAGTATCGACAATTGGTTGACTTAAGGCATTAAAGGCAGGGCATGTCTCAAGAAAAAATAAGTCTTATTATCAGTCTGTCTTTTGTGAGGAAATGCAGAGTTTGTCATTGCAGGAAGTCCATTCAGACTGTGGAATAGGGGTGAGAGGTCTTCAGATCAAGAAAGAGAAGTTAGGCTGGGTTGCAGCTCAGTTGTCTGGCACTCACACACTCATTGAGTCCAAGCTCCAGCACCACAAAGACAAAGCATCCTTGAGGTAGACTGTAATGAGAATTGTATTGGCCAAATGGACCTGTGCTCTTTGAGGTTGCTCACTGAGAAGCTGCCTCTGGAATTGGGGCTGCCCTCACTTCATACCCAAGCGTGTTTATTTCAAAGCATCGCCTGAGGACATTTTCTAGGTTGGGCTGCTTCCCCTAACTCTGTGTCAGAAGTGAGACTATAAGAAAACAGCCCAAGATTAAAACCACTGTGTCCTTGGGTCCAGCTAGAAGGTGAACCATTTCCAATAGAGGTCATTACCATTGTTTATCCCATGATATAAAAGTGCTAGCTATGGGAAAAATGCCAGGGACTCCAGTTGACTCCCTCCACTTCCTGAGTCAGTTTCTGCTAGAAATAGGTGTTGTATATACCTGATTTGATGATGTTCCGTTATCTATCTCTTGCTATCCATTCTTTTACTTTGGCTTGCTATATACTTACTAGAGTCAACAAGCGGAAAGTATAGCTATCATACAATGTGAACTAAACAGAACCCCCAGAACTCATATCTCTAGCATCATATGTAACAGAAGATGGCCTGGTCAGCCATCATTTGGAGGAGAGGCCCCTTGGTACTGCAATCTTTATGTGCCCCAATACAGGGGAACGCCAGGGCCAAGAAGTGGGAGTGGGTGGGCAGGGGAGCAGGGAGGGGGAAGTGGGGAGGGGACTTTCGGAATAGCATTTGAAATGTAAATTAAGAAAATATCTAATAAAAAAAGTTAAAAAAAATAAATCCTTTTCTGGACCATACAAAACACAGACCGAGACTCAAAACTACAAGGGACCTATCTTTATTCTTGTGAGGTTGGCAAAGCAATTCAATTTGAAGGCTAAAATTGAGACTAATGTGAAGCAGAGAAAGCAAGCTAGTTCTCTGTCTAGAGTCCCTTGCTGGATGTGGAAGTGGCCTCACTGGACATTGTGATGTCCAGGTAAGTCTGGTAGATTTCTTCAACAGTGTTCAATGACTTCATTTCTTTAAAAACAAAAAACAAAACATTGTCTGTATGGGTGTTTTACCTGGATATGAACTACCTTTGTGTAGTGCCCACAGAAATCAAAAGAGGGCATCAGATCCCCTGGAACTGGAGTTACAAGTGGTTGTGAGCCACCATAAGGTTGTTGGGAATTGAACTTGGTTCTTCATAATTTTCGACTCATCACTCTGAGAATACAAGGGTCAGCAACCACAAATCTTCGTCACCCCATGTGCCAAGCCACCATAAATCTAGCTCAGCTATTTCCATATTGAACACATGCCTAACCATTGGGGGGGGGGTCTGAATGTCTTTGAGAGAGAATTAGAATGGTCTAATAATCTGGAGCTTAGCTAAGACAGCCACTTTCAGAATTAGACACATCTCAGACCAGTTCTTGTTGCATTGAGGGGAGAATGTTCTACTAACAGAGTCTCAGTGTTTGTCAACTACAGGATCATAAGGTTTCATTATAAGACTGTGGATGCGTCAAGGCATGTAACAAGCAGGACCACTGTACAGATGAGCCTTCTCTATCTTGATTCATCTAGGTTGCTGTGACACACATGGCCAGTATCTAGAGAAGGATGCTGCTGCTACTCTTCTTTTTAAAGCCCTGACTGAAAGTCTCTCCTCTTCCCTCCTCCTTACTCATCAGGTTCATCCTGTGTCCCAGGCTAGCCTTTGAGCCAGAACTCATTAACAGCACCATCTTCTTTGCCTCAGCCTTATGACTGAAATACCCCCCTCCACCCTCCAACATATTTCTACAGAAATTTTAGGCTTTGACCCAATATACAAATGATGCTACATTATTATTATTCACCGGGTATGCAAGACAGGTCTCCATTGGGCATGGGGTCAGCTTTTATTTGTCGCCAGTCTCCATTTGCAGGGGCCAATGATCTAATTTCTCTCTTGTCTCACTTTCCCTGTTGCCTATTTTGTCTCTAGTCTAGCTCACTATCTCTTCCTACCACCAGATGGTGGAAAGTGGAAAGGAAACAACAGATTGCTCAATGAATGCGGTCGCAGGCAAGTCTCTTTGGCTGAAAGGTGTGGTGGAGAATGGACTCCAAAAAAAGGAGCTTGTGAGTTGCCCAGGAATTCCTATGAATTTCGATCTTCATTTTAGTGTCCACTTAAAATTGTTGTCTCTCCAGGAGCACAGTGATGCCTGATGGAGAACCAGCCAATCTTTGTCTCTGGACCTAGAAACATTCCTAAGCAGCAGAGCCCCACACCTGGTCCGGGTACCACTGGGTCAGGTGTAAGGAGGCTCTAATCCTGGGAGGGGCGGTGGCCAGCGGAGGACTTGCTCAGCAGCCTGACTGTCCCCTTCTTCTCATTGGGCACCTCTAGCCCAGTACCTCCTACCCTCCAAACTCGCACCTGGTCTGCCAGTACTCCAAAGCCACAGCCAAAGGCCCCTTCCTTCCACAGCCCCCTGCTAGCCGCCTTCTTCCTCTGTGTTCCCCCCCCCCCCCCCCCCCCCCCCCCCCCCCCCCCCCCCCCCCCCCCCCCCCCCCCCCCCCCCCCCCCCCCCCAGCCCTCCTTCCCCGAGGGTTCCGCCTTCCATCCACCTTTTCCACGTGCCCTACAACTCCGACGCCCCCACCCCCACGGACCCCCTAAATCTCCTCCAGTCTCGAGGAGTCTCGCGGCATTTCCTGGGGCGTGAGCCGAGCCTAGGCGGATAGGGGGCGACCCGCTGCGGAGCTCCGGCCGGGATAGAGCCGGAGGTGAGGTTGGGCGGCTGAGCCCCGCAGACAGAGAACGAGCCCCGGACTCGGGCTGGACACTGCTCGGGCCCCGCCCCTCGGCCCCGCCCCCGCCTAGCGGCCGCGCCTCTCGTGCGGGCGGAGCCGCTGAGCTTCGCCGCGGCGGGGAGGAGGGGAGAGCAGGCTCCGAGGCGGCTGCAGGGCACTGGGCTGGGCGGTGCTTTTTTTTTTCTTTTCTTTTCTTTTCTTTCTTTCTTTTCTTTCTTTCTTTTTTTTTTTTTTTCGCAATTTCCACTAGCAGAGAGCAGGAAACCCGGAGCAGCCGGGTGCAGCGGGGCCGCGATGCAGCAGCAGCAGCAGCAGGAGTCGCCCCAGGGCAGCAGCGGCAGCAGCAGCAGAGGCAGTAGCGGGAGGCGCTGAGCTGCCACCACCGCCGCTGAGGAAGAAGCCGGCCCAGCAGCAGCCGCGTCCCGACGCTCGCGCCCCCGATCCCTGCGCCGCGACCTCGGCGCTCCGAACCCAACGCCCGGTTCCGCCAACTTTCACGCTGCTTCGGCGGCTAGGCTCGTCTTGGCGCCAATGGGTGAGTGCAGGGGCCGTTCGAACCTTCAGCCCATCTGTGTGTAGGGGTCGGCTGGCGCGCCCATCCCGGGACCGCAGACCCGGGGAGGGCGCCCTGGAGCAGGGCCCGGAGAGTGACATCGTGCAGAGCGCCTTCCCTCGCCTTGCGCACCCCGATTCACTCTCACTTGCTTTAGTGTCCCTGCGGAGCCCGCGCGCCCCACGGACTGGAACCCGAGGGGGCCTGAGCAGAGAATCGCGGGGGCTGGCTCGGGGGCTGCTTGGGTTGAGGGAGTCAGGGGGTGTGGTTGGCTTCTTCGGGTGGGCGGGGAGAGTTTTGTCTTTGCCATTCTCCCACCCAAGTGCACCCTCCCCGGCGCTGCGGACCCGGGTACCAGGATTTGGTGGGCTCTCTGGGCCAGTCTGAGAAGAACCTTGAAGGTCGGGGTCTTTGGGGGAGGGTTAGATTGTCTTTGCTGCCAGATGATGCCGGTGGTGGGAGGTTAGGAAACGCCCCAGTATCAGGCATGGCAGGCTGTCCCAGGGTCATGGGTTCCCCACTTGTGCCTCCAGCTCCCACTCTCTGTCTTCCCCCACGCAGAACCCCTCTCCACTCTGTTACACTCAAAGGCTACTTCCTATATCCTCCTCTCAGTCTGCAGGGCCAGAAACTGTAAATGGTGGTCCAGTTTTTGATGTAGCTAGCAAGCATAATTTCCATGTAGGCAGCTAACCTTTGGTCTTCTGGGTCCTTTTTATTATCGACCTGACAGTATGGAAACCACCTTACTATCCAGAGGAACTGGCACTTTACTGAGCAAAGGACTTGTGATGGTCTGGTCTCTAGTAAATGTTTGCTTTATCTAGGTAATAGCCTTGCTCATGGTCAGCCTTTGCTTGTTATGCCTCTAGCAGACGATTTTTGGGGTGTTTCTAGGCCAGGCATAGCAGTTTGCACATTATAATAAATCGTTATAAAGTGAGACTTTATGTATGCAGGTAATAGGATCTTACACCAGGCAGCAAGAAATAGGCAGGAGTCAAAGGGTGCTCATACATACACAGCAAGCACTGGAGGAGAAGTCTAACCCAGTAAGTTGTTCATTAGTGAAGTTCAATTCCCTTTTGTGATTGTTTACCAAAATGTCTTTCCCTTTGTCAAAGTGGTAGTGACTGGGTGGCCTCTCAGCTTAAGTGCCCTTTTCTGATGATCACAGCACTCTAGGTCTAAATGAGTTCCTTTATCACATGACATTTTTTCCACATCAGAATGACATATTCCAGTGTGTTTAACATTTATCTCCTCTACCCGAGGCTCAGTGACCGTGGGGACAGCGTTGTGTTGTATGGTACTGCCCAGAATGTTTTTTCTTCCATGCCTGGTGTAGATCTGGCTCAGAATCAATATTGAATGGATGGGTGGATGGCATGAAACTCCATGGAAGGCACAACACTTAATTCTCACTCTTGCTTTGCCTTGATGAAGATGACTTAGCCCATTGACAGAAGAAAATACTTTAAAACCCTTATACGTCATTGTGGAAATGCACCGCTTTCTTCTGAGGTGATAAGGAATGTTTTGGGGTTCACTTTTCCTTTGGGGTGGATTACTGAAAGAGTTCTACACAAAAAGAAGTTGCTGGTCTGCATAGGCAGGCTGTGCTTTGTCCATCTCAATGGAAAGAGGATGGAGGCTCCTTTAAGAAGTAGCAGACCTGTTTATCATTGAGATCTAAACTGTTTGCATTTTTTAGGCTCTCTTAAGAAAATGAGAGAGTGCTTCTGCAATTTACAGCCCTTTCCAGTATCATTTTAAAATTGTAGCCATTATGCAAGTAGGGGTGCAGCAACCAATTATTATTTATTTCAGGAGTTCAAACGTAAAGGCACCAAGAGTAAAATGAATGCCATTTAATTCATTATAATGTGCCTAAGTGGGATTTAAGGTGCTTGTAGTTTGTGGACAAAAATCACCTGCTGTTTTCTAAAGTGTCCTTAGTGGTATATTTGCAATGAAGTACAGATAGTTAATAGTTGGTTCTATTTGTTTTCTAAGAGCAAAACCTAGTAGTGCTGGGATTCTATGCAACACACACACACACACACACACACACACACCACATACACACACACACACACACACACACACCACATACACCACACACACACACACACACACACACACACACACACACCACATACACACACACACACACACATCACATACACCACACACACACACACACCCCCCCCACACACCCCACATACACACACACACCACATACACACATACACACACCACACACACACACACACACACACACACACACCACATAC
>LR755127.1:7415552-7496383 GCA_902729485.2 Mus minutoides
ACACACCACATACACACACACACATACACCACACACACACACACACACACACATATATATACAGACACACCACACACACACACACACACACACCACACACACACACACACACCACACACACACACACACACACACCACATACACAACACCACATACACACACATACACCACACACAAACACATATATACAGACACACCACACACACATACACACTACACACAACACACACATACCACACACACCCCACACATACACCACACACAGAGAGACACATATATACAGACACACACATCACACAGACACATAAACACAGATACACACAAAACACAGACACAGACACACACATCACACAGATACATATATATACACAGACACACATACAACACACAGACACAGAATCACACACACATATGCACACAGTCCCTTTCTCCAAAGCTCTCTGGTTTTCAGAAGATTTTTCTTATTTGTCAATTGATATGCTTGCTTGTCCTGACGATGATTTTCCTGCTGATGGATAACATAATCCAATCATATCATATAGTCCCTGATCTAAACACTAACTGAAAGTCACACAATCCCTAACCCTGAAGTGAAACTGGCTGGTTATGCAGTGGTCTCTTACCGACCTGGGAGGGGCCTACATTGCCAGACAACAGGGAAAGCCTCTTATGATTAGAACAGTGCAAGTCCTGTGACCCAAATCTGGAGGAGTGAAGGGTTTGCAAGCCAAGCAAATGACTTCTGTTGAAGGCTTTCCAGAGGAACAGCGAAGTTTGTCCAGCTTGGGGCCATGCTGTGTCAGTGGTTGACTATGCTAAAGTGAATGCATGCTATGCCTTTCCCAAACAAGTCTTGAATTAGACATGGAAGAAAGGGCTCTCTTCTTTACTCTTCATAACCCAGGGCTTGAGTGAAACCTTGCTGGTTGCAGAGACTTTGGTCATTTCTAAAATTTTACCTTTGCTTTATTCATATTCGTTCATAATGTTCTGTTCTTAGTTTTTTTGAAGTATGCTCCATGCAGTGATGAATATTTGTTCATCTATCCATCCATCTCAGGTATCGATTTCCAGCTTTGTGCCAGGAAACAGGGGCATAGTCCATTTAGACTTACCCACTTAAACTTTTCAGTCTAGTGGAGGATTTTGAGGGCAAGGGTTGCAGCAGCGTGTAAGTAAAAGCTATATAGTAGGTGGCCTGAAAGAAGAGAAGAAGAATCTGGTGGAGGCTGGGGAACTGGTGAAGATAATGTCTTTGAGGAGAGCGTGAGTCATCACCATCCTCCCGCCACCCACCCTTCCTGGGAAGACACCTGGAATTCAACAAGCTGAGTTTTTCTTCTCCTTGTACACCATGAGGACCATGGTGCTTCTGAGATAGAGGGTATGAGAGAGGCTGGCTTTGGGGTTTTTACCTGGGTCAGGTGGTTTGGTGGGGCATTGGAAGCTGCCAGGACTGCTTCTGTGATGGAATATTTTAGCAATTGCTCTCTAGAATAGGGAGAAATTGGAGCCAGGCAAATAGGGGTTGGTAGAGAGCAGGAGGCATCCACATTAGCAAGACCGAAGGATGTCTGCTCACATTTGTGGTCTGGACAAAGCTTATGTCTATGTTCAAACCTGATTACAGGGTGGCTTTGTTTGTGTCTGGTCCTGTTCTGATCACAAGGTGGCCTTGCCTGAGGCTAGGTCTCTGGTGGATTGTGGATCTTCAACAGTACACCCAGACTATGAGAACCCAGCCAGTTCCTCAACAGTAGGATCCCTTTTGCTAGTTCTCGAAGTTTACTAGAGGCGGTGGATGAGAAGCAAGACTTTTTAGGGTATGTTCCATGACTGTTACTTTAATATCAGCTAGCTGTAGTCTTGGAATTTTTGTTTAATATTGAGAAAATGAGCAACTGGAAAGCTATACCAGGAAATATATGGAATAATACAGAGCAGGCTACTAGGAATGTGAGAAAGAAACAGTACCAGAAAACACCAGAATCCTTACAGTGTTAGAGGAGATCTACTGTCAGTAGTTTTCAGAGGGCAGTAGTGCCTTGGGATTACTTGAGTGACAAAATCCTACAGTAGTAATTCCAGCAGATCTACAAAAGCAGATATTCTGGACATGGGATCCAATGATCAATATTTGAATAAGTCTTCCAAGAAGGTTTTTTTCAAACAAATTTAATTTTTCACACATACATACACATGCACCATGATGTACTCGTGGCAGTCTTGTAGGACTTGTAGGAATCAGTTCTCTCCTTCTGCCTTGTAGGTAGCAGGGATGGAGCTCAGGGGGTCATGATTGACAGCAAGTCTCTTTAAATGTTTAACCATCTTGCTAGCTCTGGTTCTGATAACAGGGCCAAGTATCCAAGCTCCTTGCCTTTCGGATGTTTGCTCCCTGTCCATTGGAGTATTTGAAGTACTCTGTTCATAACAAGATGTTCTGGGCATTATTAGACTGTGGGTATCCGGGCAGTTGGGAAGCAACAATATTCTTCCTACCATACTTGTATTAAGTAGGTTTAGCTTTTCCTGGTTTCTCCTGGGTAAGTGAACATTCATAACTATCATTTTCTTCCTCCTTGAAGATTCTACTTTTGGTTTTAAACTTTAGAGTTTTAAAAGCTCATTATTATTAATGTCATGTGCTGTAAATTTTCAAATATGCTCCCCCCATATTTGTGTATTGAAAACTCAATCCACCAAAAATGTTAATGGTGTTTGGAGTTGGAGCCTTTGTAAGACAAAGAGGGTTGGATGAAGTATTGAGAGTGAACCTCCATGATGGAATTCGTGTTTTTGTAAGAACAGAAAGCATCCTGTTTTGATGTCCTCCACCATGGTATGAAGCAACAGAACAGCCCTTACTAGGAGCCAGGCAACCACCAGTGCCATGCTCTTGGACTTACCAGCCTTTAGAAGAGTAAGCCAAGTAAACCTCTATCCTTTATAGTCACCCACCCATTCCAGGGTATTTGGTTACAGCAATGGGAAACAGACTCAGATACCATCTTCAAGTTCCACTTTGCATATATTATTTTCATCTTTGGTCTTCACTGCTGATTTTTGAGACAGCTTTGCCCTACTTCTATACTTTTGACATGGAGCCTGCTTTGCACCTTTGAGGATGATCTGTCTCTGGCTCTGCGCTGATGGAGTTCTAGTATATGTCCATACCATGGTAACGCATAAACAGTGTGTCTCCTATTCACAAAACGCACCAACAGTCCTCAGAATCTTTGAATTAAATTGAATTGCCTTATGAGTCTATAAAACCCCTTTTTTCTTGGCTCCTTACTCCCAGTTTTCTCACTATTCTTGCAATCTCTAGTTGAACCCTAAGAGTATCTCTGGAGTAGGCCTCTTATGAGTTTCCTGTTGCTGCTGTAACAGATGATTACAAAGATAGTGGCTTCAAACAACAGGCCCAAAGTTTAAAATGAGTTTTATAGGGTCAATATCAAGGTGTAGGGAGGGCTGCATTTTTTTTTTTTTGAGACAAGGTTTCTCTGTGTAGCCCTGGCTGTCCTGGAACTCACTTTGTAGACCAGGCTGGGCTCGAACTCAGAAATCTGCCTGCCTTTGCCTTCTGAGTACTGGGATTAAAGGCGTGCGCCACCATGCCCGGCTAGAGGGCTGCATTCTTTCTATAGGATTTTTCTTCTCACCTTGTTTGGTTCCGATTGCTCCTTGGATTGCCTTGGTTCATAACTGCATGTTTCCTGCCTCTGCTTTCCTATGGTCACATCTATCTTATCCTGCCCCCCTTCCCAGTATAAAGTATAAACAGTATAAAGACTGTTATTCACTACACCCACTTGAGAATCGGGTACCATCCTCTTCCCAAGAGCCTTAACTTAATGAGTCACAGGCTCTGAGGGTTAGGACATGAAGATTTTAGAGGGGGCCATTATGTAGCTGCCATACCCCTCATTCATATTGTGAAGACCGCTCCCAAGATTACTGTACAATACTTCATCTTGTCTGAAGTCTGTCATTTCCAACTGGGTACCTCCCCCTCACCCCCCAGGCTTCACTGCCCTGGCTCCTTGCCTGGCATACAGCAAGTGCCATATGCTAATGAATTACTGAGTAACTCTTTCACCCAGTGTAGTTACTACTTGCAATTCCTGAGACTGTGAACCTGGGGGGGGGGAAGGGAGGGAGACAGAGAGAGAGAGAAAGAGAGAGAAAGACAGAGACAGAGAAAAAGACAGAGAGAGAGTGGAGGCCTAAAGAGTAACACCTCAATGAAGAACTACAAGTTTCAAGATAAAAACTTCTCCCCGGCTCTGGTTTGCATTTCTCAGTCTCTGGAATTGCAATGCTGTCATGGCCTGTTCCATTTGCCGATGAAGCTGAGACTCACATAGGCATAGTGTGCGCCTCCCTGCCCCCTGCAGCAACCCCTGGCTCTAATATCTAACCTAACTTCTAGGTTTTCTGTCAATGTCAAGCTCCCACTTTTTTTTTTCCGAGACAGGGTTTCTCTGTGTAGCCCTGGCTGTCCTGGAATTCACTCTGTAGACCAGGCTGGCCTCGAACTCAGAAATCCACCTGCCTCTGCCTCCCAAGGGCTGGGATTAAAGGCGTGCGCCACCACCGCCCAGCAAGCTCCCACTTTTTTTAGTGCTTTTTGTTGTAAATCTCTTCACAACAAAAGTGGTGTGTATATGTGTGTTTGAGTATGTGTGTGTGTGTCTATCTATCTATCTATCTATCTATCCATCCATCCATGGTACTGAGGATTAAACCCAGGGCTTTTGACTTGCTAGGCAAGGGCTCTTGCACTGAGCTACACCTCTAGCCCATTTTTTATATATGACAATTTAGTATTTTAAGTTTACAATTCGGTAATATAATCTTCACAGTGCTCTGCAACCAGCACCACTGTCTGGCTTTAAAACTGTTTTAAGGTTGCTCCTCCCTAGTACTTTTCTAAAGTGAAGCTCAGAATCCCTGTCTTCTAGGGGCTCCTGGGCCTGCTTAATACCGCAGAGAAAGTTTGAAAGCCAAAGGCACCCACTTGAGGTTTCTAAAAGAAAAAGAAAACATGGTTTGGTTGCTTTGAAAATGCTTAGGCCCTTGTTTTCTCTGGGAGACACTTTTTTGATTTCCCTCTGGGTACCTTCCCTATGTCCATTCCTGTCACCCCAGGGTAGAATTTGGCTATATGGTTATATCCTGAAGTAGTTGGTATGAGTTGCTAGGGTAGTAGCTTATTTGGAAATCGCTGGGATTTATTGAGAATGCCTGAATCCTGGGAGAAAACACTGCAATTCCAAACTGATCCCTTGAATTCACACATCCAGGGTTGATTGGCACTCAACAGTTTCTTCTCTCCCACAGTAAAGGGTCACTGGTTCATGATGAGCACTTGTTTTCCAACTTGGTCCTCATGTTATGTGGATACATGTCTTTTGGGCGAGTCTGTCCTTTTCATTAGGGGATGCTTAAACCAAGCAGATTATAGCTGGTGCTCATTCCCTCACTGATAAACTGTGCTTACATTTAGCTTTAGGAGGAAAAAGAATCAGTAATAATGAAACTCATGTGCTGCTTGTTGAGGGCTTAGTTGGCAAGCAGAGCCCTTTGCTTATATTTTTCTTTCCATTAGCCAAGAAAGTGGTGGGGACAACCCAGGAGGCTAGCTTGTCCCTAAGTGCAGCTCCTCTTGTTACTCCCCCCCACCTTAGATTACATACTATAAATATTTTATTGCTCATTGATCACTCATTTTGCATAGCAAATTTAGATCTTTACATACTGTGGAACAGTATTATAGACAATTTAAATTATCATCTCCTTAAACTTTAGCTCCTTACTGATTGCAGCTTGTAGATACCAACTCTTGTGTTTATACTGATTTTTTTCCTTAGGACTGTTCTAGACTTTGAAGGCTTGAAACCCTATTCTAGGTCTGGTCCTCTGAGGCTATACCAGTTTTATCCATTACCTGCCACCTCCCTGAGCACTTGTAATTAGCTTGGTGTCCTGTCTAATTATTCCAGTTAGTTCTCGTATTGTGTGTTTTTATATCCTGAAGCAGTTGGCATGAGTTACTTGGGAAACACTAGGATTTGCTAGGATGCTTAGCCTTGTTTTGGACAAGATCTGAAAGGCCTTCCTTGCTTTGCTGTCCTCTCTCCTTGGCCAGCCTCCTTATGAATCTTCATTGTCTTCACCAGGTAGTTTTGGGAGCTTCCTTTGTTTACACATTTTCCAGACCAGCTTCTGAGTGAAATTCATTTGGCTTGAGGGGATTCATGAATGAAGTTTGCTACCTTGGTCATTAAAACAAAACAAAATCACCTTTTAAAACTTGATTGAAATGAGATCGTTAAACCACTCAGCTTGGTTTTCAGTGATGTACTGTTCTTTGAGAGGTTTCACTGTGGTACCCAGGCCAGTCTTGGAGCTCCAGGACTCAACAGATATCCCTGCCCAAGCCTTCTGAGTGACTTGGACCGCAGCTACTATGTTGACTTCCAAACATTATCCCATGGAAAACGGGTGGCAACCCAGAAACAGCCCATCAATGAATTAATTTGGATACCTAAGGCAGGTTGGGTTGGGTGTTTCTTTATTGATGGTGAGTTTGAGCTACTTTTGACCCTCAGAAAACAACAGGAGGAAAGTCATTTTTTGGATGGTCCCGGGGAATGGAGTTGGGAGGGTGAGAATTGCCACCAGTCAAGAAAATGAGAGCGAGGAACAGTTCACACTCTGCTAATCTGCTTGCTTGGCACGAGGGCTATAAATGTTGGCTTGAGACCTTTAATATTTATTATTATTATTGTTATTGTTGTTGCTGTAATTTTGTCTTGAGACAATTTTTCATGTAGTTCAGGCTGGCTTCAAACTCCTTAAACATCTCATCCTTCCGGCTCTGCAAGTGCTGAGACTGCAGGCAGACACCACTATGCTTGTCTTCAAACTTATAAAAAAATAATTTTATTTTATGTGTATAGGTGTTTTGTATGTTTCTATATGTACTTAAATATCTAAATTTGCTATGCAAAATGACTGATTAATGATAATCAAAATATTTATAGTATATTTGTGTACCACTTGCATGTCTGTTGCCTGTAGAAGCCACACAAGGGCATCTGATCCCTTGGAACTGAAATTCCAGATGTTTGTGAGCTGCTATGTGGGAGCTGGCAATTGAACCTGGGTCCTCTGGAAGAGTAGCTAGTGTTCATAGCTGCTGAGCCATTTCTCCAGCTCAACTTACCACTATTTTTAAAGGTAGATTTTGGAATAAATTATACATCTACAATATTCCAAATTCTAAAGGCAAATGATGCAAATATTTGAAGGCTTTATTTAGATATGGTGGAGGACTTGTTTGAGGAGGGCCTCAGTATGTGAGACACTCAAGAAAACGAAACAAAACAACAAAAAGACCCTATTTCCCATTCATGGCCTCCAGATATTCTGTGACCCTCTCATAGATCGTTGATAGCTTGTTTCTGGAGTTTCATATATCATCTGGATAGTGTGTTCATGGGAGGTTTTATTCAGATAGTTACCTCCATTTCCCCCCTAATTTCTGAATGTCACAGTTGATGGATGATGAGTACATTTCTACTTCATTTGTGGTTTTTGCTCTCTGAGGATGTGTTTTACAATTCTATGTCTGAATCCATCCATCCATCCATCCATCCATCCATCCATCCATCCATCCATCCTCCCATCCATCCATTTATCTTTGCTGTGGTAGGGATAGAACCCAGGACACTGCATATGCTTCACAAGTACTTTTAGTCAGCTGCATCCTGAGCTCCCTCACCCTATTTGACAGGACATTATGATGTTTGGAAAGCTTCTCTGAGGGATTATTATAATCTGAAGATTTGACTTGTCCATGCTCTTAACTGATAAGAGACTTCATCCTAATTCTTAGCTGGTCTAGTTCTAAATTTTTAGCCGAGATAAGAACTGTCTTTTCAAAAAAAAAAAAAAAAAACAACAAAGAACTGTCTTTTCATTGGTCTTGATGTGGGTATATGTGTGTACATGCATGTGTGAGTGTGTGTGTATATACCCAGAGCCCACTGATACAGAAAACAGGATATTTATTCTCAGATCCAGGGTCCTCTCATGCAGCCCAAGGATGCCTGCTGAAGGAGAGCCTGGAATTGAGGTTAGGCCAGCAGTGTAGTGGCTGTCTCTCCTTCTTGTCCCCATTCTTTCTATGCAACCTGTTCATAGAGCTTACCTGTGAGCTTCCATGTGTACATTTGGTTTCTTCTCAGTTCCAAATTTCTACTTGTGAACTCTGAGCCCAGTGGAAACTGAATCCATCCATCCCTGCACATGGGTGGCCGCTCTTCAACCCAGGGAGGACAGTACCTAGTTGTAATCCTCATGGAAACATTTAAAGAGGCCTACTGGGTGGCAGACATATGACAAGTACTAGAGGTTCCAGGACACATTGACAGCCCTGAAGTCCTGCCTTGAAGAGCATCACCTGGTGTGATGGGATGCTTGTGGGACATCCCTTGGGACAGGCACAGCCAGAATATCTGGAATGCCAAGTGTCCATTTGTCCTATCTTTCTCAAAGGGGTGACTTATGAAAGGCAGTGTGGCATCTGTTGTGTGGAGATGTGGCCATTAAGATGTTCATTCTCTTGAATTGTGTGTGTGTGTGTGTGTGTGTGTGTGTGTGTGTGTGTGTGTGTGTGTGTGTTTTCATGTTTCTCCTTTGAGAGCCTGTATTGTTTAACTGAGTTCAGTTTCTGGTTTTGAGTTGGTGGCACTTAAAAGACGTTTGGAGTCACTTGGCTGGGTTGGTGACAGCACTCCATGGGGACAGAGCCCTGTTGTGACATTATCTGGTTCATTTTAGGGAACCTGTGGGTTTTTACATGGAGGAAGAGATGAAGCTATTGTGAAAACCAGCTATAGGCTGCTGGGTTAACCCCTGAAGCTGCTGTGAGCTCAGGGAAAGGGACCACGGGACTCTCCTATCTAGCTTCCCTCTGGCTCTCTGTTTCTCCCTCCCTCCTGCCTTCTCACCCTTCTGTTACCCCACCACCTTTTGTCCCTCATCCCTCTCTCCCTTCCTCCTTTCCTGTGCTCTTCCAGCACCCTCACATTCTATCTTCCTTCACTTAAAAAAAATATAGTTCCTCTTCTCTTTATCTCCTTTCTGTCACCTTGTCTGTCTCCAAGCCCCACCCCCACTGTCCACCCAACCTCTCATCCCATACAGCCTGAGCCCCTTCCTCACTCTTGCTCATTCCTTCTTCTTCCTCCCCACCCTTCTGTTATGCCCAGCTTCCCCACCTTCCTCCCCTCCCCCTCCCATCTTGTACATAGCCCACATTCCCCCCCTCCCCCCGAATCACATCTCTTTTTCTCCATGTCTCCCCTTCCCCCATTTTTGAGACAGGTTCTCACTTTTTATCCCAGGCTAGCCTCTAACTGCCCGAGTCTCCCAAGTGCTAGCATTAAAAATGTGTGCCATCACTACAGCTTTTTAAAGGCATATTTTATTAGGTATTTTCTTCATTTACATTTCAAATGCTATTCCCAAAGCCCCCTATACCCTCCCCCCCCCCCCCCCCCCCCCCCCCCCCCCCCCCCCCCCCCCCCCCCCCCCCCCCCGCTCCCCTACCCACCCACTCCCACTTGGTTCTTCCTCTAACTCAGCTCTCTCCCTTGAAACCCTTTTCTTTTTCCATTCTCCCAACCCATTGGTCTCCAACAAGCCCTGTCTCTCTCACATCCTGTTTTCTTCCTTTAAACCCTCTCCCACAGAAGACTCACATGTGCCTCAGATTTTCAACTGATACCATTATCTTTTTGGCTCAGTCTTGGAGCCAGTGAAAATAGTGTTTATCTCTGTGGTCTAAAGTTAAGCTGGCCATGTGCAAAAAGGTTGTGTGGGGCTGTGTGCTCTTTCTATGGGAGAGGAAGCTTGGAGGGTATCCACCCTTTGCCCCTGCAGGCAGGGCTCCTCAAAGGCAGGACAAGCTAGTGTGGGGCGGTTAGTGTGAGAAAGCTCTTCCCAGTGGACAGCCAGCCTGGAGTCTAGGGGAGCAGTGAGTGCCCTCTCTCAGGAGGAGTGTGGAGGACTTAATCTCCTACTGAGGGCCTGGGAAAGTCTAGCGCACTGGTTGTTTTCTGACTCCAGTGTTAGCTAACTTTGAAGAATTTTTATTGGTAAACACATAATGGCTATATTGCAGAAATTAGTAACTTATCAAACAGGAGAACATCAATCAACCACCCATACAGTTCTTAATACAATCCCTATTGTTTTATTTTGGTATTTTTCTTTAGAAATATCTATTTATTTTTGTCAGTGTGGGATGATTATTTGTAGGTCAGATGACAGGCTTGGGTGTTAGTTCTCGCCTTGCATTTGAGGCAGGGTAGCTCTTTGCTGCTATGCAGTACACTCCATATTCGCTGGGCTTTGAGTATTCTGTTTCTACCTCCCACCTTGCCACAGGATTACAGACTCATGTCATATGGGTTCTGGAGAGCCAAACTCAAGTTGTGCTTGCTGGGGGGCGGAGAGGGCTCTTACCTGCTGAGCCATCTCTCTCTCTCTCTCTCTCTCTCTCTCTCTCTCTCTCTCTCTCTCTTTTGGTTTTTGAGACAGGGTTTCTCTGTGTAGTCCTGGCTTTCCTGGAACTCATTCTGTAGACCAGGCTGACCTCGAACTCAGAAATCCGCCTGCCTTTGCCTCCCGAGTGCTGGGATTAAAGGTGTGCGCCACCACGCCCGGCTCTGAGTCATCTCTCAAGTCCAGCAAGGATATTTCTTTGGGGGTTTTTAGTATATAATTATGGATATATGTACATACATATATATCTTCATGTTTTCACTTAATTTCATAGTGCTCTTCTAAGCTGGTACTTTTAGTAGATAAATATTTGAACTCATGTATCTTAATTTATGTGGCAATTTATTTATCATCTAGCATTTACTTTGTTTCCGTGATGTTTGCATTATAAGCAGGGATGCAAAGTTGTTCCTCCTTTTAACATTTAAGTTTATTTTGTAGTTATGCATGTGTCTATCTCTGTGTGGTTATGTGCCCATGTGGGCAGGTGCCTGTGGAGGCCAGTAGGGGGTGATGGATCACCCGGAGCTGGAGTTATAGAAAGTTGTAGGCCACCTGACATGGGTGCTGGGAATCAAACTCAAGTCCTCTACAAAAACAGCAAACACTTAATGGATGAGGAATCATTCCAGCTCCTATATTTCCCCATTTTACCCGCAAGGAAACGAAGTGGTAGGCAGCATAGCCTTTTATATCCATATCTTGTATTTAAGGACTTTTTGACAATTGGAAGGGTCTGTGTGGATGAGAACAAGAATGGCTTTAGTTTGGTTTTTTAGTTTATTACCTGTGGCCTGGTAGGAGACTTGCCCTCCTTATGTTATATATGTATATTTTTTCCTTCAAGAAGCTATATGACTTACTGTGGGGACAAGATGAATTGTTACATACCTCTAAGGAAGCAGTATAGGAGGCTTTCCTGCCCCATCCCATGGTACCATCCATAGTTATTTACCACTGCTCTTACACAGTAAAAACTGAAACCCCTGGGGGCTTGCTTTTTCTTTCTCCTTCCCTTCCTTCTTTGTCTTTCCACTATCTGACTGGTATTTGCAGGAACTTTGCTTTCAGGAACCACAGAGCACCATCCATGCCTAAAAACAATTTATGCTAAAAGCAGGGCATGGTGGTATATGCATGCCTGTAATCTCAGCACTTAGGAGGCAGAGGCAGGGAGATCGATTGCAAGTTCCATGACAACCTGACATACATAGTAAGACCTACCCCGTCTAACAAAAGAGTTCAGCAGTGGATGTGGTGTGTGTATCTGTCTTTTTAGCACTGGGGGAGTAGCTACAGGTGGACTGCTGTGAATATGAGTCCAGCTTCAGTGATAAAGTGAGTTCCAGGCTAGCATGGACTACAGAATGAGATCCAGTCACAAAACTAAAAAAACAAAACAAAACAAACAGCCTTAAGCTCCAAAGATGATCAAGATGAGTGACTGAAACCAGCATTGAGGACCCAGTCTGGAGAACCATCTCAAAGCCTTGCTCATTGAATAACTTTTATTAATGGACAATCTTATGTAAATGATTTGTTTGCTTACCCAAGTATCCACTAAATGTCAGCTCACATACTTGATAAAAATGCTAGTTGAATATTTATGATGGCCTTCCAGGGGCAAGTTTCTGTGAAAGTTGTAAAATTTACAGATGTTAAAAAGCCTTAGTAGTAATGTGTTCCATACCCTCTCTTCTGTTACCTTATCAAATTCTAACTGTAACTTGTGAATTTGTTGGGTAAACATAATAGTTGACTTGGTACTGTTATATATTGGGATTCAATTAACATAGCCAAGTATTTATTGGGTGTTTGTTAACTGTAAGCTTTAGAACATAGGGACTGGAAGATAATCTGAAGTTTCGCCCATGGACACACTTTGCTTAACTTTCCTTTTTCTAATTGGGAGGAAATTGTGGGTGTGGTCATTTCAGGAACCACAAAAACAGTAGTTGAAACAGAAGACCTCTGAGCAATTTCTGCTTATCCAGAAAGAAGGAAAAGCGTCCCTTTCAGGAAATCCCATCAGAGTTGAAAACACTTTTCTGAGCTTTAACCAACTCTAGCGGCTGTGAAAACTCCCTCCTAGTTGGAGATTTAGAGAAAATCAAAATAGCTTTGCTCAAATAACTAATGCTGAAGTTCCCCTTACACGGAAAATATTTACCATGAGCCCCTGTTTTGCCTTAAACATTTGAACATTTATTAGCATTTATTTCTTTTATTGTGGTAAGGTATGCATAGCATAAACTTACTGTTTGGGTGCTGGGGAGATGGCTTAGGAAGGGCAAAGTCCAGAGCCGCATGACCCCGATGACCCAAGATCAGTTCCTAGAACTCATGTAAAAATATCCAGGTATGGTGGTATGTATCTGAAGTCCCAGCACTTCTGGGGGTGGGGGTGGGGGAGGTGGAAGCAGGAGAATGGCCTAGAACCTCTCCGAGTGGCTAGCTTGGAGTACTCAGCAGAAACAAGAGAGACCCTGCCTTAAGAAGGAGGAAAGCAAGAACCATCTGTGGCACGTATGTAAAACACACACACACACACACACACACACACACACACACACACACACTCCACTTCCAAGTATGAAGCTCAGTGTTGTTAAGTACATTCACAATGTGGTACACCAACACCATCATCTTTCCTAAGTGAAACGCTTTCTGTCTTCCTGGTAGCTCTAATTCTACTTCAGGTCTCTGTGAATTTTCTTCTTTATAACTCAGATAGATGCAATCATGCCGTGAGTTCACTGATTCTTTTGTGACTGGCTTATTTCATTCAGCATATTACCTCTAAGGTTTATCCATCTGGTAGCATGTGTCAGAATTTCCTTTTAATTGCTTTAAACTATATAATAATAATGTTACTTGGAAATGCAGGCACTTAACTACGTATAAACTGATTTTGCTTTTAGCTCATTTACAAGTATAAACCTGAAATGAATTCACAAATTAAGCATAAATTAAGCTGCCGAAGTTCAAATCAACACCCATAAAGGCATGATGGTGTTTCAGAGATGAAGTTGTTGCTTGGCTTTGTGACAGGCGCTTGGTGGAATCTTTCGTGTATACTTGTGTCTCCCAGTTTTTTCTTCTGTGTTCGAAGCACAGGGAGAATCTGTCCTTCATACAGTTCTCATTGAGTCCTTTTCACATGCTGTAAGGTATCAAGAGCACTTCTGGATGCAGATGGGATATTTGTGGGCTGCAGCAGACATCACTGTCAATGTGTGATTGTGAGCCTGTTCTTCATTGTGAGAACTCACATGGTACATGCCTGTGTTCGATCTTTGTCCTTCTTTCTCTTTGACCTGGAGGGAACATCTCCTAGGAGTCTTCTTAAAAGTCATCTTTCCCATTTCAGAAGAATAGTTTTTATCATTTTCATATTTATCTCTCCATAACAATGGCACGGTTTTGCTTGGTTTTAGTTTGATAACTGGAGTTGAAACTGCAGAGACTTGAGACTTGCTTGTTGTGTCTAGCTTTTGAGTTCATTTGTTTTCTTCCTTCCATTATCTGAGTATGTCACAGTGTGTGTGTGTGTGTGTGTGTGTGTGTGTGTGTCCCATCTCCAGCTGCTAGACACATCACTTCCAGCGTTTTCTTATCACCATTCTTCCAGATGTCTCTGGCACATGTGTAAAATGTGTGTACTTAAAAATGAGAGCAAGGAGTGATTTTGCTGGGTTTCAAGTTGGTGGACTTCCAGAGTGTGTGCAACAAGCATTTGTTCTTGACTAACAAATGAATGAACTAACCAATGAATGAAGAAGAAAACAAAGGAAAAATATATGCATATTCCGTTTTAGAGGACAATTTTTAATTGATCTTCAAATTTGTGTGTTTCCAAAGTGTAAACATTTCTGCTGCTCACATTCTCAACAATATTTGCTATCCCAGATGTATTGAGATGTCATCTAAGCTGCTTTCCCAGAGAACCTCCCTTGCCCCCTGAAAGGTGTTATAGTCTTCTCCTTCTTTGTCAAGCTACTGCTGATCACAAGACAATTCAGGGGGCAAACTGTTATGCTCTGCAAGGGCATTGGAACCAGGCTCCTTCTCTGTTATTGGCGTAGTTGATTCTGGCTCCTCAGCACCAGCACACCCCCCACCTCATGGCAGTGTACCTTTGTTAATTAAGGAAGCTGATTTCATCACTATCAGCTATTCCCATAGCAAGAACACCCCATGGCAAGAATATAGTTACAGTCTTAACTGCAGTTGCACATGTCTACGGAAAGATCATCTTGGATGGCTCTCAATCACATGTAACTCTAGTTCCTAGGAATCCTGTATCCTCTTCTGACCACTGCAGGTACCTCTATGTGAGCACACACACATACACATGAATAAAAATAAAATTAAAAGAGAACCATGACCTCCAGCTGGGCAACCATGTGCCAACAAAACCTGATGGTCGGGGAGTGCTTGTTTCTGTTGCCATAACAAATTATAACAAACTCAGTGGCTTAAACAACACAGACCTATCCCATAGTTCTGGAGTTCAGAAATTCAAGATAGAGATGATCCTTGTTCTTAGTTTTTCCAGCTTCATGTGACCACCTCCTCACATCGCCGTGCCCTCTGTTTCCTTCATCACCTCTCCTCTGCTGGCTCTTCTGCCTTCCCTTTGCATCATTTAAAGTCTTCTGGGATTGCATTTAGGGCCCACTGAGCTAATCGATGATAGATATTCTCCCCATCTCAAGATCTGAAATGTAACACATCTGCAAAGTCTCTTTTGCAGTGTTGAGGCACATATTTACAGGTAGTGGGGTTTCTGATGTGCACATAGATGAGAGTAGTGGTCATTGTTCTGTACACCATTGGGGGAACAAAGTGTTCTGTTTCTAAAAAGAGGAAGAGTAAATATGGGGACTGGAGATGATTATCAGTTTCTGCTGTATCATATGACCACAATTTTGTGAGGCTCATGGCTGTGTATATATATTTTTTAAATCAGTAAAATTGTCAGAGCTGGTGAACTTGTCAAGGACAGGGTTTTGTTTTTTTAGGAGTTCATGATTCATAGAGTTGAAGTGTTCTCATATTCCCCAAAACAAACTATATTTTTGAGGTCTACATCCTTTGTCATTAGTGACCAAGATTTCTGTCAGTTTTCTTTTGCCACATTCCATTTGTGAAGGACATTTCCAATTACTCTTCTATCCGTGTTTTCTTAAGTGCTAAGCAGCCACCACCATCACAATGATTAAATGCTGCATGAGTGTATCAAGATCTTCAAACACACTTAGAGCTCCAGTGTGTTAAAAATAAAGAGAACGTGGATGGGGAAATGGCTCGATCCCTGAAGGGCACAAGCATGAAGACCTGAGGTTGGAATCTAAGAATCCACATAAAACCAAATGCAGTAGTGCACCACTGTAATCCCAGTGCTCCTGTGGTGAGATGGAACGTGGGGACAGGAGAATCCACAGAAGCTCCTGGGTCCGCTAGCCTGGTGTGTGCACCTGTCTCAAGCAGAGTAGAAGGGACTTGTACTTGCTTTAGGTGCACACACACACACACACACACACACACACACACACACACCTCATAATAGCACACTGAGACCAGGGCCCTCTTGTGTGACACGATCCTTTATCAGGCATTTTGTGCACATAGAAGGTAGAGTAAACACACTCCTCTTTTCTAATGCCTTTTGGCTTTCAGTTTGTGTGTTCATCTGTTCTGGGTAGGGAGGGCGGGGAGAGACACTGATACTTTTTAGCTTGTGCTATTAGCTTGGAATGTTTGTGCAGCCCCAGATTCACTCATATGTTAATGTCCTAGTACCTAATGTGGTCCTATTTGGAGATGGTGCCTTTGGGGGAGATTAATTACAGGTTCAGTCATATTCCTTGACACAGCCTGATTTTAAAAAATCTTTATTTTTTGTCTTTTGCCATTAATTGGTTCCTTCTGGCCACCAAGAGCCAAGTGAGTAATTAGTCATATTCACATGCACCCATTTTTGTACACATTAGAACAAACTCTCTGTAGTGATGACTTAAGGAGTCTCTAGTTGCCAACAAGACTCATTTGTCCTTTGTTGGTGCTAGCAGAACCTACCCACAGCTTCCCTGGGCTCTGCTGTCTTTGCACGTTCAGGTCCCTCCTTATTGTCCTGGGCTCGGTCTTGGGAAATCTTGGCTTTCAGCCTATAACTGACAGTTTTTGCTTAGGAGGTGGAAGAGAACAGTAAGAGTGACTACTGTAAGTCACGCATGTGCATTCCAGTAGTTATGAAAAGGAAGAAATCAATTGGCGAAGAGCTATTTATTTTTGAGGCGGGCTCATGAGACCTCTTATTCACTGTTGTTTTCCTTGGATTGCTGGAAAATGGAAGAATCTGAGCTTCATTTGTAGCCATCCCTAATTCTGTTCCTCTTTCTCTCCCCACCCTAACTCAGATGCTTCCAGAAGCATAGAAGAAGGGTCAGACACATGTTGAGGAGAAGACACATGTTGGTTGAGAAAAACCAGGGACTTTAAGGACCCCAACCATCACGCTCTGTGTACATTGTCCCTGACCCCTGGTTGTCAGGCCATGATAACAGTCTTCAAATTCACATGGTGTGTTACCTACAATGGGTGGCAAAAGGAAAAAAAAATCTGTTGAATGAGAAGAAACAACCTGAGTCTAAAGGCAGAGTATCATTTTTCCAAACCAGGGTAGAAATCATCATTTAATTACATTGCCATATTGGCTTCCATTAGCCTGAGAATGGTGGTCAGGTGCAACTGAGAAAGTCATTACTGCCTGTAGTCTTCCTTACTGTTGGCCATGTTGCAAGGCATATTTATGTATTTGGAAGTAATTTCCCTGCAAATGACCTTAAAAAGTAGGCATGGGAGAATTTTGACATTGCGATAGAATTTATGACCCCCCAGATCACTTGCCTCATATGCATGGGAATCTTCTCTTGGCCCTTGACTTGTTAGTAACAGAAGTTTCTTTTGTATTGAAATTACCAAGCGATGACCCTATTGGTGATCAGCGTCCTGTAAAGCTCGGACCTTGTTGCTGTCTCCTCTGAAGTTTGCCATAGAAGGTTCTACTTTATCAGTTTAAGTTGTGGTCAGCCTTCAGGCTTTCCACACTTCTTCTTGGGTCTGTAATGAAGCAAATTCGTGTGCCTTGGGCTGTGCAGAGTGGATCTCAGATATGAGAGCCCACGGGCTGATTTCTACAGGGCGGTCATCCTGCATTTTAGGGAAGTGTCGCTGGCTGGCCCTAAATGAAGGATGTTTTTCTTCTTTCCTTCACTGACTGGACTCAAACTTTTTATCCTGAACCAGACACTGACATTTACAGCAGAGTTCATTTCTTTCCATTAGGGAGTAATTGCTTTAAAAAAATGCCCCCCCTGTTAAAAACACAGTCTTTCATATTCTAAACTGGCAGTGGAAACTCCCATCAGCTGGCCTCGCATGCAAACAGTCTGTAATGGTGAAGATGGCAGTAGGATGCTGAGTCTCTTTGGATTGTCTTGAACGTTGACAATGAATGTTGAATGAATCTGCTTTGGATGTTATGTGTGTCCACTCCTTTAGGGATCATCACATGTCATAGACAGCTCTACCTTTGGATGTTATTACACTTTGGAGAATAGGAGGAGCCATATGGCTGCTTCCTCGGCAACTGAGACTTGCTGAAAGTAGAGCTTAAGTGGCCCAACTGTCCTGGCATTGGAAATCATTACTTTTTATTTTTAGGTTCTCCTCTGTTAGCCCTAACTCCTTTCAAGTACAGGCAATTGGAATCAATGAGCAAGACCTTTGTCAGATGGGTCGGGTCTGAGTTTAAACTTTCCCTCTCAGCTAGTTGGAAGGAGTTTAGGAGACCTAAATTTAATGAAAAAAAAAAAAAAGGTGCTGATTTCCGTGTTCGCTTCCTTTCAGCCAAATCAGCCACTTAAGGAGGTTTCTGTCTCCCTGTGGATTTAGGGTACTCACTACAAGAAAATGATGTTAAAAAGAGTTAATTCTGGCTCTTTAGGAGCTCATGGCACCAGCTAAACCAATAGCCATAAGAACAGTTTGCATTAAAAAAACGAATCCTTTGAGGCACCTGAAGAGCAACCCTGAGACTGGGACTCAGACACTGTGAGCTTTAGTGGGTCTCAAAAGGAAATTGGTGTCATCATCTTTAGTTGCAAAGTGTTGCGTTAAATGATAAGAAGAGGCTTACCTTCCATTGCTCATTTCCTAAGTAATAATCTTATTTTACTATGCCCGTCCTTGCCCACCTTCAGTTACAAAAATAACTCTGAGTGGGCTTTCTTTTTAAAGATTTGTGTCAAACTGATACCTCATAAAATGGCACAAGCAAAGTGCTCTATTTAGAACCTGTCCTGTGACATAAAAACACATGTGTTTTTAGTTATTGGACTCTGGTTTTTGGAATTAAGTTTAGGGCAATGAAGACTGGTAGTAGCTATGGGCGTGGAGCTAGGTTTTCAGACAAGACATGAAAATGCTGTGGATGCTGGGCAGTGGTGGCACATGCCTTTAATCCCAGCACTTGGGAGGCAGAGGCAGGCGGATTTCTGAGTTCGAGGCCAGCCTGGTCTACAGAGTGAGTTCCAGGACAGCCAGGGCTATACAGAGAAACCCTGTCTCGAAAAAACAAAAAACAAAAAACAAAACAAAACAAAAAAAGAAAATGCTGTGGATTTTGCATAAATAGATTTAATTAAGTAAAACTTGCTTATTCATTAGACCCCAAACATGCTGCTATGACATTTTGTAAATAGGAGTTTATGTTTCCTATTGCTACCTGTTTTATTTACATCTCTTGTTGTGATAAGACATTATGACCAAGGCAACTTACAGAAGAAAGAATTTATTTAGGGCTTATGGCTTCGGAGGATGAGTCCATGATGGTAGAGCAAAGGCATGGTGGTGGCAAGAACAGCAGAGAGCTTACACTATAATTCATAAGTACAGGGCAGAGGCGTGCGCGCGCGCGCGCACACACACACACACACACACACACACACACACAGAGGGGGGGGGATTTTGAAAGCTCAAAGCTTGCCCCCAGTGACACACCCAATAAGGCCATACCTCCTAATGCTTCTCAAAACAGTTCCATAACCTAAGGACCAAGCATCCAAATCTATCTGCCTATGGGGGCTATTCTTATTCAAACCACCACACTGCCCTAACACATTACTACAAAACCAACACAAGTGTGTTGTCTCCCAGTTCTATAGGGAATCTGATGTGGGTCTCATGTGTTTAGTATCAAGGTATTGACAGGGCTGTGTTTCTTACTGGGAATTAGTGAAAAATCTCTTGTTTTTTCCCCAGCTGCTTATGTTTCCTTTCTAAGCCTTCAAAGAAGGTGGACTCTGCTAGCATCTCACCACTCTGACCTCTTTCAGTGTTTCCTCCATAATGTGAGATTCACGTGGAGAATCCAGGTTCATCTCCCCATTTTCATGCCAACTGACTAGCAGCCTTGTTGGCAACTTGCTGGTTATTCACAGGTCCTCGGAATTCATATGTGGGCAGTGTTGGGGATGCATTACTCTAGATAGTTTACTGGGGATTTTTTGTTCTTATCACATAGTGGGCAATGGGGTCAGTAGCAGCTCATGGTGGAGGATAGCTTCTGTCTTTGCAGCACTGCAGGAAGTTAAGATGGTGTAGTTCTCAGACCAAGGCTCATGAGAGGCTGCCCTCGGGCTGGAGCCTCATGGTGGGATCCTGTTAAAGGGGGGCATGGAGTGAAGTTGACGAGTCACAGCTGCGCTGGCCAGCCAGTGAGTAAGGAGGAAGCAGGAAGAGGAAGACAGGAAATGGCAGTAAGTCCCTTGGGAGAAAGAAAATAGAAGAAGGGGTTGGCTACATTTGACCTAAAGAAAGGAAAAAGAAGGGCCTTTTTTTGTCCTGTGCTTTGGGATTGGCTCCTCTCTTGAGGTAATGTGGAGACTCTGAACTGAATAAATTTGGTCTCTGTTTAGATACGGGTTGTGCTTTTGCCACTGAAACACAAAGGCTTCAGCATGAGCGCTGAGTCTTGCAGTGGGGGGTAGGGAGAGCAGCAGCCCATGTAATGTAGTCCCAGGAGAGCGCTGCTCTGGGGGTTGCAAACGGACTTGTACATATTCACAGACCCGTGGCCGTTTTCTCAGACTCCTAAGGTATAATCTGCTGTGAACTGACCTATGCTGGGCTGCACTTTGAAGAACTGTCACGTTCTCCTGGGACACAATAGAAGGGAGCTTTGAGGGTCATTTCCCACAGCCTTATGATCAGAGACTGTTCCAGCCACTCCTGACTCTTGTTAGTTGGAAGGTACAGGGAAGCTGTGCTAAGTTCCCAGTCACAGTGTTTCTGTGTCATGGTGGCAGAATTCAGCTAACCCCCAGAAGGAGACCAGAGCTTTTATTTTCTAGCCAAACATGGGCCCGGACACAGTACTTTCTGAGGAGGGCAGAGTGCTGATCTTTGTAGATCCTTCGCTGTCGATCTTACAAGAATCAGCATGCCATTACAGTGTTTTTCCCAGGTCACGGGTTACAGGGCCCTTGCGCGTGTTCATGGTTCATCAGCTGCAGCCAGTAAACTCTGATTAGGCTTTCCTGCTGGCCCACCAAGCCTGGGAGGGGCATTTGTTTCTGATTTGAGTACTTCGAGTGTGAACCGAGCATCTTTGGGTAAGAATTAAAGCTAATTAATAAACCAGGGTATATTTCACTGCTTTTTTGTTGTTGTTGTTGTTGTTATTGTTTTGAAAGCATGAGTTGATTTTTAACACTTTATTTTGAGGGGCTAGAGATATTATGGCTCAGCAGTTAAGGGGCACTGTCTGCTCTTCCAGAGGACCTGGGTTCAATTCCCAGCACCCACATGGTGGCCTACACCTGTCTGCAACTCAGTTCCAGGGCTTCTGACACCCTCACAGACATATATGCATGCAAAACTCCAATGTACATAAGTTAAAAATAAATTTAAAAAACTTTATTTTGAACAGACTTCAGTCTTGCAGGAAAGATGCAAAAGTGATATTGGGCCCTTACATAGCTCCCACCCAGTTTTCCCTATGGTTGGCTAGCATCTTTCATAATCATAGTTGCATTTATGTTCTTGTTAGTACTGGGAAACCAACCTTGGCATAATACTATTTGTTATATTGAAAGTATTCTATAATGTCATCAGTTTTGTTTTTTTTTTGTTTTTTGTTTTTTTTTTTTTTTTGGACTGGGGTCCTTTAAATAATTCTTGTCTAGGATCCTGCTCAGACTCCTACCTTTCATTTGGTTGTTGTTCCATCCTGGGCTCCCACTGTCTGTGACAGTTCCTCCATCTGTCACGATCTTGATAGTTCTGAAACATATTGATTAGTTATTTGGGTAACTGTTCTACAATTGTGTTTTCTCATGGCTGGATTGTGGTTACTTAAAAATCTTATTTCATTTTTGTGATTAATATAATTACAACATTTCTCCTTTTTCTTTCTTTCCTCCAAACTCACCCATATACTTGTCTCCACTCTCCTTCAACTGAAAACTTACTGAATAACTTCTAGCAATTTTGAAATGAGGAGTTTGGTGGCATCAAGTCTATTCACAGGTGTGTTGTTACTATTCTCAGAACATTTCCATAACTCTCCTCTCATATAGTCTATCTCATCTATCCTATCCTCTCATATAGTCTATCTCATCTATCCTATCCTCTCATATAGTCTATCTCATCTATCCTATCCTCTCATATAGTCTATCTCATCTATCCTATCCTCTCATATAGTCTATCTCATCTATCCTATCCTCTCATATAGTCTATCTCATCTATCCTATCCTCTCATATAGTCTATCTCATCTAGCCTATCCTCTCATATAGTCTATCTCATCTATCCTATCCTCTCATATAGTCTATCTCATCTAGCCTATCCTCGATTAGTAGTTAGTCTCCAAATGACCCCTCCTCTGGCCTCTCTTCACTGCTAGTCTCCTTACTGTTCCTATGATTGTTGCCTAGTTCATGTTCCTCATGTAGGTAGCATCATAGTGTTTACTAGTCTGTGTCTTGCCTCTTTGACTTAGCTTTCAAGGATCCTCCATTTGACCATGTATTGGCTTGGCCATGGTGTCTCTTCCACAGCAATAAAACCCTAACTAGGACAATAGAGAGCCAGCAGGATAGCATTCAGGACCACAATTCACTGCGGTGGAGGGCAGGCTGGGGAGAAGCTAGCACATTCTCCAACCCCAAAGCCAAGAGAGAAGAGCTGACTTGGAACTTAGGGTATGTTAGTCTTCTCAGTGTTTTTACTTCTTTGTGACTGCATTTCCTAACAAGAAATGATATATTTATAATATATATTGTGTAATATTGTGTATCGCATGTAATAGTTAGTATGCTCCATGTAGAAGCAGGAGGACTGTGAGTTGAAGGGCGGCCTGAGGTACTTAGTGAAACCATCTTAAGAAAAAGGACATATTTTACATTTTGACCTCATCTTTATTTATGCTTGAAGTTGGTGATTACATCACAAGTATTTGATAAAAATCTGATATTTTATATTTCTTTCTATTCCATTAGGAATAAAACCTGCTTCTTGTGACCATGCTCAGTCTTATCCTGAAAGTACCTTTGTACACAAAGGCATGTGGTTGCTGGGAACAGAACCCAGGTCCTCTGTAAGAGCAGCTAGTGAGTGCTCTTAACCACTGAGCCATCTCTCCAGCCTCTCTCTCTCTCTCTCTCTCTGTCTCTGTCTCTGTCTCTCTCTCTCTCTCTCTTTTACTACACTGTACTTTTCCTGGTCCAAATTATTCATATGCTTTTGTTTGTTGCATGTTTTGGCAGCTGATACCAATCTATGTGGAACGTCATGATTAAATATAAAACAAATCACTGAGAACTTTTGATTGAGACTGGAATAAATTGTGTAGTAAAGTTTACATGCACAGAAAAAAAATTTGCTTTTTGGAAGCAAGGTCTAGATTTGCTTTTAGTTCTATGATTCTGTTATTCCTTCCTTCTGTCATTTTATTTTAGCTTTTTTGAGACAGGGTTTCTCTGTGTATTGCTGGCTAGTCTGGAACTCAGTATGTAGACCAAGCTGGCTTTAAACACAGAGATAGATCTGCCTGCCTCTGCTTCCCACTTCTGAGGATTAAAGTCCTGGATCTGACCACACCCAGCTGTCTTGTTTGCTTGTTAGTTAAGGCTTTTGCTTTGTTTTGTTTCAGGTGGAGTTTCACTCTAGAGTGGCCCAGAACTCACTATGTGGTACATGCTGGCCTTGAACTTGAGGTGACTGATCATCCTGTCTCAGCCTCCCAGATGCTGGGATCAGAGGCATGTATCATGATACCCAGATGCTCTGATAGTCATTCTTTCTTATAAAAAAATCATTTTTTGACTATCTAAGAAGATATCACCTTTAAAAAGAAAGAAAATTACCATATCTCTAAAAGTTTGGAAAGGCTTGGTATTAGTATATAAAGACGATGCCATGGTTGTTATTAATAGGGATATTTTCCCTGCACTCACAGTTGCGAGAGTTGCATTGTTTATGCAGACTCTTTTTCTTTAAAGACAGAGTCTCATATAGTCCAGGCTGGCCCCAAGCTTCCTGTGTAGCCAAGACCTTGAACTCCGGATCTTCCTGCTAATACCTCCCAAGTCCTAGAATTATGGGTGTCTACTACCATGCTTCTCTTAAGAGATAAGTTCTTGCTATGCAGCCAAGGCTGAACCTTAAACTTGCCATCCTCCCTGCCTCTGCCATCCAAGTAGCTGAGGTGATAAGGTATGTGCCAGTACACTCGGCTTTACGTACTCAGACATTTTTATTAACATCACATAATGCATAATAGATTTCATTATGGCATTTCATGTATAGAATGTATTTTTATCATACTTACCTCCCATTACCCTTTCCTGTTCCCATCTGGCTCCTGCTGACCCCATCCCGTTCTTTCCTAGTCAGTCTTCTACTTTCCTCTACGCATGCGCTTACTTATTTTTGGTGACCCAGGGAGCCTTATTAAGTTTGCTTAAAGAAACCAGGTGATGGATTACATATAGGAGCATTATATACAGGCATCCATTAACTGCCTGCAAATACTCAGGGAGGGTGGGTCCTCATGGGCCTTGTATTCCCCCAGAAATTGCAGGCCTAGTCTTGTGCAGATTATGTGCTGATTATCACCACTACTATGAGATCAAGCATGCAATAGTGATACCATGTTCCAAAGATGATGGTCTTTTCTTCTTTCTACTTTCATAATCTTTTTATTCTGTCTTTAAGGACAGTCCCTGAGCCTGAGAGGGAGAGGATGATGTGGGATGCTCCTTTCTAGCTGAGCAGTCTACAGTCCTATGTATAAATATAACCTGCTGATGACATTTTTTTTGGTATTGTTGTTTGTGTGTGTGTGTGTGTGTGTGTGTGTGTGTGTGTNTATATATATATATATATATATATATATATATATATATATATATATATATATATATGATTTTAGGGCTAAGCCTCTTGTATTGGATAACCAACTAGGGGCTCATCTCTTGATTTATTCTGGGTATCTTTTTGTGTGTGAGTGTGTGCATGTGTTTGTGTGAATGTGCATACTTGTACTTGTGGACCCACATGGATGTGTGTGTGTGGGAGCATGCGGGAGCCAAAGGTCCAATGGCAGGTGTCTTTAGTAGTTACTTACCCCCTTATTTTTGAAGCTGGTGATCATCAATTCTGTCAAGCTGTCTGCCTACTGAATTCCAGGCATTCACCTGTCACTGCCTACCCAGTGCTGGGGTCTTTCACATGGGTGCTAAGTATCCAAACTTGGCTCATCTTGTGTATGTGGCAAGCACTTTCCTGACTGAGCTGTCTTGCCAGCGCTACATTTTCTTTATTTCTAAAAAAAACAACAACAACAACAACAAAAAACACCTGTTCTATTGGATGCGAGCCTACTCTACAGACTTCACCTTAGGCAATTGTATCTGTAGCATTCCTGTTTGACAGGATGGCCACATTGCAAATTATTGGGGTTAGGAAACATGAACTTGACAAGGAAACAGTTTAACTCGTAACAACATTGAAAGCAGATCGGAGCAAAGTTATGTTGCAACCATATTGCGGTGTGGGCAGCGGCATGTGGGCAGTGAGCAAGTTTGTCCAAGGCTTGGGGCAATAGAGCAGAAGCCACCTTCTGTATTGGCAAAAGAAGAAAAGTGTTGGAGAACAGGGTCAAAGTGATATTGAGATCTTATGTAGATACATGACAGCACTTACCAATTAGTTATTTTTAAAAGAAATTATTATTTATTATATGTATTTGAGTGTTTTGCCTGTATCTGTGTCAGTGCATCTTATGTGTGCAGTGTCCACAGAAGCCAGAAGTGGGGTGTCAGGCTCCCTAGAACTGGATCCAGTTAACTGACACTTGTGAGCTGTCATGTGGGTGCTGAGAAAGAAAGCCAGCTCCTGTGGAAGAGCAGACATCTCTCCACCATCAGAAACCAAATACTTAACTAAAAAACATACAGGTAGTTTCTTGGAGGAGAACTAGTTGGGAGAATGGAAGAAAGAGCTTTCCCATGATAGATCTTCCTAGTGCTTTGAATGTGTAAGAGGTTGCCAGGGGGAGCTGGATAACAATGGACCTGCATTGTCTCGGCTGCTTGTGTTTAGCTGCTCTTGCCATCAACTGAGGTAAGTAAAGGAAGTGTGAAGGCTTTAACTGCCATTAAAGGCCTCTATTGACAGGAAGTGAAGTCATGGGCTTTCTGGGACCCATTTGTATTTCATTCTATGAAAGCATTCAGTTTTTAGTTCCTTTTAGGAGACTGACTTTATTATGCTAAAAGCTTGTGTGTGTGTGTGTGTGTGTGTGTGTGTGTGTGTGTGTGTGTGTGTGTGTGATTTTCTTTCTAGTGGGGAATAATGATGGTGTGTAGCTTATTACAGTTTTTGAAATCCTTCAGAAAATGACTGCTTTCTGGCCTGTGTTGCAGTTACTGATTTGAAGGAATGCAAAAGGTCATTAACTCTGAAGTTAATTTTATTTTGGCAACCATTGTTTCATGTCTGCTTCTGTGGGGAACCAGTAGTGATAGAGTTTCTCACCCCCTGTTCAGAAAAACTTCCCTCTTTCCCATGCAAACCCCTGTCTTTTCTTTCTGTGTTCCTATGGTGTGGGAGGGGCCAGGGAGGGGCATGCTTCATGTCTGCAGAAAGCCCAGGTTCTTCCTTCTGAAGTAAATGTCTTGTAGTATGTACCCATCTTGTTAAGTAGCCAGTAAGCTGGAAGAAAAAGGCCAGCAAAAGAACAGACAAGGAAAAATACTTTCTGGCACACAGTCCAACTGAATTATGCTGGTTGTTACATATGCAGGACTGTATGATCAATGTGTACATTAAGATGACAAAAAATGAGTTCAATTGTAGTATATAGTACACCATTCAACACTCACTTGCGTGCTCTTCTCACTGTATTATTTCTCTAGACAGTCTTTTTCCTTGTATGGCCGTCACTTTACCAGTAGGGACTAAAAGGTATTCAAATAGGATTTGCAATAGTAAGACATAAAATATGTAATAGCACTGAAAGATTTATTAGTCCAAGATAAATTATGGTAAATTATGGCCTAAAGTCCAAAGCTAACCTGCTGATTATTTCTGGAAATAAAGTTTTATTGGAACACAGCCATGTTCGTTCTTTATGTGTATTGGTTGTGACTGATTATTGCTCTAACATTGAAGTTGAAGAGTGCAACAGAACAGAGGGCTCCCAAAGCCTAACTATTTACTGTCTAGCTTTTTAGGGGGAAAAATGATCGACTCCTGGTCTAAAACACTAATTCTCAAGTTTCCCAAGTAATGGCTTGGTAAGTAGAAGTGATCCAGTCAATCTTCAGTTAGTAAGCATGAGAAAGAAATGACAGCTAGCCTGCAGATGGCTTCGAGAGTGTGAAGGAGGAGAGCATCTTGCAATGTAAGGAGTAAGAAATCAGACTTATTAGATGGGAACATACAGGGAGCCCTCCAGGGAAGAGTGGAGGTTGACTGTAAACCCCAATGAGACTCTCAGTATCAAACTAAGGGCACATTGTCATCTTTGAGTTCCAGAATCAAGACTGAGCATCCTGGGAACATTTGGTATCTTCCAATGGTAACATTGTTGTGCATGATCAATGCTTATTCCAGGCTTAGTAGACAGTAAAATCTAGTATGGTACACTGCTTAGCTTTCTTGTCTCATATGGAGGACGTTCTAGATGGATTTGAAATAACAGCTGTCATCCTCAGAATAGATTTAACCTCAAGAGTCTTCAAAGGTTACCAGTACCAGGAAACTTGTATGAATGATCCATCTTCTATTTTATTTGAAGATCCTTCTGGAGAGACGTGTGAGAAGGACACAGGACGGAAATGTCTATAGATGAGAGGAATTGTGGGGTTATCATGGCCCTGCCTCTTTCTTTGCTTTAGGACTTCTGTGCTGTCTACCATTTTGTCTTGGAGCACATTTGCACAGAAGTGTATTTTCTATCATCAGGACCAGCAGCTTGAATGTGGCTGTCCAGATAGACGTTTTCCTGCCACTCCCTGCAGTGCCTTCTCAGTGTACACTAATTCTAATGTCTTGACACCTGTCACAGACTTTGATTTCCTGTTCTCTCCTACTAGGAGAGCCCAGGCACACCCGTGCACTGCTTGTCTTTTGCCCTGTTTTCGTGGGCTTGGAGCTGCCCTGAAGCCGGGACACAGGGCCCTTACCAAGGCTACCATGTCCTCCCAATTAGTGGTGCTTCTTTTTTTACCTTTTCCCTCTCACCCACCCTTTAGAAATTAACAAACATACATTTATGGGCACAGGTAGAAAGAGAGGAAGAGAGGAAAAGGGAGGGAGGGATCTATATGGAGAGATAGATGATAGATCAATTGATCGATAATTAAAATGAATACAAAAGAAAATAGTTGTAGTCCGTTTTGTACACACCTGTCTTTACTTTCTTCCCACATTTAACTCTCTCAACAGATGATCTTGCTTCCTTGGCAGTGAAGGTGTGAGCTCCCTGGTGCCTCTCATCTTTGTGCAGTTCCACCACTGTCATAACAGAGAACTCTTCATACTCCGAGTCAGCAAAGCAAATACCTTTCTTTTCATTCTCCCTTCCCGACTTCTCTTTGATGACATATTCAACTCATATTCCTGTTGTTCATTGTGATCCCTTGTCCCCTGATCATTTCAATAAATTCTGATTGGCTTAAGCTGCCGTTCTAAGAAAACCATCAGCTAAAACTTTATAAAGGCTGTCAGCTTGATTTGGCTTGGTTTCATATTTGAGCACACTGCTTGTATTCATGTAACTTTCTCTGTGTGGCCTCAAGTCTTGCGGAATACCTATCTCTGAAGATCTTTATTAACTGAGAAAATATATGAACAGAAAGAGGTGTAAGAAAATAGGCCTTGAATCCAGACTGGCATGTATCTGGGATATCAGTTCCTGAGCCTTGGACAAGTTCTGGGATTTCTAGGAGTTAGGTTCTTCTTCCTAACCAGAAGCAACAGGAGCCACCCAGTGAGTGCTTGAGGTGTTGTGGTTGTACAGCAGAGAGGCCATTTTGTGCGCTTGGATTTCAAGGGTCCAGAGTTTCAAGAGGATATGGTGGGGATGGCTTGGTTTTACTGTACAGTGTCTGGTTCCTCAGCTGGAAAGGCTTGAAGCTAGAGGTGTGTCTGGCCTGTCAGAGAAGTCTAGATGTTGAGACCCTTCAGTAGTAGTTGGTGGCTTTGCAGAATGAGGCTTTTCTTAAAGTGTCCTAGCAAGTATGTGGAAATATATAACCACAGAAGTCGTACTGCCTCACTGTCTTGCACTTGATATAACATTTGTGATGAATGTGTTGATGGCTTGGTCTGTGTTATTGTTATTATTATTTATTAAAGTTAAAGCCTCTATTATAAACTGTGGCCTTTCCCAGAAATCACTGTATAACCAAGGCTGGGCTTTGAACTTTGCAGAGATCCACCTCTCCTTCTTGGGATTCAGGGCAAGAGCCACCATACCCAACAAAGGTACAGATTTTAAAAATGTGTATGGAGAGTCATGCGTACCACGAAGTGGCAGTGGATTTCTTGAAGACACCCTGAGACACACAGCCACCACCTGGCCTGGTTAGATATGGTGGTGGGTGGGCAGGTGCTACTACCATGTGGTAGAGAGTTGGGAGAGACAGGGAAGCAGAAGAGTTTGAGCATGATGAAGAGAGGAGGAGCTGGAAGCACAGGGTGGTGAGGAGCAGCCTGCTGTGAGAAGCCTGCACTGCCAACTGAGGCCATGCTGAGGCCTGTGCTGTAGCTGACAGCCATGTCTGAGTTTGTGACCCTGAAGCAGCGGGAGTCTGTGTAGATATATAGCCATGGCCCCATATTAACCACCAAAGGCCATGTATATGTTCATAGCCTGGGCTGCCTCTTAGGGCCATCTTGATGTCTAAGGCGCTGCAGGGCTGGCCCCACCTCTCACCAACTGAGGTACTCAGGAAAGCTGTCCCTGCCCATTGCCTGGGTAGCATGGGAGAGCTAATCATGAGGGTATGAGAGTGGGGGAGATGGCCCCACCCTTTGCCTGGTCAGTGCAGGAGAGCTGGCAGGCTGAAGAACTCAGCCTCAGGCCCAGACTGAAAGGCATTGAGTTAGCCCACCCCAGCATCTACTCCATCTGGGAACTGCTGGACTGTTTGAAGGAGCTGGTCCTGGAGAACCAAAGCTACAAGATCTCTATGACTCAGGGTAACAGGTTATCTGAGAGGAGTCCCAGTTGGATCCAGTACTGATAGTGTAGCAGAAGCCAGAGGCTTTGAACCAGACCAATGACTCATTGCAATGAACATTTTCAAGTAAAGCTGTTTAGAAGAAAGGCTATATACTGTGTGACACACAGTGACATGTCTCAAGTTTCACAGTGAGATGGGTTTTTTGCTTGCTTGTTTTTATTTTTGTTTTCTTTTGTGGGAAAAGGTTGCAAGGGTGGAGAGTGGATATGGAGAGATGGGGAGATGAGTGGGATTGGGGTGCATGATGTGAAATTCACAAAGAATAAAAAGTTGGCAAAAGCTGTGTGTGTGTGTGTGTGTGTGTGTGTGTGTGTGTGTGTGTGCGTGTGTGTGCATGTGTACCTTCCTGTGAGTCTAGATGCACACAGAGGCCAGGAGAAGGCTTCAAATGTTCTGTATCTGAATTTATAGGTGGTTGTGAGCCAATCTTGGGTCTTCTGCAAGACCAGGAAGTAATCTTAACTGTGGAGCCATTTCTCTAGGCTCGGGTCCCATGCTTGAAGAACATGGTAGAGAGTTCAATGATAAAGGAAGGATCAAGACACTTGGTATCTGCATATAAGAATAGTTTTTTCATTCAACTAATATTTATGAAGTCCCTACTATATGCTAAGTATCAGGGCAGCACTGAATATGGAGGCAAACATGGCAGACATACACTCTTTGACACCCCTTAGTTTACCTCCTAGTAGAGGGCACAGCAGTAATTACCTGGAATTGGATCTGGAATAAAGATCAGGAGTTTCTCCTTTTATGGAAAAGTTTGGCGAATATCTTGGTGTATATATTATTATTATTATTATTATTATTATTATTATTATTATTAGGGTTTCAATACAAGGTTTCTATGTGTAGCCCTGGCTGTCCTGAAACTCACTCTGTAGACCAGGCTGGCCTCAAACTCAGAGATCTGCCTGCCTCTGTCTCCCAAGTGCTGGGGTTAAAGGCATTACTGCCACCATTACTGGGCTTTCTGGATGTGCATATTCTAGTAGATCAGTTTCCCCAGTAAGTGATGAGGAAGGGTTATCCTCTTAGATCTAATTCTCCAGCTGCTTCCTCTTTGGTGGCAATTTTGTAGACCTGGAGATGTGGATTCCTGAAGGTGCTCCAAAAGCACCAGGCCTCAGATACACACACACACACACACACACACACACACACACACACACACACACACACACACACACACACACACATATATATATATATATATATATATATATATATATATATATATATATATATACCCTGACTAGTTAGTTCAGATGCAGATTTATGTTTTTCTTTCTGAAAAGGGAGTTGAGAGTGATAGAGGTACATAGATTCTCCTGGGGGGTCATCTTTAATCATGTATAGATGCCTTTCCATTCTGATATGGAGGAGGGTGTGGGGAGGGAGGCAGGAGAGGCATCTCTACATGGTTGAAGAGGACCTCCAGGAGAATAGAATAGATGAGCATGTCTCCAGCTATACTATGGAACTTGTTACAAAGCTACCTCCATTTCTTAGCTTTGGGGGAAGTCAAGGGATGCTACTAGGTAGTCAAGGGTAAACGGTATCAGGCAGGTCCAGATATACATACACATGTATATACATATAGTTGTTGGGGGTTGGTTCCCAGAGAGTGGGGCTCTGAGGACTAGCCAGCTGATCTATCAGTGTGTCAGCATTCTGTTACTGTAATGAACACCTAATACAGATGGACTTATAGAGAAATGGGTTGTTTTGGTTCACAGCTTTGTGGGGTTCAGTTTATGTGGTCGTATTGCTTTTAAAAGGGACTGTGGTGTGGCAGCATATCAGGGTATGGTGGGACAAAACCACTTAGCTAGTGGCAGCTGCCAAGAGGAAAAATAGAGTCTCAGTTTCCTATAACAGCATGCCCAAATGATACAAAACCTCTTACTAATCTCTATCTCTTAAAGGTTACATTACTCCTTAGTACTGCTATACTGGGACCAAGCTTTTAATACATGGGCCTTGGGGGAAACGTTTTAGACGAAACCTAGCAACCACATTTCTGCTGTATTTCAGAATGGATTCCTAGATCAGAGTTCTATTAAGAACCATGACCATGGGAATGGTGGTGTAGGCCTTTAATCCCAGCTCTCAGGAGGCAGAGGCAGGCAGATGTTTATGAGTCCAAGGTCAGCCTGCTTGACATGATAAGTTTCAGGCCAGTCAGGGATACCTGGTGAAACCCTGTCTCAAAAAAAAAAAAAAAAAAAAAAAAAAAAAAAAAAAAAAGAAAAAAAAAAGAAAAGAAAAAGAAAAAAACAACCAACCAACTAAACAACTCAAACATATCCATATAGCACAAGTCATAGCCTTCCTTGTATAACACATTATTGAAGAGGCCCAGGTACAAAATGTATACAGAATTGGCCTTATCCAGTGTCTACACAATAGATGTGATATAGAACATATTTGAGTGTACTTAATTTTTGAAGACATGAGAAAAATCAACTGATGATATTATTTTTTATGTGTATGGGTGTTTTGTCCATACATATGTACTACGTATATGCAGTGCTTGGTATCTGTGGAGGCCAGAAATGTGCAGTGGATCCCCTGAAGCTGGAGTTACAGGTGATTATGAGCTGCCTGATGTGGGTGCTGGGAACCGAATTCAGGTCCTCTGAAAGAGCCCCAAATGCTCTTATCTCTTGAGTCATCTCTCCAGCTCTGTTTATTATTATTTTTAAGTGACTAAAAGTATACCTTGAAAAAGAAATTAGGCTGACAATGATAGAACTAGCTTGTAATCCTAGTACCCAGAAAACTGAAGCATCAGAATTATGGCTGCTAGCCCAAGACTGGCCTGGTCTATATAGTGAATACCAAGCCAAGCTCTACAGCTAGATCTAGTCTGAAAACACAACAAAAGGAATTAGGATAATCATTAAGCAACCTCCAAAGAAAACTGCTTTTCACTCTCAGTATATATTCTGCATGCATCTTTTACAGAGGAATGATTACAATTTTATTTGATATTACTTTATATTTTATTATTCATAGAAACTGAACTATAGTACTGGAAAGGAAGTTAGTTTTGCATCATTTCTTTAGTTTAAGATATTTCTAGGTATCTAGTGCAATAAACTCAAGCATTTGAAGTCTCATTGTCTGTCAATGTCTTGCAGCTTTAAAAAGATCCTGTCTATGGGCTGGGGAGATGGATGGTTCAGTGGTTAAGAGTACTAGCTGTTTTTCCAGAGGTCCTAAGTTCAATTCCCAGCAACCACATGACGGCTCACAACCATTTATAATGTGATCTGATGCCTTCTTTTTTTAAAAAAGATTTATTTATTTATTTATTTATTTATTTATTTATTATATGTAAGTACACTGTAGCTGTCTTCAGACTCTCCAGAAGAGGGCATCAGATCTCATTATGGATGGTTATGAGCCACCATGTGGTTGCTGGGATTTGAACTCAGGACCTTTGGAAGAACAGTCAGTGCTCTTAACCGCTGAGCCATCTCGCTAGCCCATCTGATGCCTTCTTTTGTCATGCAAGTGTACATACAGACAGAACACTCATATATAAACTAAATAAACAAATAAATAAATCCATGGTTTATTAAACATACTGTGTTTGAATCAGGTCTATGTTTATAATCTTGGTACTCAAGAAACTGAACTAGGATGATGATGGCGAGTTTGAGGCCAGTTTGACATCATAGTGAATATGAGGCCAAGCTGGGATACACAATGAGACCCCAAACCAACCCAATAATGGTACCACCAGCTACTCCAATACCAACCAACCAACCAACCAAAACACCAAACTCCACAAAGCACCTTTCCCTTTAGGTATGTTGCCATGTCCAGACATGGTTGTCTGGATTGCTTGTAAAATGGTGATTATACCATCTGCAGTTACATACCACTCAGGTTTTGCTCTTCACCCATTGCAGTCAGGGATGACTCTTCTACTTGCTTGGAAAGGCTACCCCAACAATCTAGAAATATTTTGTATTTTGTAAAGATAAAGACTTTTCAAAGCCACCATTGTAATAGTCTTTTATACCCACTGACAACTAACTATATTTACATATCGCTATCAGGCACTCTATAGTTAAAATACTTAAGAAGGCATTTGGTTGAAATTGGCATTGGAAAGGCATGCCTTGTAGTTAGTTGGTTGATGTTGAGTCTAGTTTCAACTTTGTGACTGGCAGTGGGGATGTTAAAGCAACCGAGTCATTGCCTGTGGTGCTTACTTCAGCATGTATTTTGTGACCACCTTTAGGGTGGTATTTAGTATATGTCTGGGACTGCACCCTCGTATCCCTTGTGAACTGGTGGTCAATCTGGTAACTTGATCCAGCTTAGTGGTGACATGTTTCTGTCACATGGCTGGTGATACTTAGTAATCTATCTTTTTTGTTAGTGACCATTGTCCAAGCTCTTGACTACATTTGAGGTTGTGTAATTCTCTCATCCTGTGTCAATTTATTACCTATTATACCGCTATAACAAGAAATACCTCCTTGTTAGCCATTATCCTGAATTTATATACGAAAAGCAGGACAGATATTTTGATTCTTACCTTATTTACTACTTTTCACAGTAATGTGTTGGTTCACCAGCATCTTGCAAAGGTGATACAACTGTAGTAGTCTTTGTGTGTGAGTGTGTGTACATGTTTCTATGTATGTATGCATGTGTGCATGTATTCGGGGGTGGGGGGGAAGAGATTGAGAGATTGACAGCAGGTATCTCTGCTCTCCACTTTACTTTTTTTGTTATTTGTCTTTTGAGACAATATTTCTCTATTATGTATCTCTGGCTATCCTGAAAAACTCACAGAGAACCACCTGCTTCTGCCTCTCAAGTGCTGGAATTAAAGGTGTGCACACACCTAACAACTTTACGTTTTTATCTTATTATTTGTCCTTTTTCTTTTTTCTTTTTTTGAGATACTATAAATACATCGTTTCTCCTTCCCCTTTCTCCCTTCAAATCTTCTCACCACCTCCTTGCTGTCTTTGAAATGTATGGCCTCCTTTTGTTTGTTTTTTTTTTTTTTTTACTAATTGTCGTAACATACATATCCACGCTTGCTGGGCGGTGAGCTCTAGGCATTTGCCTCCCTAGTGTGGGGATTACATATGTACCACTGCACCTGGCTCTTTATGTGGGTCCCGGGATCTGAAATCAGGGTCTCATGCTTGCATAGTGAGCACTGTGCTCACAGAGCACTCACGGAGCACTCACGGAGCCTTCTCCTCGGCACCCCTCTAATGGCGACTTTGTTTTCATGGTGTGGTGGCAAGATCAGAGTTCCATGTCTTTATTGCTCCCTCCTCAAAATTTCTACTGCCTGGCTTCCTTTTAGTGAGAAATTTAAATGTAAATTGTCTTGGAAAAAGGTACTTGTCTAGAACTCTCTGGTGTGCTGCTGTTGACCTTGGTCTATTTATTTTTATTAGGGTGTGTTTCCATTTTGGAAATGGTTTGAACGGTTACTGTAGATCTTACTCTATTTGTCTAACTTTACTTTTTAAATATTTATCTGTCTTATGTGCATAGATGTTTTGCCTGTATGTTTATATGTATATAAATCATGTGTGTCCTTGCAGAGGTCAGAAGAGGTCCTCAGATCCCTTGGTTAGGGATGGCTGTGAGCTAGCATGTGGGTGCTGAGAACTGAACTCTAGTACTCTTAACCACTTCAGCCCCCTAGTGGTCTACCTTTAAACTACACCCTTTACGGGAAGGAAAAGTGCTGGGGTTTGATCCACTTCTCTTTTCTAATACTCTGAGGAGATGCACATTTATTAAGTGATTTTCTCATACAATGACGGAGCATTTACAATAATACTGATTAAGAAGACACACACTAAGTAGATATTGCTTATTCAGATTATTCAAATAGTAAAATCATTAACCAAATGACTCTAATTCTGGGAGTAATTCACTTGGATAAACTCACAATCACTACACAGCATCATTAATGAAACTTATCATGAACTGTCCAGTGTGTCCTCCCAGTATAGAGTTGCAAACATACTAGATAGTCTGTCTTGGTTAGACGTTAGTGAACTCAAAGTAGTTAGTGCTTATGACAGTTTGCATTTGTAGGCTGCTTTGAAGAGCCACTGTTTTGCCGTTATCTGCTTTTAGCTTTGGCTCAGATTTCATTTTCTTGGATTCTCAACTTTTTATCCAATTCATCCTTGTGATTCTCTCCGCTCAGCGGCAAGCATGTCTTGAGTGCCTGCATGTGTGCTTGTGCATGCACCAAAGTGCATCCCTGGGTATCATTCCTCAGCTACCGCCATATTCTCTCTCTCTCTCTCTCTCTCTCTCTCTCTGAGACAAGCATCTCACTGGCCTTGAATTTGTCAGGTAGGCTAGCTGGGCTGGCCAACCGTCCTAAGCGCATAGCATCACCCTGTTGGCTTTTTAGTGTGAGGGTTGGGAATCTAACTCTTGTCCTTTTGCTTGCAAGGCAGATGCTTTATTGCCACAGGCTTCAGCTTTCGGTGTCTTCTGCCTTCTAGGGACTTCCAGTAGCAGAATTCCAGTAGTAGAATTCCACAACTGTAGTAGAATTCCTACAATGGGTATGTGCTGGGGGCAGGGAGGTAGTAATGAACTTCTTTTGAAAGAGGACTTTAAATGTGCTTGAGGAAGGCAAGGAAGGGTCAGTGTGGTTTCCTCTCATCTTGCTGTCTACTTTCTCTCTGACCAGACACTGGTTCTTTTGTTAATAAAGGCTGCTCTGTGACTCAGCCCTTGCTCTAGCTCTGATTGCTCCTACTGAGCACGTTTTCCTGTTGAAATGCTCTCAACTTCTTTCCTTTTGACCTGGATGCGGCCTCGTGCTGCTGCTTCAGCTTTAGTTATCCTGAAGCATACATGTCCATCTGTAAAATCCTCTTCCCATCCTCATTATACTCTCCTCCAGAAAAGCCAGTCATATTGTTACAGTGCTTACAGTTTCTTCCACTACCAGACTCTATGAATGCATTTTCAATAAAATAGTTTAAGCAAAGCCTTTTAGAGGTATTAACCACAATCAAATATATTTCAATCATCCTTAAACTGTCCATTGAACAAAATTAATTCACGAAATGAGATAGTGTTATGGAAGAGGAAGCAATGTTTTCTTATTTTATTTTGCATAACCTGTAATTAATCGATATAAGCAGATATTTGTCTTTTCTTCTGTTTTAAAGTTTACATATTCTACTTGGTCCCAAACCTTTGGATACTTCTCACTGTGAAAAACGGGAGCTCTTATTCTAATCAGGAAGCTGTCTGGCTCTCTTTGGAATGTGGGATTCAGGGTGTCATTATAAAATCATGAAAAGCTATGTATCTTTAAGCTGTTTTATTACTTTAAACATTACTCAGATAAAGCTCTGTTCATGGGCATTCTTTCTTATCATTGAATAACAAAGATTATACCTTCCTTAAATGTCTGAAGTGTTTTGACTAAACTGCCGTTCTTACTAAATTAGTTTGCTAGGAGGCTATTTACTTTCCCCTGAATGGCTTCTGTAGAGAGCCATCCTCTATACTTATTATAATAAATAGTCTTTAGTCTACACTGTCGTTTTAATCTTCAAATTCATCTGTACCTACTTTCTGTGCTTTTTCCCTTAAAATGAATCTCTTTTTTTTTTCTTTTTCTGGTCAACTTGCTCTTATCCAGTTTATCTAATGCATCTTCGAGAAGAGCAGTGTGCTCAGCTTACAAGAGTTAGTTTCAGCCCTGAAGTGTTTAATAATGCAGTGTTCCTATGCTCCTAAGTGTGTGTGTTCTAGGGCTAGGCCCTGGGGAGCCTGTGGCTTTAGAGTACAGGCTGTGAGATACCAGAGGTCCCAAGGCTTTATGAGTTCTTTCCTGTCTACATCCTGCCTTGAGTGATCTGAACTTTGATTGGATACTCCTCTGCTGTTGGGAACAGTAGTCAAGGCAGAGGAGGGACTCCTCTTAAAGCTGATCACTATAGCTCTTGACACTTTCAGACTGGTCAATCATACTTTGTAGATAATCTGGTTGTGTTATAATTGTGGGCTCTTTTAGCCTTCCAATCAAGTAAAAGCTCACATTTGGGACCGTGTCTTTTTGTGCTAAATGAGAAGATAGAGTTTGAAATAAATGCCCTCTCGGGGCACTCCTGGAGTTGAGCTGGTATACTTGATCACCACCAGCATTGACTGAGTACCTACAGTGGGCTAGATATCAGGCAAGGAGGAGATTATACTGAGATCTACATTGTAAGGGTTCCCAGTGGATAGGCAATGACGGAAGCAGATGCACAGAGAAATCTCTCACAGTAAAACATGGTAATAGCTTGTGAGACTAATGGCTGCCAGTTGATAGAGCAGCCTTTGTATATAAGAGGTTTCAGTGTTCATTCTTGGACCAGACCCTCTTCCACTATTAAAAACAAAAATGTGAACTCAGGCAAGGTGTTTTGCCTCATGCCATAAAATAGTAAATATGTAGGCTGGAATTCTTTAGGGCTATCAGGTGTTTCTTATAGCTCCTATTATCTATAAAAGCTGCTGGTGGCCTGGGAGACCAGGGTTCCTTGGGCTATCATTCAAAGCAGTGAGCAACAGGAATATTTTCAGTCAGGAAGTGGTGGGCCTTTTTTTCTGTTCTGTGTTGATTCACAACTCCCCATCCCCTGCTGATGCCCAATTAGTCCTTTGAGCTGTTCTTGGGCCGGTGACAGACCTCGCTGTATTTTATAAGAAGCCATCCCGGCCTGTGCTCAGACGGAGTCCATCCCCAGTGGCTCTGTCGTCTGGATATGAGTTCTGAGCCCATCTTCCTCAGAGAAGCTGCTGATAATTTCCTACCAGAGTCAGGCCTTGGGAATCATGTCTTTATTGGCTTTGTGTCCCTTACTTGTGCATTCATGAAGATCTCTCTCTCTCTCTCTCTCTCTCTCTCTCTCACACACACACACACACACACACACACACACACACACACACAAAACAAATGGAGATCAGCTTGTGTGTGCAGAGCCCCATAGTTCCTGTGCCCTTGAGCTGGGGAAATTCAGGTCCCTAAGCCCCTAACCCCAGACTCTGATGAGAAAGCACTGACTAGCGGGAACTTGACCTTCTGTAGGAAAGAAGTTGGTACACAAGTTTGTGAGTTGCAAGTAACAGAAACCACGTGTCTCTTAACCGAAGAAGATGAATGATTCATGGAAAGGCTCTGGGGTGGTTTATGTGGTGGAAGAAGTGTAGGAAAAGTGGCAAGCAGGCTGCTTTCTGAGAGCTCTGGTGGAGTGCGCACTCTAGCCGTCCCCAGCTGCTGTCACATTGCTGGCAGTCACTTAGCTTCTGTGCTCAAGCATGGGCTGCCAGAGTAGTGGACATGTCAGCTGCATTCTCATCAGGTTGGATCTCATGGGGGGGGGGAGAAGCTTCCCTGGATGGGAAGAGTAGGGGCTCCCTGGGGGTACCAACATAGTCAACCCCTTGAGCAAATACCTACAGCTACAAATTCCTAAATGTGGGTCACAGAGTGTTTCCACTTTTATCTTTAAAAGATAAATTTAGCTATAACATTTCGCATATGGAAGTGTACACTGTGAGATTTTTTTTCTTTTTATAAATGTATAGCATTGTGCAATTCTTCCCACAGTTTAAGATTAAAATGCTTCCATCACCCCAAAAGTTCCCACATACCCACCTAATCAGTCTACATCCCTGGCTCCAGGCAACCATTCATCTAGTTTTCTGTCTCTTTAGATTTGACCATAGGTTTTCATATGTTCCTGATTGCTATAACTTCTGGGTATTGTAGAAACTCTGCTACATGGGAGAAGGCAAGGAAGAAGCCCTTCCAGTGGTACCCAAGTCTGTATCTTGCTGGTTTAAATTTCTACTAAATGTTTGCTTTAGATTTAACCTTCCTGCCTGAGAACTGTCATTGGGAAGAGAGGCGATGCCAAATCTTGATCATGAAACATTCTAGACCTCAGTTCTTCACCTGTAAAATTAGGAAATGTATCTGACAAGATGATATCTGATGTTATTTCTATCATCAATAATCAGCAATTATGCTTTTTTTTCATGAGATCCTTTCTGGTGAAAATTACTTCTTGATTTTCTATACTGTCATCAAACAGGATGGAAAGAACTTTAAAATTAAAAAAATGTATTCATCAGAATGAGCACAATGAAAAAAGTGTAAACCCACAAGCATGTGACATTTCTACTTCTGAAATGATTAAAGCTTAAGCTTTAGAGTCACACCTCCTGAGACCTTTGTGACAACATGTGTATGTGTATAGAACAAAGGAAGTTCACTGGAAATTCCCATCCTCCTCCATGCTTCCTGGTTCATTCACATATGTATTGAGTCACAGAGGATGCTAGGTCAGGGAGCCAGAATCCTGGGAGACATAAGGACTTTTACCAGATGAGGCTTGCAGGCTGCTTGGGGTAAGCCAACATGAAATGCAGCTCTAAGTGGGGCAAAGATAGAGGAAGTATAGGGGTAAGGGAGGAGGGGTTGAGTCCCACAGTGGGGGACCTTTATCATTGCCTCTTTTCGCCACGAAGCTGCTTGACAGCTGGCTTAGCCAACCTAACAGTTAAAAACAACAACAACAAAAAACACCCATTTTGTCTTTTGGGGGAAGACATTCAGCAAGTTTGAAGGCAGAGATAGGGAAGGCTGAAGTGTTAGCATTTCTAAGCAGATCTCTTATCTCCCGCGGCTCTGTCTTTTCTTGTTAACTGTAGCTTTTGGCTTTTTTTGCAGACAGTAGTTACAGCAAACTTGTGGAGGCTGGCTTTTTGGCACAGCAGGCATCTGGAGGGTGGTGTTTTTTTTTTTTTTTTCTGATGGGGAGACATTTTTAAATTTTGTAATTTATAGTGTCTTTAAATATGGGATTTTGTTTACTTTTGTCCTAATTACACCTCTGAGATACTTTACCTCACCTAGTGCTTTAATTTTGGGCTCATGCAGAGAAAGTTTCCCAAAGGGTACCATTTAAAAAGAAGTTGTAGGTAATGTTTTACCTTCATCTGCTAGAGTTACCTGTAGCTTCCTGTAGATGAGGATATGCACTTGGAAGCACAGACTTGGGGGTTTGGTGACTATACTGGCCATGTTGGTGTAATGGGAGGTCTTTCCTGATTTTTTGCTAAGCACTGTTCTAGACCGTTGCTATTCGATAAATATAATGTAAGCCACACTTAAAATTTAAACTTTCTAGCAGCCACATTAATAAAGCTGAACTAGTTCCAATTAATTTCAATATTTATTTACTCCAGTAAGTCCAAAGTATCATGCTATAGAGCAGTCCATGTGACAAAACAAAAACAAAAACAAAAGGTCAGCCACTTTGTATTCTTTGCTCTTGGAGTCCTAGAGCAAGAACCGGAGCTCCAGCAGCTCCCACAGCCTAGGCTCAGGCTCTTGTCTCAGAGGTGAGCAGTGGTGCTGGGCGGAGAAGGATTAAAGTGAGGTGGCACATTGGGGAGGAAAACAAATAAAGGAATCAAGTACTTCCTAGTTTCTCTTTGGGGTACCGACATGAACTTCAGGTTTTGCTAAAAGAAGGATTGTGCTAGGGACAAGAGGCCACATAATTAAGCAGCCCTGGTCACATGGTCTGAGTGATCACAGTCTCAGTTCTGGTTCCAGCGGTGACCCAAAGAAGGCCACACTGCTGGATAGAGAAGGCTGGCTTTCAGCAGGTAATAACTTCTGTTCCATGGGTACAGCCTTGCCACCACACACAATAGTTCCCATTTGGGAGTGGGGATGTGGCCTGTCCAGGGAGTTTTGGCTAGTGCCACAATCCAAGGTGACAACAGATTCACAACAGTGACTCAAACCTTTAGGTGCCTTTTCTGGTATGTGGAACAGGACGTTGTAAAATGTGGACAGTCAGCTATCTTAGTGACTTATATCTTCGTGCAGTTAGCCTTGAGCCTTGAAAGGAAATGACATAGGTTAGGTGCTGTGGGTTTCTAGATACTCCTGAGTGATTAGCAAGCCTACGTGCAGAGGCAAACAGGTGATGCAGAGTAGAGGAGACAAAATAAAGGCAGATGGCCAGACTTTCATTCTGCTTTTAGCTTATTTGTGGGCCCAAGTGAGGAGTCATGACTTTGCAGCAGAAGCAGTTTCTAAGTGTCTGTTGTAGGGACCAGTGAGATGACTCAGTGGGGAAAGGTGCTTGCTGTCAAGCCTAACAATCACTGATCCCTGGGATCGACAGAGTGGAAGGAGAGAACCAACTCTTAGAAGTTGTCCTTTGACTGCCGCATATGCACTATCACAAACAAACAAACAAACAAACAAACAGACAGTGCTCCTTGTACCTTTGAAAAAGTATTTTTTATATGCATAGGTGTTTTGCCTGCAAGTATGTATGTGTACTCTGTGCATGAAGTGCCTATGGAGGCCAGAAGAGGGCATAGGTTCTCCCTGGGATTGGAGTTAAAGACAGTTGTAAGCCAACATGTAGATCCTGAGAGTCAAAGTGGGTTTCCCTAGAGTAGCAGCCAGTTCTCTTAACTGCTGAGCCATCTCTCCAGCCCCATGTTATACTTTTATGGCACATGTTGATTCACACAAAGCCCCACTTCATGTACTCAGTAGCCACTGTAACTTGTGCTATTACATTGGAAAGAAAAATCCTGAACCTTTGAAAGGGAGGAAGAGAGACATAGCTCATGACTTAGGAGCTCTTAACAAAGTCATGCACAGCTTTCTTACTTTAAGAGAAACCTGATATGTTAAAAAAAATTAATCTCGACAGGAAAGGTAAAGCAAGCAGGAAGTGATTATTCATGTCACAAAAGAATTAACCACAGGTTCTTTTAAATAGCAAACTCCCTTAGTGCACTGAACAATATGACTCAGTTTGCAGAAATGAGATTGGCACTTGACATTTTAGAGGTACCTTTGTTGGCAGAAACTATCTATCAATATAGAGCGTAAGTTGCTGAGTGGTTGGATTATCAAGCCTGCATTGGGCACCTACTGTATGCCCTGGATGCTCACAGTGGCCACCATAGAAGAAACCACACCCAAAAGGCATTTAGACGCTCACCAGGAGGACCCACAAATTATCACTACAGCATCGGATGAACTCAGCGGCACAGCCAGAGAGGCCTAGGGGTTAGAGAAGCTAGGGAGGTGGTTGGGAGGTTGTCAGGGTCCATTTGAGGCTGGAAGGCAGGGAGGGAACATATACTTTCCTAAGGTTAAAGAGACTGTTAAGTTTTGTTTGATCTGGGAATAATTGTCTTTCAACTGGGAGTTTAGTGAAAGAGTAAATGAAGAAGCAGGCAGCTTGGCAGTCTGTTGTGAAGAAGACTTGAACAGTGTGCATTTATATTCTCTCCATGAGTGGCCAGCCTTACCATCCATAGTGAGCATCCCCTAAGGCGGGCAGGGCCCTTAAGCACGTGGAAAGACACCTGGCAACAGCTGTTCACTTCTTGGTAGCCATTTACTTAAAGCAGGCTACTTGTTTTCTTCCAGCTGCACTTTGCTAAATAAAGTTCAGGTAGAGAGCAGAAAAACATGACCTGCTGTTTAGGAAGAAAGAAACAAGGCTGTGATCCACACTTTAGTCAAGTTTGGAGCTCCTGAAAGTTTACAGGATCTAAGTGAACCAGGAGACAGCTGCCTTTGTCTCTTTGGAGAGAGGCCTCCCTCTCCAGTAGGCACACCTATAACCTGAGTTCTCTCAGGTTGCCCTCCCCAACATTTTAATGTATCTAATCAGAAAAAATAAATTAGAGCAGATATGTCCTTTCCTGGTCTAATGTGATGTGTTTTGGGGAGCCTGAGCTCATGGTTTTGTCTGTTGGTTTGTTTTTCATGGTGCTGAGAACTGTACTTAGGATCTCATGCCATGGTAGGCAAGAGTTCTACCATTGAGTTGAATTCCCAGACCTTGTTTCTTTTTTTCTTCCTTTCATTTAAAAACATTTATTTTATGTGTATGTGCATTTGCAAATACATAGGTATGTGCACCACATGTGTGCCTAGTACCAGAAGACTGTATCTGATTCCCTGAAACTAGAGCTAGAGATGGTTATGAGCTGTTATGTGGGTGCAAGGAATTGAACCTAGTTCCTCTGGAAGAGAGTGAGTGCTCTTAACTACTGAGCCACCTTTCCAAATCCATGGTTTCTTTTCCAATAAAGAATACTATTTTTGCATTTTTGTCAGGGATACATTTTTAAAGTGATGTCTTCTTTGTGAGGACTTCAGAGTATAGGCACACACAGTTGGCTATGGTACCATGGATGATACAGTCTTGTCATCTCTCCATCATCATTGGTTTATTGACCAGACTTATATGTCAGATCACTCTATATATTACTGGATGAGGAACTCTTATCTTTTATTAGGGACAGTGAGCTTTTGGGAAACAAATGAATTTTGTATGACCATAGATAGTTTGGAGAAAAACAAAGGTATTTTTACTCCAAGGGTCAAGTACTTACTTTTGAATTGTTTTTAATCCCTGGATAGCCTGACATTTATAACTCTATGATCAAGGGTGGATGTAAGCCCATATTACAATTTTCTTAATGTTCATTGATCATTTTCCTGTAAGATGTGATTGGTTTAAGCTGCAGTTCATCTCTAAATAGGGCTGTCAAAGGGCTTTCGCCAGGAGCTGAAGTGGCAGCTGTACATTTTCTTGTTTACATGGCCTTGAGTTGAGTAGTCTATAGTTCCTACACCATGCATATCATTTGAACTGCTTCTCCATTTAGTGAGGGTGATTCTAGTTAAAGGGGTGAGAATCACAAGGAGGCGTAGGCACCGCAGAGCTGTGGGTGCACTCCTTGCTACTGCAGCTGGTGCTTGCTCTAGCAGAGCTTGCTGGCATGTGTTCCCTGCCCAGAACTTCTTGCTTCAGTTGTCTCAAAGGTTACCTTCTGCTCCTTGGAGGGCTCTGACTGTCTGACAGAGAGCAGGTGAACATGCAGGGTCATTCTGTAAGTGGCACAGTAGGGAAGTTGGTATTTTCTCTTTTTAGAATGAATATGAAGAGGTAGTTTAACTTTTTTTGGTTTTTTTTTTTTCTCCAAGTATCATCTCAGTGGATCCCTGAGGTGGGTGTGTCTCATATAGGAAAACATTGTCTCAGAAAATAAGCTTAATTTTCTTGCTGAGCTTCGGGTTTCCTGGGAAGATGGGCATCAAGCTATTTAATTGGGAAAGGAGGTAATTTAGAGTCTGGCATGTGAACAAAGGTTACTATAATCTCAGTTCCAATAGATCAATCTCTATTTAAAGTCAACTTTAAAAAATAAATTGATATGAGGGTTCCAAGTGTTGGGTGAACTGTTGGGTCTTTTGCTTCAGCCCCCTGAGTAGCTGGTACTATAGGAATGTGTGACTATACCTAGCTGAAAACTGGTTTTGACTTTTTTATTTGTGACACAAGGTCACAATAAGTTGAGCAGACTGGCTTTGATCTTGATTTATATAGCCCAGACAGGCACTGCATTTCACAATCCTCCTGCATCCTCCTCCTGAGTAAGTAATTGGTGTGATAAATTTGTGTCATCAGACCTAGTTGTTTTTAAATTGATTGTTATGAGGGCTCATTAAAATAAATTCTCTCTCTCTCTCTCTCTCTCTCTCTCTCTCTCTCTCTCTGTATATGTGTATGTAATGTGCATGTGTGTGTATATATTTATGTGAGTTCAGGTGTGTAAGTGACATAGTGCATGCGTACAGGTCACAGGACAGTCTTGGGTGACTAACATCAGTTTTCATTTTGTTTTGAGACAGTGTCACGTGTTTGTTGTTTACTGCTGTGTATAGCCAGGCTAGCGAGCCCATGAGCTTCTAGGATATTCTTCTGTTCCTGCCTCCTGCCTACTACCTTGTTTGGCTTTAAGTGGGTTCTGAGGACTCAAACTCAGATCTTTAGGCTTGCACAGGAAGTACTTTGTCCACCAAGTAATGACTCATTTTAACTATTAGGGACCAGAGCATGATACAGAGAAATTGGAGTGTTCCTGCATGCATACAGGAACACATGAGAAGACAGAAGGGGCTCTTGTATGTGTGCTTATAATCCACTTTTCCATGGATAAGTGATTTCAATAGATTGCAAATCAACTTCATCATGAACAGATTTATGACAGGAGAATACATTAACTGATTATGTAATGAAACAACAATCTAGGAAAAGGCAGTTCTATCCCGAGTTACTGGGTTAGCTTACTGGCTGGTTTAGCTGCCTTCATGAATAGTCAGTCTGGAGGACAGGCTATTCTGAACCAGAAGTGGGGTGGGAACTTAACCTCTGACAGAAATGTAAAGTCCATGTGAGGGAGACCCACTCACCTACTGACCTCCCCCAAAAGTGATCTCAGTGTATTGAATTTGTTTTGAACCATTTGTACATTTTAGTTTTTTTATTTAAGAAATCTTTTTCAAAACCAAAGTCATTAACATTTTCTCTCATGCTTTCTTAGATCCCAAATAGGAACTCAAAGTCTCCAAAAAGAAATGACAGGGGAACGGAAGTGCTAATTACCCCATTTGATAAGTGCAGGCTCTGTGCATGAGTTGTAATATCACACTGTACCTCATTAATGTGCATGACTATTACATGTTAATAAAATGTTACAAGCAAGCCCCAAAGAAACAGATATATTTATGTTTGTAATGCATATTTAACTCATTTACCTTTGCCTGTATCTGATCATAACTCATTAAGTTGCTTATTTTCCACTTGGGGTTTCATCTAATTTTCACTGTCTTTATTATTTATTCATTTATACGAAGTTGCAAATAGAAAAGACAAGATCCCTTTAGACACTGAGGTGTTCTCTGTGCACCTCAATCTAAGATAACATCAAAACTTGTCCTTTTTTTTGTTGTTGTTGGTTTGGTTTGGTTTTTCGAGGCAGGGTTTCTCTGTATAGCCCTGGCTGTCCTGGATCCACTCTGTAAGCCAGGCTAGCCTCAAACTCAGAAATCCACCTGCCTCCCAAGTGCTGGGATTAAAGGCGTGTATCACCACTGCCCGGCTTCTGAATATATCTTTACTGCCATATGTTGTCATGAAAGATAGCTATCATCTGTGTAGCATGGAAAATTATAATCCATATTTTGCACAGAGCCAAGGCCCAAGAACATTAACATGGCAGGATTAGTTAGAACTGGCCAGGTAAAGGGAGGTCTAAAGACTCGATGTCTCTCATTTGTGGTCTCTGGTTTCTGCACTTGAAGAAATGATGCCGCATAAGCTATGAGTCGGGTGAGTGTTGTTGGGCCACTGTCCCAGTGTGGTTTCCCTTCCGAAGCCCCTGCTGGCCCTGACACAGAATTATAGGCTACCTTGCCTGTGTCTGACCACGACCAGTGTGCTCTGTGGTTTCTGTGCTATATAGGCTTCAGGTTAACCCAAATCAGTTTGCCTGTGGTCTTGCAGGGGATGGTGGGGAGCTCAGACTTGTATAACAGCTGACCCTGAGTTGCTCTTTTGTTTTCTCTTCCTTTCAGTGGAGGCCATAGTGGAGTTTGATTACCAGGCCCAGCATGATGATGAGCTGACGATCAGCGTGGGTGAGGTCATCACCAACATCAGGAAGGAGGATGGTGGCTGGTGGGAGGGACAGATCAACGGCAGGAGAGGTTTGTTCCCTGACAACTTTGTAAGAGTGAGTACAAAGACAAACCCTTTTTCCTGTTTCCTGTGTGGGCTTTGCTGACCAAAAGGCTGTGGGGGCCATGAGGATAAAGTGCACGGGGGTTCTTGGGGGCTTTGCTGGCAGCTTGATCTCCTGGGTGGTGTCAAAGGGAGCACATATAATTTTGCCCCATGTATGTGGGATATCTGTTAAATGACTTCTTTTTAAGACCCAAAATGAGCCGGGCATGGTGGTGCACGCCTTTAATCCCAGCACTTGGGAGGCAGAGGCAGGTGGATTTCTGAGTTCAAGGCCAGCCTGGTCTACAAAGTGAGTTCCAGGACAGCCAGAGCTATACAGAGAAACCCTGTCTCGAAAAACCAAAAAAAAAAAAAAAAAAAAGACACAAAAAGATCTTCCCCCCACAATGGTTTATCACCTTTTAGAAAATGCTGAGAAAATATAAAGCCCATGAAATGGTTTGCTTTATCTGCTTTAAGAGTTTCAGAAGATTGGTCTTTTTTTTATATTCCATGCAAAATGGAATTTGAAACTCGGTCTTGGCCATGAACATTGGTAGCCTTCAAATCAAATGCAGAATCTAAATGATGCTTTTTACTGCTGTCTCCTCATAGACTTGCCTTCATCACAGGAGCAGTATTATTTACCTTTTCTTGTTTATGTCTGTGAAGCATTGAATAGCATCTGTTTTGTTAGGAAGCTTTTGAAACCTATGCCCTCTGTCAAACTCATTTAGGGCTTCATTACACAGGTTTCTCATTCTGTTAATACATGATGTGTCTCACCTGTTGTAAACACTAGTGAGTTTGGGGGTTGAGAAGAGGTTGCCTGTGGGAAATATTAACCAGGTCTAAAAGACCCAGTACCATAAAGCTTCTGGTCCCATTGCTGGAGAAGAGATAATTACCCTCCATTCATGGAGAATGGCCAGACATGTAGCAGAGTTCTCTGTGGTACCAGACCATATTCAGGGGTGTGTCTTGTCTGTACAGAACAGGTTGTTTGGGAAATCTTGGACCCAGAGAATCATATATCAAAGGGGCCTCAAGGGCTGGGTGTCCGGAAGGCTTTATGGAGGTTGTTGGTAAAACCAGGTGAAGAGCTACAAGTTTCCAATGCTTGGGCCTCCTACCTTTACCCCGTGGGAATCTAAATGGAATAGGAGTCGAATTCAGTTTTTCTTCAGGATCTTGCCCCCAGATGGCTGTGCCAACTTCTCCTTGTCTTTGCTTCTGGTGTACAGAAAGCTGGGGAGTGAAGTGGTGTTCAGCTGGAATATGCTGATAACCCTTACTTTGGCTTTCTGTGGTAGAAATGTTGAGACTATGCTGGAATCAGGGCCTTCCTCCCATTCTTGGGGTAGGAAAGTACAACTTCCGGGCTACCACTGATTGACTCTGTTGACATCTATCTAGAGGTAATTCTTGTGCCTTTCCAAACAAATCTTACCACTTTGGAAAGGGACTGTTCTTGAAGTTGGGCCAAACTTGAATGTGAAAGGAGAGGTTCCCCAAAGGAGGAGACAGTGCTTGGGGTAAAAATGAAGGAGGAAATAAGGAGGGCAGAGGATGTGGCAGAGAGAGCAGAAAACCCTGGGAAGGAGAAGGAGCCTTGGGAAAGGGTGGAGGAATGTGAGAAAGAGGTGGGGCATGGGAAAAGAGGAGGAGCATGGGAAGAAGAGACTATCCTGTGAGCTTCCGTTTAGAGAACAAACTCTGTTCTAAAAGTGTTTAGGGTCCTTTGTTAGCTTAGTATTCTCTGGCTTCTAACCACAGATTCATAGAACTGAATTGGAAGGCATTGGGTGAACCTCTAGAATTGGTTTTGGGCTCACTCCTCATATGCTGTGCGGGGTTGTGGAAAGCAGATGGGAAGCAGGGCAGCAATTATGCAGAGTCTCCTCAGCGACCCTCCTCCCTTTGGCAGTGCTGCTGAAGGTGCTTTCCCTGTGATGTTGGGGTGATGTGCTCCTTTTGGCCAGGTGGTCCTTCGTTGCCTTGGCTTAGACTTGGGAACCCTCAGATACAGACCACTGCATGTGATGGGCTTTGGTTCCAGGGGTGCTCGAAGGTGAGACAGAAAAGAGGGAGAGCACAGGGATCTGGGGCTACTCCTTAGGCTCCTACCTGTAGGGTGACCCTGGGCTGCCTCTGTTCCTTAACCAGAGAACTGGCTGCTCACATTCAGTCCTCTTCCCTCCGTGCTCCTGTGGCCTTTGTCTTTATCCCTTTGCTACTGTCTTAGGGTTTATCTTTACTTTATCTGATTGAAAAATCTCTTTATTAACCTGGCCCCAGGTTGATCTGAGCATGCTATTTTCTTTTGTAAGCCCAACTCCCTCATCAGCTGCTCTGGGGATTAAATGGCGCTGAACTGGCGATCATTGAGTAAGTGTACCTTTTGTCCTGTTACCACATAAAGGGTGGCCTGCTCTTTGTCTTTCTTAATCAGTTGTCCCCTAACTTAGGCTTGAGTCCTTGTTCAGTGAGAGGAAGTCACATTGTAGGGAGGTACTTGGCCCACCTATGGTAGATGACATAGAAATGTCTAGGAGCCACACACTGCTTGTGGCTGTCACAATCTATGGAAACTTTGATTCTTTCAGATGGCTGAGTCTGTTTTCAAGTCTTCACCCTTAGGCTTATTATTGAAAACTCAGTAGGTGGATGCAAAGGAGTTTAACAACAATTCAAACTCCCACAGTGAATTTTAAAAAGAAAATGTGTTTTTAAGCAATAACAATCATATTGGCATACATCTGCCAGTTTTGAATATTTTATTTAGCTTAAGAATTAATTTGTCTTGGATCGAATTAAGTAGTCTTGTGGAGTCCCATCATTTATTTGTGTGCCTCTGTTGATGTTATCACCATCAGAGAGCTGCCTTAAGTATTTTCTCAGTTGGTTTATCAAATCCCTAGTGCCCCATTTGAGCACACTTTCCTGAAATAATGGCATTCAGGGACTGCCTTCAACTTTCCCAGCCAAGCAGCTCTACCATATTCATACTGTACTCTGTATTCGCCCATGCCATTATTAAGAACAGGATGGTCCTTTGCTAGCTCAGTGTTTGCTTGTTTGTCCCACTTTTCTTTAGTTGGTTTTACTCATTTACATTAAATAGGTCAGAGGAATCTTTTCAACTCCTTCTTCTCTTTTCCACCCTCCCTCTTTCCCCACTTCTTTTCTTAGAATCTCTCTTTGATTGTTTGAAAATTTCATATAGGATATGATGTTTGGATCAAATATATCTCCCATTTCCTCCCTGCCAATTCCTCCCCTATCTTTCCTACTGCTTCCCCTCCCAACTTCATATATTCTGTCTTTAAAAAAAAAAAACTCAGAGTCCATTTACTACTGCCTACATGGGTCTCAGGGGCCGGATCCCTGAAGAAGACCTACTCTTCCTCCCCCAGGAGCCATCACTTGGTAATAGCTACTTAAAGAGAACTGGGACTTCATGAACTGGCCCCCATCCATGCTGCTATTCAGACTTCCTTAATTTTGTAATGTAGTCATAGCTACTGTGAGTTCGTGTGTAAAATGGTATTGTCATATCCTGCAAATACTGTTTTGCTCTAGGTGTCCACTGTCACTGGCTCTTACGGTTTTTCTGCCCTGTCTTCCCTGATGACCCCTAAGCCTTCGGGGGAGGGAATGTGTCTCAGTTAGTGTTTCTGTTGCTGTGAAGGGACACCACAACCATGGCAGTTCTTTTAAAGGAAAACGTTTAAGTGAGGCTGGCTATTTTCGTCCATTATCATCATGGCGGGAAACATGGTGGCACACAGGCAGATATGGTGCTGGAGAGGTAGCTGAGGGTGACAGTGACATACTAGCCAAGCTTGAATGTCTGAGACCTCAAAGCCCACCCCCACTTCCTCCAACAAAGCCACACCTACTCCAACAAGGCCATACCTCCTAAATGGTGCCACTCCCTATGGGCCTATGGGGACCATTTTTATTCAAACCACCACAGAATGTGATAATAGCCATTCAGGGCTGAGCACCTTAGTCTCTTCTTCATGTTGATCAGTGCTAGATCGCTATTAATTACATATCAATAACATATAGTGATATATGTTTTAGGATGTTTTCCTTTATCTTGTATCTTCAAAAAATTAATTCATTTTAAAGATAATTTTTACATAGACTAAAATAAATGTCAGCATTTATTATGATTTTTGTTTTTATATAAGAATTACCTCTACAACCATTATCTAGATCAATACTGTTTTTGCCATCTCCCACCCCACAAACTTCTCTTGCTTTTTCCTAGATATTTCCCCCCTCTCCCCAGGTGGTCAGTCATTTGTGATAGATTAGTGTACCCATACTTGAATTGTCATGTGCTAGTTTATATGTCTTCTTTTGTGTCACAAAATTGTTGCATGTATCAATACTTAATTATTGCCATATAGTTTACATGGTAATGAATATATCATAACTTGTCAATCTTTTTTTTTTTTTTTTGGTTGATGGCTATTTGGGTTGTTTCATTTGGAGATTTTTGTGGCATTCTTGTGCATGTTCTATAAACACATGTATTAATTTCATATATATTATATAGTAGAAGTGGAATGTCACCCTTGATTTCAGCCAGTAGGCTGCTTTGTTTGTTTTTCGGTCTAAAGAGCCTGCGGCATCTGTAAGGAGTGATGATAGGTGTTATGCATGTCCTTTGAGCCTCTTGTCTGCTAGTTAAGCCGGGTGAACGAATCACCCTGCATCCTGGTGAGTCTGACTGGTAAGGAAATCTGAAGCACAGAGCTCAGTCTCTTGGAGCTCATTTGATTGGGGGCCCAGGAACTATCAAAGACTAATCCTTATATTATTAAAAACATGCGCACAGAGAGCATGTATCTAAGCTCTGTTGGACTCATTTAATGAGGAAACCAGTAGAATAACAAAACTTGATTTACTGAGGATATGAAGAACTGATTAAAAAGTCAGTGTAATATTCAAATAAGACTGTAAAGTGAGATTCAAAACGGGTTCATGTCTTAGAGGACAATAAAACCCTAACCTTTGGAGATATCATCTCTAGCAGAAGAGAAAAAAAAAAGCCGAATGCCATACTGTGTTTTCTATGAGTTATTCTCTGACTTTTGTAGGGCTGTAAATGTCCTAATAAAGTATTAGTCCAATTTATATTTCTAGGGAGCCAGATGTCCCTCTTGGGGTCTCCCTTAAGAAAATGCATTAACATAACACTAGAAGATCTCATGATCATGTCTGTGGGCTTTTGTTTTTGTTTTATTTTGTTTTGGACTAATTTCTAGGTTTGGGTATTGTTCTCATGAATTGACCATGAAAGACCATAGTATGGTTTACAAAATTAGGGGAAAAACCACAGTGAATCATCATAGTCATTTAATAAAGAAATCTATGTCCTTTCTAAGACCTCAAACTGCCACATAACATAGAGGGCAGCTGTACAGGCACATGTGGGCTCATTCTTTGGATGTAATTACCAATATCATCCTTTAAAAACCTTACTCTGAGATGCAGACAATATGGTTCTTTGATCATTTTTGTTACCTCTTGACATGGGCTCCCAGGTAAAGAGAAGCAGGATGAGACATTTTGTAATTTACATGCAGAAAGCAGGAAGCTGTGGTAGGAGTTAAAAGAATATGGTTGTTGATCTTGAAATGCATCTGACACTGTCTGCGAGGAAGCAAGCTGTTTTCTTGGCCTGACTCTGTCCATGTATGCCCCCTGTGCCATTGTTGAAAGCTGAAGTATGCTTACTTACAGTTTGCATTTTGTGCCTGCGAACTCTAACAATTCTCAGCTCAATTTCCCAGCTCCTTACTACTCTCTTGCTGGGTGATTGAGCTCTGTTTTTGGTATATTCAGAGCTTTCTTTTTTGTATTTGTGTAAAGATTGGCCAATGCAGTCCCTAAATGAGGCCCAAAGCCAATATTCTACATACGTGTGTCACTTTGAGACAAAGCTCAGAGTTTTGTCACTGTTCTTGATTTAGGAAAGGGGCAGGAATCTCCTTCAACAAGTGGCATGAGGCAGACATTTCCACGTTGCTCTTTCGTACTCTGCACTGTTCTTGGATTCCCTTTCAAAAACTTTTGCTCTTCTTTAGAGTTCCCACCCAAAGGCTATATGATTGTTTTCAAGATCCCTGCTGCTTTTCAAAAAAGCAGGAGATTTGCCAGGTGCCTTTCATTATGGGTAGAGATGTTTTTTTTCCAGTTCTGAGGATGGAATCTAGTCTCACACATGCCAGGTAAACATTGGACCATTGGGTTCAGTCTCTTTTTGCTCACATTTACAGTGAAGTGCCTGAGTATGTGTACTCACATCGTAGACATTTGTTGGGTGTCTGCTAGAGAGGACGCTAGCCAGTCGGTAAACATCAAAGGATATGAGCATAATGGAGACACCTTGAACAGAGTGCCATATTGTCACAAATATAACTTCTCTTGGAGAGCATGTGCTAGGCATTGTCCTGCCAGGATGATTGACACAGGTGTTTCTGATTAGAATGTCACTTGAGATAGGGCAATGATTTGCCCATGCTTGAGAAACTGGTTTTAGGCCCTGATTGCTGGGCTGCTTTATGGACTTATGAGGGCTGAATTCTACCCAAGGCTTGCTGGCTGCCTAGCATTGCCGGTGAGACCCGAGTGCCACCGTCAGAATGTACTGAACACTTGCTGTTTGCCAGACAGGAAGGAAGTTAAGCCCTTTGTGTGCATTATTTTATGATTTCATGAAATTGTACCACTCTACATCATAGTTACTGTTTTGATTTAGAAAAAAAAATGCTCAGAAGAAGCAACACAGTGTATCCATATTAAGGAACTTATCCATAGCTTCAGGAGCTAGTAGGGAGCAGAGACAACTCTAGAACCCAGACAGCTGGCTCTCTAACCTGAGCTGATAGCGTTATCTGGATGTCAGATGGCATTCCTCTCTGTGCCGTTACCTCTTGCTTCATTGGGCTTCCTCCAGATGGCTTACCAAAGGGAATAAAATCAGATATGAAACCTTTTTTAAAAGCAGCCTTGACTGAACATAGAAGTGCATTCCTTTAATCTCACACTCAAGAAGCAGAGGCTGGTGATTCTCTAAGTTTTAGGCTAGCCTGGTCTACATAGTAAGTTCCAGGCTATCCAGGGCGACTTAATAAGACTCTGACTTACAACAAAGAAGCAACAACAGTAACAAGACAGCTTTTGTCTACTCGCAGGCTTGCTTTCTTTTCCTTACATATTCCAAAGTAAGGCAATTAGGGAAAATATTTCATTTTTATTAATTAGTATGCAAACTTGTCATTTTTCAGTGCTTAGGATATGCCCTTTAAGTGGGAGTGTGACTGTTGTTTTCTATCCTTGGGGCCCCCTGCAGCAAGCAATTCCAGCTCAAATTACATTTTCATCATTAAACACTTCATTTTCAGAAAAACTCATAAGCCTAACAACTGGAACTGTTGGAGTGACATTTCTCACAATGGCATCTAAGTAGGAAGGACCTGGAGTAATTAACGACGCATGTGATATGTAAGGGCCCATATCAGTTGAGTGTCCTAACAGTTACAGTGCAAGAAAGAGTGTTGCATCTTGTGACTGGGGGAAAGCTGTGACCCTAGTGAATTGTAGTTCTCTGGATTGACTTGATTATGTATAATAGAATCTTTTATTTCCTTAATGACAAGAGTCTCAAATCCTAGCTTAGAAAGGGAGTTTTGGACTATGTGTTTTAAACCCCCAGCTCTCTAGCGGATCACAATCTAAACTGTTGCTGTGACCGTTACTGGGTATTAAAGCTTGTGTGTATGTGTGGTGGTGGGGCTCCAGCTGAGGACTCTAACCAGTGCTCCTCTCTTACTTGGCGGTGCTCCATGTGTGTTGCCTTGTCAGACACTTGGGGTAGAGGGAGGAGTTGGCATAATAGACTTAGAATATTTTATTTAAGTTATGTTTTAAAGCCAGGCATAGTGGTTCACATTTGTAATCCTAGCACTTGGTAGGTGGTGGCAAAAGGATCAGGAGTTTAGGATCATCCTCCACTACATAGCGAGTTGAAGTTCGAGGCCAGCTTCGCTATGTGAGGTCCTGTCTCAAAACAAAACAGCTCAGATAATTCTGCTTTCTCATAAACTTGGTCATTCACTTTATTCTGTAGCACTGATAGGGCAGCACCACCATTTATATCTATAACTTTCCTCAAGAACATGAATTGGTAATTGGTGACTTATATTTGAAAGTGTTATATATTACAAAGTAGCTTTATGAATGACTGGTATAATCATAAAAAAGTCAAGTCTACACAGCATAAAGAACATAGGAATATGTAAATAACCATTCTTATCAAGTCCACTAGAATGAATACAGTCAAACAGCAGAATCTTTGGATCAAGTCCTTAATTTTCTTCTGTTCCTTACTGGGACAGTAAAATAAGCAGATGTCTAGAAATGATCCCTATGGCTCTACCCAAATCCTGACATCTTGTGAATATGACACATGATCACTTGTGATTGTGTTTTGCTGAATGGCATGGCTGATCTGAAATGGGAGGTTATCTAGCTGGGCCTAATGTATTATATGAACCTTTTTAAGAGTTGAGCGCTCTCTGTGTATAAATGGTAGAAGGGGAAGTCACAGTAAAGGCTTGAGAAAGACTTTCTACTTTGAAGATGGAGGAGCAATACACCAACCTGTACTAGCAGAGACTAGGCATTAGCTAATAGCCACAGAAGATGTTAAGGCTTCAGACCCTCAGACACAAAAATTAGATTCTGCCAAAACCCTAGGAGAGCTTGGAAATGCATTCCTTGAGCCTCCGGATAAAAGTTACTCCTGGTTGGCAGCTTGAAATGCTGTGGACAACCTAGAGTTGAGCCTGCTAGCATTTTTACCTTCAAAGCTTCTAGAGAATAAATGGATGTTGTTTGAAATTATATGGTTTAAAGTACAGATAGCAAATGCTCTGAGAGAAAGTTCTTATTCCCTGCTAGTGGTCTTGTAAGTGGAGACTGACTCTTGCCGTTGAGTGATATAGGGGAAACCCATGGCAGGCCTCAGATTTAAAATACTATACAATACCTTGTTGTTAGAGTCACCGTGCCTTATATCAGGTCTCTAGAATTTATTTTATATCCACTAACTAATAGCTCTCTTTTTCTACAAGGCCATCTTTGCTCAGGAGCTCAGAGTTAGGATGTCTGGGACTGATGGACATCTTAGCTCTACGTATACTACCCTATTACCCTCCTCTTTTAATTCTGAAGATGAAAGGCCTCTAAATAGACTTCCAGTACTCCTAACTCCACTGTAGCATCTGCATCTGGGAGTATCCAATTGAAAACACCAAGAGCTTTTCCAGCATCTCAGAGTGCCTTACTATTTGCATTGGTAACTAATATATATCAACTGATTATTATAAGCTAAACACCATTTTCAGTTGCTCTGTAAGAGAAACGGTCTTCTCATTCCTGGACACAAATTATCTAGAAATGTGTCATTTGATTTCTAAGTGTTTTGAGACTTTCCTGGTATCATCATCATCATCATCATCATCATCATCACCATCATCATCATCCAAGATAAGGTCTATAAATACTTGAAAGGAATGTGTACTATGCGATGTATGGGCGGAGTACTCTGTAACAGCCAACTGGAACCTTTTGGCTGATCATGTTGTTTAGTTTTAGATCTACACTGCTTTCCCACTCAATAGTTCTGGCAAGTGCTGAGAAAGTCCTTAGGTTCTCAGCTGCAGTTCCGTGTTGTCTGTCTTTCATCTCACACTGCTGATTGTGCTCCCTGACTTATTTCCTAATCAGCACCCCATAAATTGAAATGATCATAAGTCAAAAATACAGTTATTATACTTGACTTATAAAACATCAGTAACCAAGTATACCAAAGAGGATCAATTGTTTACCCTCATGATCATTTGTCTGACTGGGAGCCTTGGCTCACTGCCACTGCTCAATCTTGTGACAGAGTATGCTGCTGCATGTCACTCTGAAAAATACCGAACTCCATGATCTGACATACAGTTTCAACAGAATTGCTATTATTTTCAAAATTGCGTAAAAAAGAAAAAATTGTAAGGCAAACCACTACAAATTAGAAATCCTCTGTATTTTCAAGCTCCCTTTTAATTTTAAAATTCATCATATATCATATATATATATAATGTGCATTGATTATATTTTAGTATATTCTACATTATGCTCTTTTGTCCCTCACCCCTTCTACTGTTCCTAGAGTTTTGTTTTGATGTATACACATGTGGGATTGTTAGTGTTTATTATTGTTCATTTCTTAGAGAAAACTGAAGCTCTGTCAAGTCCAAAAAGAACCTGGGAACAAATGGCTAACTTTGGTGCCTATTAGCATGCTGGTTCTCTCAGTATTGCAAATAAAACATCTGTTACATAGTCCCTACTGGCATCCTGAGTGTCTCAGCTCTTCTCATCCAATGCCCTACCATAAATTCCTCCAGCTCAAGGCCTTCCCTTCCCCCAGCTTCTGATGTCTTTATAACCCTGCTATTTCAGTCATATTCTCTATTGGTTTTCTTGGTCCTCTTGGGACTTCTCTCCTCTCTCTCCTCTCTCTTCTCTCTCCTCTCTTTCTTCTCTCCCTCCCCATCCCTCCTCTCCCTCTGTTCTTTCTCTCTTGCTCCCCACCTCATCAAGGCCTGGTCCATTCTGATGGTCATGTTTAGTCTACTTCTTTCTCTTCCAGATGAAGAGAATCCCAGATTCCTCTGGATTTATTCTCCCTCATACTACAATAAAATCTTGTCTTAGGATTTCCATTGCTGTGAAGAGACAGCATGACCAAGGCAACTTTTATAAAGGAAAACATTTAATTGGGGCTGGCTTACAAGTTCAGAAGTTTAGTCCATTATCATCATGGCAAGAAGCATGGCAGGATCCAGGCAGACATGGTGCTGGAGAAGGAGCTGAGAGTTCTACATCTTGATCCACAAGTAGCAAGTAGGAGACCATAGTCCACACTGGGCAGAGCTTGAGCACATATATGAGACCTGAAATCCCACCTCTACACTGACACACTTCTGGCAACAAGGCCACTCCTACTACAAAAGGGCCACACCTCCTAATAGTGCTATTCCCTATGGGCCAAGCATTCAAACACAAAGAGTCTGCAGGGCCATTCCTATTTAAACTACCACACCTCTCAATTATTCCTTAGAGTGGTCATGCCCTCAGTTTATACAGACTCTCTCTCCTAGCTGCTAATGATTACTAATAACTCCTCAGCTAGGGGTGGGATTTCATGCCCAATTCCCTTCTCCATTGCTGGGTGTTGTGCATGTTATCAGAACTGCTGTGAGTTCCTACGTATAGTATCATGGAAGCTAGCTGGCTATTTCAGCTAAACTCACTGGCTAGTAAGCACCCTGGTTTCACCTGCAGTTCCCCCGCACCAGCCAGTCCTAGGGTTAGAGATGTGTGCTGCCAGTCTCTTGTCTTGTGTGGACCAAGAAAACCAAGAGAGAACATGGCTAAAATAGCAGGGAATCAGAAGCTGGGGGAAGGGAAGGCCTTGAGCTGGAAGAGTGTTTGGCAGAGAGTGGGGTGAGAAGAGCTGATACTTGTGTACTGGGAATCCACACTCAGAACCTCGTGCTTGCATATTTGCCCACTTGGGCCATTTCCCCAGGCCACAGAAGTCTATGGTTTTATATGACAAATCCACTGTCTCCAATCTTTCCTTATGGGTAATGTCTTACTTGTTTTTTCTTTGTCGTTAATTTTTATAAGTTTGAGTATGAAATTCCTTGACAAAATTTTCTTTGAGTTTATCCTGTTTAGATTCTGCAGAGTTCTTGATTCTGGAAGTTTGTCTTTTGCCAAATCTAGTGAGTTTTCATATATTATTTATTTGAATTACTCTTTCCACACTTTTATTCTTCTGGAATATAAGGACACAAGAATTAGACTTTACACTGTTGTCCCACGAATGTCTGCTACTTTCTCTCTGTTATTCAGACTGAATATATTTTATCAATACATTTTTAACTTTATTCTTTCTTGTGTCATGCCCAATCGATTACTGAACTTACCCACTAGGCTTTTAAATTTGACTGTTTTTCAATTCTATACTTCCCTTTTTACTGCTATTTTCTACATTTTCATTTGTTTGTGTTGCTTGTTAAAGTATTTTTTGAGACATGGTCTCACCATGCACTCCTCACTGGCCTAGAAGTCACTATGAAAAGTTGACTGGCCTTGAATTCACAGATTCTCCTGCCTCGGCCTTCCAAGTGCTGGCATTCTTTAAGAAATTATATATATATATATATATAATATATATAATATATATATAATATATATAATATATATGCACATGTTGTAGGACTTCTTATGGAAGTTAAGGGATAATCTGTAAGAATCATCTCTCATTCCACCATGTGGGAGTGGTAGGTATGTTAATTAGCTTGATGCAAATAAGCATTTCATAACATATACATACATCAAATCTTCATATTGTAATTCTATATAGTTTTATTTGTTGGTCATATATCAATTAACCTGAAAAAAATAAGTGCAAAAATTGTCCAGCCCTAGTAACTCCTGTCCATATCAGTGATCAGTTAGGGATTAGAACAGGGCCATGGCCTAAAGAAAGAAACAAAGAAGCTGAGGCTCACTCTATAAGTGCAAGCTCTCCATGTAGGACCTGTTGGTGGTATAGATAGCTGCAGAGTTAACAAGCAGACTTTGGATTTCACTGTAGTTTCTTAAGTCACAAGGGGAACTGAAATAACAGATGTCCCAATCTCCCCACAAGCCTAGGAGTAACGTTCATCATCTTTGGGCCATCGAGGAAGATAAGATGAGTGGGTATAAGGGAACTTCTGAGAGGGTGCAGCTGAAGAGGTGGATGCCTCGCTAGTGGGTAGTCCATGCACTAAGGTTACAGTCTGCTTCCTAGGCTCTTCTTCCTGCCCTACCACCATTTGGAGAAAGAACTCGGCCTGTTCTTTTTGTTGTGAGCTGCCTGTTTTGTTTGTCAAAGACATAGCCCCCCCCCCTTGTCATGCTNGGTGGGATGGGAGGGAGGGAGGGATGGAGAGGGAGGGAGGGAGGGAGGGAGGGAGGGAGGGAGGGAGAGAGAGAGAGAGAGAGAGAGAAAGAGAGAGAGAGAGAGAGAGAGAGATGGGTGAGGGGGGATATGATGATATGATATACTTCTGGGAGCCTGAGTACGGAAAGCAAATGTGCTCAGTTTGTAAGCTGAGAAGTTGTTCAAGCCAAACCACATCCTGCCCTGGGGTTCAGGAGCCAGGTGGTCCCAGATGGAGATCCGGGGGTCAGGTGACTGTGTGAACCCTGCACTTTTGAGCATGGGGGTGATTTTTGTCCCCACGGCCCTTTCATACTGAGCTGCTCTTTTTTTTTATTAAGATATTTTCTTCATTTACATTTCAAATGCTATCCCGAAAGTCCCCTATACCCTCCCCCCCCCCGCCCCCCGCCCTACTCTCCTACCCACCCACTCCCACTTCTTGACCCTGGCGTTCCCCTGTACTGGGGCATATAAAGTTTGCAATACCAAGGGGCCTCTCTTCCCAATGATGGCCGACTAGGCCATCTTCTGCTACATATGCAGCTAGAGACACGAGCTGCTCTTTTAAGGAGGCTTACCAACTCACTGGTTACCAGTAAACACTGTGGCGCTGGGCTGCTTCCAGTTGTGGCTGTGCTGCAAAGCAGCTGCACACAGGTGGCTATGCTGCAGCTCTTGAGGAAGTAATTTGCTGGCTGTAAATAACCCACGGTCAATGGCTGAGATGGCTGAGTGCAGTTGCTGTTATCAGTATGGTGGGAGCCTCTTGGAACCCAAAGATGGGCTTTTAAAAATATACTATGGAAGAAAATATATTTCAACAAGATTTTTTTAAAATAATGACTACATGTACATTATGGTCAGGGTTATACTGAACTATAATTGAAACTCATGAAATGTTAAGTGTGAACGTATTCTGAGTTGGGCTGTGCATGTTTACATGGTATTTCATTGTCTGCAGTATCATGAGGGTTTAGTTTCAGACTGACCAGATACAGTTCATAATAAAGAAACACCGTCCAAAAATTCAACATGGACAGATGGTGAGCAAAAGACACATTGCAGTTGTTTAAAACCATAAACATTATCAAGTGATAGCTGCTAAACTTCCAGTCATGCTGTGTTGTATTGGAACGCCCTTGGGCACACTGGGAAGGGAGTCAGGTTGCTAGCTGCTACTCTGTAATTGCTGTTGAATGGCCTGGCTCACGATCACAATTCAGTCTCTAACTATTTCCCTCAGCCAACAAGTCATCTGTATCTCCACAGATTTTTTTTTTCTTTTCTCAGCAATATTTCTGGTTGTTTCTAAAAAATTTGTTGGCAGTGCTAGGGATGGGACTCTGAGCCTGGTACTCAGTAGGTAAGTCCTAAACAACTGTGCTCCATCTCCAAGTCCTCTGTCCTGCTCTTGAAATTCCAGTAATTGCCAGCTTGTCAGCTAACAAATACAGTTACCATATGAAGTACGCACTCTTCCGTGTTAAATGGGTGATTACATCAGGCTTTTGAGGCAGGTACTATGAACTCAGAAAAATTGGAATATGGAGGGCATCAGCTTCGTGAGGTTTCGAATGTTGAGAATCATTTTCTGTATGCATTCATATTTCTTCCAGAGACTGCACTGTTATTTAGTTCAAAATGTCACACTACAGCAGATATCTTTGGTTCATATAATCCAGGCAATTATGGCGTGAATTCTGCTGTTGGTGGTAGTAAAAGCCTGTGTATCTCACTCCTTTTTTAGCCTCTGATTTTTTTGTTTTTTAAAAATCCATTTAACTTATCCTTTTATTTTAAAAACTTGAATTTGAATGGGTTCCATTAACAGGTATTTTTAAATGACAATCAAGTCTAGGGTACTGCTAGCTCCAAGCTGAACACAATGCCCAGCCCTTAAACTGGATAGGAAATCAATTTCAGGCTGGTTGCAACTGCAATGCAGAGCTATAGCTGATTTGTAAACAGCTCTTGTATCAACATATCACAGTTGACAAGCCACAGTGAAGTGTGTGATCTTGCTATCTAAATGGCTGCCCTGATTGCAAGTCCACGTGGAGTGCATCTCCCAGGGCCATGGAGGATAATTAAAGCCACCATTGGTAGATGATTACAGATTACCTCATTACAGAAAACTTAGGCCTGCCTTCATTCATTTCATGGAAAGGCAAATGGCGATTCAGTTTACCCAAAGCGATATTCTTTTCTTTCCTTTTTAGTTGGAATATACAAGCGAATATCAAATTATAAGCACAACTAGAAGCCATTCCCCTTTTAATGAATTCACTGTAGGGGTCATGCTTGTCATCCCTGGGCTATACTGTCACTGAGTTTCCTGTGATCTGTAGCCTCTTCCTCGTTTGTCCTGACGCTAGGGATTGGTAGGTGACTCCGGTCAGCCTTTTGTTTCCCAGAGTGGCTAGAATGTATCTTGTGGTTTTAGAATGAGCATGCTAAATATTCATCTGACTTAATTGAATTTAATACACGATCCTTAAAATTAACTTGTAGGTTTGGAGTTATTAAATGCTTTACTCTTTAACAGCATATAATTTATTTGCTATGGCCCGAGCTAGTGAATTATTTACGTAAAGAGGGAACTTCTTTCCTTGAGGTAGATCTTACCAAGCTGGTGCCACTTTCATTTTCATATTGTTGCTGAGTACAGTAAATGAAAAATATAGGTAAGAAGGCCGAGGGGATCCAAAGGTTTCCTCTCTATGGCTGTGCACCAGGCTAGACTGGAGGGAGAGAAGCTTAGGTGGGCATGGGTGGGTGCAGGCAGGATGTAGGGCAGTAGTGAGTACATGGGCAAAGAGCACACACCTGAGAACAGCTTCAGAGAACTGGTTCAGTTTATTGGGGAGAATAAAAGCTATTTAAACCTTTGGGTGGTGAGTAGGGGCTACTGGGGTGAACGTACATCATTGGCCAGGGTGCTGGGGATGCCTCATTTGCATGAAGAGCAATTCCAGATGCTGCTGGATATTACGTTATAAAGGGAAAGGAAGTTTAACCTGGCTATAGGCTATATGACCTACTCCAGTGGGCAAAGGTTGGGGACACAGGGTTATGTGCACCAGGACATGCAGATCCCATGTAGGGGCAGAATGACCATACTCTTGTTCATCTCAAGATGAAATTTCAGAGGTTCGGACATGCCTCCAAGCCTGCAGCTCCTTAACCCTACATATTGTCACTAGGTGCTATATTTGCATGGGGCTCTCATACTTGCTGCCTGACCCAGGTTCGTTTTTAACCTTCAACTTTTATGAAGGTTGACAATGATGTTTAGATATTGGTTCAAAAAGAGCAAATTAGCATGTTATATTTTCATATTGTTGATTTCTAAACATTTGCATTTTAAAATTTATTCTCATTGACACATTTTTCTATTTCAACTTTCATTTCTTTGACACTAAAATTTAATAGTGTATTTAGATAGTGTCTGCTTTTCAGAATAAGGACAAAGGCTGCCAAAACTGTACGTTGTGGTAAAAGTACCCCATTACAAGCCGTCTGACCTGAGTTCAATTCCCACGACTGATGTTGTAGAAGCTGAGAACTAGCTCCCTAAAGTTTTCCTCCAGCTTCCACATCAGTGCCATGATACCCATTTTTGTATACACAACACACACACACACACACACACATACACACACACATACACACACACATATACACACATACACACACACACAGGAGCACATACACACATGCATGCATGAACACGTGTGTGCACTAAAGAAAAATGAAATTTTAAAATGTGCAGATTATTTTTGATAGCTCACGTGAACAGGACCTAAATATTGTATTTATATTTCAGTGTACAGTGGTCACCCGCACCTTAATTTCATAGTATGAAATGTTTCTGAGCTAACTGTTCAACTATGTAAGAGTACGTACAACAATATAGCCTTTATCTAGCCATTTGCTACTTACATTTATCAAACTGTTACCACATTGTTGACACATTTTTGGTTCTTTTAAAAGTAAATAAGTAGACTTACAGTTTCAAGACAGAGATGTAGAGAGCTAGAAACAGGTCCCGCCACACTCCAATAAGAATGTGACTGGTAATTAACAAGAGAACCAAGTTCACAGAGCAAATGGCCATTTTAAAATCTGGAGATCAGTAGGTGCTTTCTGAGACATGAGACAGGACCTGACCATTTGCTACAGGAGCAGAAGCCTTCAGATGCCCTAGAAGTAGATAGGAAGAGTAAATTAGAAAATATAACACATTGCTGGGGTTGGGTGTGTGTGGGGGCTAGCTGCCTTTCCTGGGGGAAGGGTTCTACTCCTTCCCATACTTTCCTGCAGGAGCCTCACCTGGAGTCATAGGAGGACCATTGAAAAACCACAGAAAGCTCACAGTGCTGGCTTGGGAACCATGGAGAAATCCACTCTCCCTTAGGAGAAAAAAAAAAGTGGCTAACTTCTGCAGAGGAAGGACAGGAGGTGCAAAGGCTGTGGTGAAACGCCACTGCAGCTGCCTAAAAGGAGCACTCCCTGCCCCCACCCTTTCCTCCACCACCCCACCTCACCTAAAAACACATTTTTCTCTGCAGGGAGAAGAGCTTTAAGTGGAAGTAGGTGGTTACTGGGGGGAGGGTTGGGCATGCCTATGTGGGATGGGATGGGGTGCTGTAGGCTTGGGGAGGAGCAGAATCGCTTGTGGAAGGTTCACAGGCCCACCGTATAGGCCAGATTCTGAGACCTCAAATATTTGAGACCCTCCTTCTTTATCCCACAAGCATGCCTCAAAGCTCAACAGGGCCCAACATCTACTACCTTGTCCAAAATAACCAAGAGTCAACCCCAAATTTCAAACTATGGCAAAGAAATCCAGTTTGAAGGATCAAAGCAGTCACAGAGACCAGATACAAATACGATTAAGGTGTTGGAGCTATTGAACCATACACTCACGGATCACCTCCCTGTGTCCTACAAGGACAGCTCAGGTGCCAGGTGCTGTTTGGGACGCCAGTTTGAAGGCATAACAAGGTCAGAGGTCGTAGCTTAAAGGCAAACAGAGAGCAAAGAGTCTGAAGTAGAGTGACTGGTGGAATGTGTGGCCGAATTCAGCTGGCTTCAGCCATCAGTGGGGAAGAGCTCAGCTCTCAGGGGTCAGGATGCTCGATCACACAAGTGATGAAGAGGGACCTATCACTGCTAAGAACAGCCCGAGGACAGAGCAGCAAGGGCCAAGGCATGACCAAGGTTGGCTTTCCAGGTATGACATGAGTGCTTTTGAAGGTACAACTGTCAGGGACACATGCTGGCAAGAGCAGCCTCACATTTGTGTCACTGTCCCGGCTAACCTTAGGAGGAAGGAGCGGGTGGCTTTTCTTCTGCTTACTTAAGTGTCTTCCTTTTAATGCATGGAGGAATGACTCCTCTGCTCTTCTCTGATCCTTGGTGGTTTTTTTTTTTTCTTTTATGGAGGAGGAAGATTTATTTTATACCTTCTTTGTTACCACTTCAGGACCTGGGAATGTGAAGTTGTAGTTGTAAGTAGAAACGTTTATTTAGCCATTAAAAATGCAGTGCCTCTTTTCATAACTGTAAAGAATTTACATTGTTTCAGCTGATGATCCTTACCATCTAGCCCCTAGGTCTATCCCTTGTCCCTGGTAGTGGCTGTTCCTGTGTTACAGGTGGAAACTGAAGCCTGAGGGGTTACCTGGCTTGACAGAGATTGAACATCTGTTATGAGCCCACCTTAGTATTTGAAGTCTTCCAGCCTAACCTCCCAGGATTTAAGTGTATGAACTATGTAAAAGGATAGGCCTTTTTTTTTTTTTTTTTTTTTTTTTTGGTTTTTCGAGACAGGGTTTCTCTTTATAGCCCTGGTTGTCCTGGAACTCACTTTGTAGACCAGGCTGGCCTCGAAGGATAGGCCTTTTAAGAAGGTTTTTATTTTAGTTTTAATTATTTGTGTGTATGTGTGTGGGCATGTACATGTGAACGCAAGTGCCCAGGGAATTTAGAAAAGAGCAGTGGATCCCCGTGAACTGGAGTTACTACAGGTGGTTGTGAATTTCCTGACTTGGGTGTTAGGACCTAAAATTGGGTCTTTTGTCATAGCAGTATAAGTTTTTAACCTCTGAGCCATTTTTTCCAGTCCCCAGCCCTTTTCGAGATAGAGCCTCATGTTGATGTTCAACCTGTTTTGTAGCCAAGCTAGCCTTAAACTCCTGAACCCTGATTCTCTTGCCTTTCCTTCCCAAGTGCTAAGACTATAGATGCATTAACAACACATCCAGTTGGAAGGATGGCTTTTCTTAAAAGTAGAGGCTTGGAGGAAGAAAATAACCAAAAACCATCAGTAGAAATCTACTTGAATTCTTGTGGTTAGTAGACCTTTGTCAAAGCATTGACTACTAACACCACTTGGAGAAACTGATTGAATAAGTGCACATTTAACAGGGTAGCGCTTGCTCATTTGTCCTTAAAACTTGGAATAAGTGAAACTGGATAGGAACTGTGGGAGGGAGTAATGACTGACCTGTGAAAAAAATAAAAGTAATAAAAAAATTAAAAAACCAAAAAAAATCCCAATCCTCCCCAATTTTCTTAATAAATAAATAGTTAATATCAACATTACAATCCCTATGCTGTCTTCCTATGATAAATGTTTCTACATAGTATCAATACTGTACTATGAAGGCAACATTGCCTCACACTATCCAGAGCATTCTGGAACTCAAGTCTTGGTATGAATTCACTATCATGCTGGGCAGTGGTGACTCTAACCCTTAATCCCAGCACTTGGGAGGCAGAGACAGGCAGATCTCTGAATGTGAGGCCAGCCTGATCTACAGAGTGAGTTCCAGGATAGTCAGGGCTACACAGAGAAACCCTGTCTCAAAAACAAAATGAAACAACCCAAACCAACCAACCAACCAACCAACCAACCAACCAACCACATTAAGGATACAGTTGGAGAAAGATCTGGTTATATTGGATGAAGGGGTGATTATTACCTGGTGATATAGCTCAGTGACCATGTGCTTAGCATGTATGAGGCATTGGATTCCATCCCTATTTCCACAAAGAAAGAAAGAAAAGAAAAGGAAAGAAGAGAAAAGAAAAGGAAGAAAGAAAGAATTTCATAAGCATCTTCATTTACTATTTTATATACCAAAAGATGCTAGTACTTGATAATCACAGATTATTCACTGAAGAAAATAAAAATTTATAGTATGCTCTCTAGTCTGCAGTAATAACTGAACACCAACGGGTGCATAGTTGAGATATCTGGATGGTTCATGAGTTTACATGATAGGAAAGGAAGAACAGTAACGCTTTCTTTAGTGCTTTCCATGAACTAGAGAAGTGAAGCAACTTTCCCAGGGGAGTACAGACTATAGATGTTTCATATGGGTCTGAGCCTGTAGGCAGTTCACCTCCAGTCTGAGCTCTCACCCCCCCCCCCAGTTGTACCATGATAAAGCATGTTTGGTGTGGGTGTCCTGGACTATGTTAAAAAGACAAACCCAAAAGCAGTTAATTAGCATAAGGGGTACCCAGAGCTGTTAGGTAAGCTACTGGGAATCTTGGCTGAGCTCTGTAACAGGGTGCTGTGAATTTTCTTTTAAACACAGCTACATCTTGACTGAAACCACAACTTCCTGTGAGTGCCTTATGATGTTACTTGAAGAAAAGAAATAAGCATATGAGGTTTTTTTAAAAGGGTTTTCAAGTATATTGATTTTTTTAAATAAATGGGTGAAACTAGTAGTTCTCATTAATTCAAAGAACTATTTATCCTTCCAGGCTTTGGTTTCACACACAGCTCCTTAATACTGAAAGATTTTCCAGGTTCTTCTTCCTTGACTGTCTAGGACTTGAATGTGACTAATGGCTTTAGACATGTATAGTAACACAAGTGCCGATGCTGCCAGCACAAATGGAAAGACACATTACTTTAATTAAAAAACAAAACAGGCTTTCTTTGCTTTACACTTAACCTGGGAGGGTGGGAAGGGATGGAGCATGATTGATTCCTACCATTTATTGACAAGATCCCAGGGGCCTGGGGTGTATAGCTCATGGGTAAAGTGCTTGTCTAGCACTGGGTTCCGTCCCTAGCTCCACACACACACAAAGGGGTTCAAAGGGGAGATGTTGGAGAGATGGATGACTTCAGTGCTTACGAGCACTGGCTACTCTTCCAGCGGACCTTGGTTTGATTCCCAGCACTTACACAATGGTTCACAACAGTCTGAAATGCCTGTTCTAGGGGTTGTGACACCCTCTTTGGGCTTCTGCAGGTACTGCACACGTGTGGTGCACAAACATATGTGCAGGCAAAACATCCACACACAAAAAATAATATTTTTTTAAAAGTTCCCAGGGGGCATTGCAATGTGTCTTTTGATGCTGTTCTTGTGAAGGAGAAAGCAACAACCCCCCATAATATTCTAAAGCCAGAATAACCTCTAAATGTGCCCTCCTAGGAGTCTGTGAGATGCAGATTTTCATGGGGGCCTGTACTTGGAAAAGAATTCCTGACCTTCTAACCCAGTCTCAGGGCTCTCAGGAATCACCTGGGGGAGTTTAAAAAGTGGTTTTCCAGGGCTTTTGAATTAGAGACTCTGAGAATGAAACCGTGAGATACTTGGGTTTGGGGGAAGGGCAGGGAGGAGAGGAAGCAACTAAGCAATTTGGCAATAAAGCTGTCAACTTTGTTTATTGGGGGTGGTGTCGAGGAGGAGCGCAATGACAGCTTGGAAAACTTCACTGTAGGAACCAGATAGAAATGTTTAATGATGCACTTTCTGGCATCCTAAGAGTTTCCTCTCCGAGCAGAAGAACATGTGAAATCTTACGAGCCACCCCTCAGAAAGGAGTTGAGGAGTTCCTTATGATTTTCCAGACAGACTTAAAGCAGAAAGCATGGAAGAAAAAAAAAAAGCATTTAATAGTTAGCTTGCTGACCTGCCTAGCATTAGCTAATGTCTGTCAAGCCCTGCAGGGCTCATCCAGGGAAGCCAAGGCCCAAATATGGAAAGAAGTCATACTTACAAGGGAGGAGCTAAAATTATCACTACAAATGTTGAACACATCATTTCAGCTTCTGCTCTGGGGCTGGGGGTTTCATTGTAGTGATGTGTGTGGGAGCCAGGGGCAGCTGCAAAGAAACCCTTGGGGCTGTCTTAGTTCTAATGAGCTCTGGATATTACAGTGGGGGTTTTGTGGGTTATTCCTTTCATAGTCTGACGGTCCACATTTTTGCTAACAGAGGGTTTGTAACAAGTGACTCTTCATCATTCCCCAAACTTCCCTGTGACTCTTTTCTTGAGGTCAAGCAGGAGTGACTTAGGGACACATTTCCCTACTTTTTGTGCCTTCCATGAATTATCATGAATTATTGTTTCTCTCTATTTGCTGTCTATCTTTAAAGCCAAGTGTTAGCCATTGTTGGACACAATGTCATTAATCTTTGTGGGTTGTTATTTAGAACAAGTGGTTTTGTGTGTGTGTGTGTTGTCCCTGGGGATGTCTGCCCTAGGGAGACTGAGCACTGAAGGAGCTCTAAATAAGAGGATTTTCTGCTTAGACTCCAACTTTGACATTCTGGGATCTATATGATCAAGCCGTGTCTATGCTGGTAATCATAGGTTAGTCAATCAGCAACGATGCCTAAAACTTGGCTCTGGCTCTTGCCTCTCTGACTTCAATGACTCAAGTGACTCATGAGACAAACAGTAGTCCTTCTGTAGAGATAAAGATCACAGCAGTATAGGACAGGTGTGTCTATTGCCTGTGTACTCTGTTGTTATGCCGTTATAGTTTTCCCCAAGGCAAGCCTGGAGGAGGGACAGCTGGAATCCTGTTTTTCCCACCCATTGGAGCCTAGTATGCTAAGGGAGCCCCTAAGAGTCTGGAGCAGGCCTGAAGGAATGCCACCAGGTGACACCCCAAGGAGGAGGACTTGTTATAAGCAGAGGACTGGAGAAAGAAGACCACAATTTCATGAGGGTTTGGAATTTGGCCATGTCAGTAAGATGCTTAGGGTTTTTTTTTTTTTTTTTTGTCACAAGTTAGGGTTATCTGGGAAGATAAAACTTTAAGAAAAGGGTGTTGGATCCCCTGGAACTGAAGTTACAGTGGTTTCTGGGAATCAAACTCTGAGTCTCTAGAAAAGCATCCAGTGCCCTTAACCACTGAACCTTTTCTCCAGCCTAATGTTTTCTTGATTAATGATTGATGTGGGATGGCCCAGCCCACTGTGGGTGGTGGCGTTCCTGGCTGTATATAAAACAAGGTGGGCAAACCATGGACAGGAAGCCAGTAACAACATTTCTTCGCGGGCTCTGCTTCAGTTCCTGCTTTGAGTTCCTGTCCCACCTTCCCTTCATGATGGACTAGAAGCTGTAAGATGAAATGAACTCTTACCTACCTTTCTTTTGCTCATAGCATTTATCTCAGCACTAGAAAGCTGGCAGCAGTAGATAGGAAGTAGGAAAAGTGGGGGGGGGGGCAGGAGATGAGAGGAAGTGTTCATACCCTTGTAAGGAATTCAGAGGAATCTGGGAAGGACTGGAGAAAGGGTTTCTCATAAGGGCATGGAGAAGACGTTCTGGCAACTTATGTCCTCTATTGCTTGAATATCTGCGTCCCCAATAGCTTTCCAGACAGCTTTGTGGGATCTAATGTACAGTAATTTATATGCCGTAAGGTGAGCTCATTGGAAGTGCCCCATTCATTGGGTTTTAGCATATTTGGAGTTGTCTAATGATCATCACAATCTAATTCTCAAACATTTCCAGCCCCCACAGCCAAAGGATAACTTGGGCCCACTTCTGGTTCCTCCCCATTTCCCATGCTCAACTCTAGGCAATCGATTCCTCTTTGTAATTTCTCTTTGTAAAACATTAAGGGGAATGTTTTCAGTGACTGTTGTTGACTCTAAGGATTCTCTTGGACAAATTATAAACTTTTATTTTTTTGTTTCTCCCTTACTTCTCAGTCCATCCCTGTTAGCATGCTTCAGATTTCACACAACAGAAACCTGTCTGGGACTGTCTTAAACATAAGTCTCTTCTCTTACATAATTGAGATGCTAGAGGAGGGTGGAGCCCTGGGGCAATGTCATCTACTGTTTGATGGGGCATCAGAAAAACCCCTGTTTGGGGTCCAAGGAGATGGCTCAACAGGTAAAGTGCTTGCCATCCCAGTTTGATCACTTGAGTTTGAACCTTGGAATCTATATAATGGTGGCAGGAGTTAGCTGCTTCCACAAAGCTGCTCTCTGACATCTACATGTGTGTGATGGTACATGCCCCACCCCCTGTCTCTTTTAATAATACAAAGGAGAGACCCTTCTTGCCATCACTATTCTATGACATTGTTTTGGAAGTAGCTGTGTTCCCTTGGACCAGCTTGAACATGGTTAGAAGATGGCCATCATTGGTAATTAGGCCCTTTGTTTTTATCCATAGCTTATGTGGAGGGGCTGGCGGCGGGGAGTTCCTGTAGGCTAACTAGATAAACTTAGTTGTTTTGTGTGTGTGTGTGTGTGTGTGTGTGTGTGTGTGTGTGTGTGTGTGAACTTGGAATCAATGCTTGGTTTAGGGTTGAATAGGCTGCACTCCCAGATGCTCTGTGGGAAGGGGAATTGAATCTCCTGGGATGGGCAACCAGCAGCCTTCGAGGAGGGTTACTGAGCAACCCTGTTGGAGTCTTGGGCCCTCACTTCTTTTTAACTGGAGCCCTTTCTACGTTAAGCATAGGCAAGGTGGTAATCAAATTTCAACTTGTTATCTATGGACAGCTAGACTCAATCCCAACTCATCCTAGGTGATCAGTGCTCTCAATAGGTCAGAGAATAAGAATACTATGCTAGCATTTGTTAAACGTCAGTCCAGCTTTATGTCTCTGGAAATCATCTGTTGAGATCTTACACATTTAGGAGTGTCTGGTGATTGAGTACATGAAATTTTTATCTCAGGATAGGTCACTAATGTGGGCAATATCCAGGAGGGTGTTAGTGTTAACACGGGTGGAAAAATAATTTCAGTCATATTAGGGAAACCTTTGTGTTGTAGGGTGGAACTAGTTAAGTAATACATAAATAGCAACAAATAGTAGAAAAGGCACTTGTATCTAGTTATTGGAACCTCCACTTTGGGGAAAAAGACCCTCTGAATACACTCTGAATATGTCAGTATTACAGCTACAATATGAAACTGACTTTCTTTCAAGTATAGCTCACACGTCACTAAGCCAAATAGACATTCTGCCAGTTATTAGAACTTTATTAAATTCTGCTTCATGTGTACTTAAAAAAAAAACAACAAGGGTGGCCTTTACACGGAAAGGTAGGTTATTTGATTATGAGCTGTAGTTCAGAATTGATTTCAGGGTAAGGTCTGTCCACATGCACTGAGATTCGCTGCTGCAGCTCTTAATGATGAGAAGGGATGTTGAAGAAAGCAAACACCATATGCCCTTTGTTTCCGTGCTTGTCTCCTTCTGGAGGCCTGGGTGGAGTGTCTCAGCTGTCTCAAATAATCTCCATTTTGCTCTCACTGCAGACTGCAGTTCTCCTGCTTGCTTCTTTTTGATGTTAATTATAATTTCTTCCTAATGGGTTGGCTCTCCCTCCTCTTTGGTGGTAAAGGTTCCCCTCTCTCCAGTGCCAGAGATTGGGTTAATTTTGAAAAAATGCATTTCACTTGATTTGTGACAGAAGTAAGAGAGTGCAGAGAATTAAAGAAAAACAAAAAACAAAAACCCAGCACTAGCCCGAGTGTGTAGTGGGAGGGGCAGGCGGCTTGACTGCGGGACGGGACAGGATGCTTAGAATAATTCTGCTGCCAAGTGAACAGAGAGGTTTGCCGGTCTCAGAGTGCACGGAACTCACTCCTGCCCGGGCGGGAGTGCAGACAGTCCGCCAGAAGTCACCATTCCCCACTCCACAGAATGGAGCTTTCTGCAGCCAAAGCCCCGAGCCCCACAGACTTGCCCGAGAGTGTAAGTAGGCCATAAGTCTGCTTTGATTGTTATGTCTGCATCTTTTGTAGTCGGTTGCCTGACAACTTTGTAAGCCCAGAGGGAGACATGCGGGGGTGGGGGGAGTCTGCTCCGCAGTCTACTACTTCCTCCCATTTAGATCCAGGTCTTAGTTCTCTTGTATCTGGTAAAAGGAAGTGTTTTTCTTCTTCTCCCCATGCCACCCCAGGGACAGGGAGACAGCACTTAAATTTTGACTGAGGTCTGTTTGTAGCAGTATTTGTAAAGGTTTGAAGCTGACTTATCCTCTACTTTTCTCCTCTACTTTTCTCTGTCTTGCCTTCTCTGGTTGTGATCTATAGCCGAGGTGTTTTCCCCTGAGGGATAACCATGCATAGATGGGCCCCATCCAGGAAGCCCTAGCAAGTGTCCCTTTCAGCAGTAAGAAGTTAGGGGCAGGGTTGGGAGCAGAAAACGTTTCTGAGGCAGCCAATAGATAGGTGTGGGAGTCTGGGAACAAGGCTGGTGTGGGATCTGACTTGCCTGTGGTGTCAAGCGCTAAAGGGGGGTCAGGAAGACAAGATGGGAAGCAGGAGAGAAAATCTGTTTGGAGTCCCACAGGAGGATTGTCTGTTCCTAGTTGCTAATCGGTATCAGACTATCGAAAATCCCCATTCAGGTAGCCTAGTAGCCTCGGGCCACTAAGAAAACCAACCTTCCAAGTCTTGCTCTTTTTTTTTTCCATCTGGTTCTTGTTGGCCTGGCTCTTGATGGTAGCCTTTCACAGGTACAATCCGTGTGATGGGTCCCATGGGATGCCACCAGTGCTGCTGTTGGACTCATATCAGGGGTAGCCCCAAAGGCCTTCATACTCTCTTGGTCAGTGTCATAGATTTTACCTTGCAGCTGGCTCCTTTGCCTTAAGGCCATCACTGTTGTTCTTTTGGTCATGGTCTGGTGACCCCGCCCCCCCCCCAAACAACTCCATCAGGTTCCTGGAGAGAGGGTACTAGTGGATCCTAGGGCCTGAGGCCTGAGTTAGGAGGTCATGTAATGAGTCGTGGTAGGAGAGAGAGAATTCAGAAGTCTTTCTGATTCGGCTTTGACTTTTGAGCTTCTGGAGTGCCTCTATTACCCAGGGAGAGGAAGACAAACAAGAAAAAAAGAGAACTTGATGACCATTGCCTATCTGATTCAGAAGTACCCTGTCACTTTGCCTGTCCTTTAGGCTGTCTCCGTTTACCTCCTTTATGAGTTTAGCGACTGTCAGGCATGTGGATCAGTTCCCAACGCCTTTCAGCTGAGGGGGGGGGTGCCTTCTACAGCCTTGTTAATTAACTTCACTGGCTGTTTTATATTTGCTCCAATGTGAGTTCATTGCTAATAATATGTTGCTTTGACAGCCTCAAGTTTTCCCCTGCCTTTCCTTTTTTGAAATGTCTTGTATTTCATCTTACATCTAAGCTGGAGTCTAATGCCTTTAGTTCTCAAGACTGACTCCCCACTTTATTGTGTGTCAGTGAGCTAATTTTGAGTTTTGGAACCATCACCTGGACTCCTGGTTGGCGTGTAATGAATTAAGAGAATCTTTTATCTGAATGTTCATTCGAACTCCTTCATTGAAATCCGATTTTTCTGTGACTGGTTTTTGCCGACCTTTTCAGCCTTAGCAAGGGTCACTTTCCTGTTTGGAGACCCCCTTCCATCAAAGATTTCCTTGTGCCTAGCCCCTCGCTGTGTCCTTTCCTGCCTCTGGACCCAGGCACTTGTGGTGCTCCAGGTCAGGAGTGCCCTTTCCTTGCTAGCTGGCTGGTCTAGCTGGCTTTTCTTTTGGGTGTCACCCGAAGCAGCAGCACTGCTGGGCTTATCTTCTCCGAAGGGACTTCCTTTCTTTCTCTCTTTCACCTCACCGTGATTATTTCTTGGGGAGTCCTTGGAGCACAGCCTATAAAGATTTTGTTGACCTGTTGACTCACTCAGCACTTGCTGTCTCCCAGACTAGAATTTCAGTTCTTCTAAGTGAGGAACTCAGTTTGTTTTTATCCCCGAGGGCTATCCCCAGCCCCGAACTCCGGTCTGGATGTACGATAAACACTCAGCAAATATTTGTCACGTAGGAGGGTTTCGTGAAGGAGCTTTAGTCTGTGATTGTTGCAAGCTGATCAAGATGGGTTTGCCCTTTCTGTAGCCAAGCCTCCCCCACTGCCTGATGGATCTGCTTTCATCACAGTTTACGCACTTGGGGAACATGGAGACTCCAGGCCCTGGTTCCCTCTTTTCTAGCCCTTGGCGGGTATGCAGACTCACCCTCTGTTTTAAGCATTATTATTATTAATTTTTTTTATCCTCAAAATGAAAACCACCTGTCTTCAAATGATTTGCTTAAAACAAATTCTTCATTTCTTTACTAAGGCCTTTACCCCCAGCCCCCTTCTGCCTTTCTCTATCTCTTGCCAAGAGTAATGGGAAAAACCCTATTATCTTGGAAAGTGGTTTTCCCTCTGGTCAGAATCCAAAGCCGAATGATTTATCACCAAGTGCGGGGGCGTGGGGGGGGGGCAGCATGGCTTTTCCCTGCCTCACTGTGTGCTCACAAATGTTAGTGGTTTGTTCTCCTCACAATGTCAGCTGGTCATGCGGCTGCTCAGCCTTGGTCCTGCCTTTTTCTCTGTATAATTCCTTTCCGTTTCTCCCCTGCTGGTAAAGAACCTAGTTCAGGGTACTGTATAAATGGGAACAAGGCTGGAGTCCGTGTCCAAGCAAGACTCTGTGGCAGCCTGCTCACCACATCACTGACATCCTCATACCCATTGTAGGAGTAGATAATGTTAACCCCACCCTAGAGTTACCAAAATGGAGGTGAGGTGAAATTTGATGACTTATTCCCAGGCACATATGTTGAAATCAGCTGGGATTAGAACGGACTCAGTTTGGCTTTTAACTCTACTTGTTGGCATACTTTTTTTTTTTTTAAAGATTTAACTTATGGGTATGGGTATTTTGACTGCATATATTCTGCCACCACTTGTGGGACTGGATCCTGGAGGGAGCCAGAAGAAGGTTTCAGATGCCCTGGAAGTGACTTCACCGAGCCTCCATTTTGGTAAGCACAAGTGCATATGTGCTTGTATGTTAAAGCTAAAGGTCAACTATGAGGGTCATTCCTGAGGCACCAGCCGTCTTGTTTGCTGAGTAAGTTAAATTGACTTACTGACGAGTAGCTGGATTGCGCTCCTCTCTACCTTCCCTGTGCTGGGATTGCATGTAAATACTACAATTGGGCCTCTCTTTTCTTAAAGGCTTTTTTTTTTTTTTTTTTTGGCTCATGTCCTACAATTTAAGTAAACTTCTGGTGATGATATGCTTCGCATGTTTGCATATGTTCACACATGTAACTGAAATAAGCTTTCTGAAACAATACCTTCCTTTAGTGTGCCCCCTCCTTTCCCTATTTAAAAATGATTCTGGTCTGGGTCTTCTAAACTGATTTTGTGCCTTTCTGCTCAATGGTAAGTCAGTTTGAAGGACACTCAGTTTGGCTGGGAAGGGTGACTCAGTTTGAAGGACACTCAGTTTGGCTGGGAAGGTATAAATTATGTTTACTTTAGCTACAGGCTTGCGCCATCTAAGCCACTTTAAAATTATTTTGCAACAGTATAGGGTGCATATAAAAAACACACACAGGCATATGTCTTGTTGAGTTTTCATTCACCAAGCACCACATCAAAACACATGCTACCGATTCCAGCTTCTTTGAATCAAGACAGAGGAGTGGAGTACAACAGAAATGAAGAGTCTGTTGATTCCTTCTGAATTCTATCTGCAGAGCTTATTTGCTAGATCCTCTTTTGGTGGAAATATGTGTTTTATGTTTCTAGCAATGGTGCTTGGCTTAATGTTGTAGATCTCACAACTGCTAAAAGAGTAGCCTCCCCTGATGGCTGTCTGAAATTGGCACTAAAGAAGGAGTGGGGTAAGGATGTATCGAGTAAAATGTGAATGAGGAGGAAGGGGGAAGGGCAAGGCCCCACAGTTACGTATGAAGGCACTTGGGTATGAGAATTTATGCTTCTAGTACTGGAGAGGAACTTTACTGGAAGGGAGGGTCGTGAGAGAGAAAGAGGAGAGAGGGTTTGAGATTAAGAGTCCCAAGTCCCTAGAGGTTAATAATCATCTGAATAAAATAAGGAACATTTACCTCTCCTGGTGAGTGTTGACCTTTAAAGAAAATTGTTTGAGTATGCTGAAGAAAACTACTGATTTCTTGGCAAAAAGTACAAATGCATCTAAGTATAAAAGTAAGTCAAAGCAACTTGGCTTTTATTATGTATGGGGCTCTGTAAGATGGTTTTTATAATCACTCACAGCATAGACTTTGTTGTAATGGGATGCATGTAGAAATGAAGGGGAGCTGACACTCTAATATGCTTTTAAACACTGAGTAGTACTAGGTTATAATGTATTATTAATTAGTGCCTTCCGCAAGACTCCTTCTGTACAGCTATGTTTTATCCAAGCTGAAAGAGCCTCTGTGCATCAGGGGCTGTGGGATAATAAATTGTTTTGTCTCTGCTGATTAGATAAGTTGTACCTCTTGGTTCATGTTTGCAAGGCAGACTTTTAACTGTTCTGGATTTCCTGGGTTTTGACCTCAAATGGTGGCTTGTGGCTTTGTGTGTAATTCGGCACACCATACCAGTGTGTATAGGTAAGAAAAGTCTTCAGAATTAAACCTAAAAGCCGTGGAACAAGATGAAGAAATCCACCATTTAGAATGGCAGCATCTGACTTATCCTTGTCTTCCCTACACTGAGCCTGAGGCCGGGGTGAAGGGAGCTGTCAGTTATTGGGCTGTGCTGCATTCCTTACTTATTTGTCTGACTAGGTCATCATGGCAAGCCTTCCAAAATGAAACTGTAATTTTTCTTCTCTTCAGAGTAATCTTAGTCTTATGTCTGGGGACAGGTCTGGTGTACAGCTTGTGTCTTTGCCTTGACAGTGGCTTCTTACACTCTCAAATGGCCTGATTCTGAGTTGTTCTGATTCGGATAAACAGATAAAGGCTATGTATTTCAGGAGAAATCAAGCCACATCCCGTTCTATAGTCACTTAGCTAGTACAAGTCAGATTCTTCCTAGGAGTCTGATCCCAGGGCTTATAATGGAACCACTAAATGATGCTGCCTCACAATGTAAGCCAATGAAGATGTACAAAAATCTCTCAATGTATGATTTTTGGCTTTTTTGGGGTCAAGTTGGACTCTGTAGTAGGTGATGTGACCCAAAGAAGGAAAACACTGGGAAAAGTCTGATTAAAATCTTCAGTGAGCTTTCATTTCATTGGTAAGCCTAGACTGTTAGGGCCTGGAATGACCATATCATTTAGATATGTTTGATGCTTAGCAGTTTATAACACACACCCCCCCTTTTTTTATTGTGTTGAAGCTTCTTGTAACCTCTGGGTAATAGGTGATAAAACCCCCAACTTAGAGAAGGGCGGGAGGGCAGTAGTGTGACTGTGACACAGCTGCATGTCTGCACTTGTACAGCAAAAAAGAAAAAGAAAAAAAAGAATGGCAGGTCCATCCAGAGTCAGCTTAGGTGTTCTGGTTGGTGCCAGATGTGCCTCTTGTCCAGATGTTCTCAGTCATTAAGGTATGACATGTGTAGAGGAGTTAGCCCGACACAGGATTTCTTAGCCACTGTTGACTTTTGGGGACAGTTAAGTCTTTTTCTTTGGAGAAAGAGAGACCTTTGTCCTGAACACTGGTCAGCAGCATGCTGGCTTCTACCTGCTAAGTGCCAACAGTACAAGTTGTTACCACAGAAAGTGTCTGTAGAAATTTGCAAATGTTCTCAGTGGTACACAGTTGCCCCAGATTAGAAGCCACTAACCTAATGCAATCACTACATTTGGAAGAGGAGAGACAACTTTGCAAATGCTTGAAAAGACCTGTCTCCTTTCCCCTCTCCAGTTTCTAAAGCATCAGAAAAGCCATTTAAAAAAGCAGTAAAGGAGGAAGGGAGGGAGAGACACGTGTTGGTGTGTGTGTGTGTGTGTGTGTGTGTGTGTGTGTGTGTGTGTGTGTCTCGCACACACCTTTTGTTGAATTCCCTTTGATGAAAGATTGTTCTATCTGTAGAGGAAGAAGAAAATCAACATAATCAACATTTTTCTAAAGTAAAAAAGCACACAACTAAAAATATTAGAGATCAGCTAAAATACAACACATAAAATCCTATAATTCTACTGTCTAGAAATAATGACAATTTATATTTTATGTCTTTTTAACATATATGACTAAATATATACTAATGAATACAACTTTTCAAATACTTTTGTATAAAATACTATAAAAATCAACTTTTAAAGGTTGAATAGTCCACAAATAATCCTCTTCCTGTATCTGTAAGATAGGATAAGCGTTTAATGACGACAACAGGTTTCATTGTGTTGTCAGTACTGTTAATTCACCTTGTCTCTTGTGAATATTTGATTTGTTTCCAATTTTGTTTTTACCAGTTCAAGCAACATTGCGAAGTGTTCTTGTACATACTTAAGCCATTTGTAGCTTCTTTTTCCATAAAGGAATTATAATCACTGCAAATTCTAAGATCCATTTAGAAAGGAACCCCATCCATCACGTTCTGGATTATATTTTGATGATGCTATATATACACCACTGGAAAAATTTGATTATGCGCTAAACTTGAAGAATGGACTGTGGAAAGTTCTTT
>LR755127.1:7496483-7531217 GCA_902729485.2 Mus minutoides
GGAGGAGGAGGAGGAGGAGGAGGAGGAGGAGGAGGAGGAGGAAGAAGAGAAAGAGGGGAGGAAGGGAAGGAAATAATTAAAAGAATACACATTACTATGTGGGGTTGGGGAAATGGCTCAGCGTTTAAGAGCATTTGCTGTTCTTCCAGAGGGACCCAAGTTCAATTCCTAGCACTTGCATCAGGTGGCTCAGAACTCCAGTTTCAGGGGATCTGATCTGGCCTCTGAGAACACTGGGCGTATCATGCATGTGGTGCACAGACATACATGCAGACAAAACACTTACATACAAACAACGCACATCACAAAAGAAATTTAAGACTGTATCCTCATTGCCCATGTATTTTTTTAAAAAAATAGTTTGAAATTACAAACTTATAAATTCATTGCAAAAACATCCAAAAGCACAGAGGAGCTTAAGTTTTCCTATAGTTCCATCCCTTGATTTTTTCATTCTCTAGAATTTTCCTATATTTAAAAAAAATGTTTTAAAATTCATGAACTGAGCAGCAATATGCAAGAAATGAGCCAGCTGACTTTTTCACTTAATATGTTTTCCTGCTCTGGCACCTTCTTCTATTTAATCAGTGCCCTAGTTGAGCTCACTTATAGTTTTTCCCTGAAACAAATCATTACCCTTTATGCTAATTTATCCAAGGGTGAGTGTGTACTGATGGAGTTGGTAGATTAAGAGCCTGTATCCCTAGCAATTGTGTTTGGTATTATTACATTTCATTTCCACCAATAGTGTATATATAGTTTGACTTCTTTCCATGGTACGTCTTCTGGATGTCCTCCATTGCTCCCTAGAATAGTACTTGACATAGTGTCTATTTTATAGTATATTTTATAATAAAAATTATATATATATATATATATATATATATATATATATATATATATATATATATATATATATATATGTCATATTATCGTTCAGTGTGTTACTTTCCTGCCCAGGGAAGAGCGCAAGAAAGGGCTGTCTTTCAATGATTTGGTATTTGAAGTGGTTTTGGATGGTAGTAATTTGGAGAAGGTTTCTTGAGCTTCATTGTGCACAAGCAGCTACCAGAACCCCTATTAACCTTGTGAAGGACCCATGGTCTCTGAGAAATTGGAGTTCTGTCCTTGACAATGGAAGAACTTGTTATATTGTTGGTGAGGAGTTTTTGAGTTAGCTCTGGGAAAGCCACACTGAGATACAGAGAGGAAGCAGGTCTCAGAGTGCCTCTTATGTTAGTGATCCTGAAATTGTGCCACTTCTAGGGATATCTTCTTGTTTAGTACCCTAGCTAATGAATGGCAGAAGTGGATTCTTTTTTCTCCTTGCTAGCCCTCTGAGGGATTTTCTTTGAGACCTGCTGACACAATTCCCTCAAGAGCTTCCAAAGGGCCGGCTTAAAACCATAAGATAACTTCTTTACAAAGAAAATTTAAAAAGCTTTTTATTACTGCTAAAGTAAGGGTTTTCAGAGAATGAGGCAGGAAGTATTATCCCAGCAAAGTGGCCTTTGGACCTAATTGGTTCTGGTCTGCTCTGTGGGGTCTGTGGGGTCTGTGACCTTTTCCTTAAGGAGATGTATGTTCTCTGCTAGGTCATGTCTCTCTAAATTCATATGGAGGCCAGTATCTCATTGTGATTGCATTTAGAGATAATAGGGAATTTCAAGCTATAAGATGGCCAGTGTCTTTCTAAGAAGAGGAGAATAGGACACAAAGAGGGATAGTGGGAGTGTGTGCGCACTGTGGGTTGATCATATGAGGACATAACAAACATGCAGCCATCTATTATCCAAGGAGAGGAAATGTAGGAGAAGCCAAGTCTACCAACCCTTTGATCGGTTCATTCTAGCCTCCTGGATTGGGAGATAACGCAGTTCTGCTGTGTAAATATTGATTGGATGTGACTTTTGGTGTGGTATGAATACTCATTGCACATAATATCCATTGTGGTTAGCCTGTGATAAAAGGCTTGGCAGACACCATTTAGAGAAGAAGGATTCATTCTAGCTCATGATTTCAGAGTTGCCATCCATCATGATGAGGAAGGCATCACATTGCGGCTCTGTCCACAGCAGAAGAAGAATATGGTAGACCCTTGTTCATATGGCCGTGGACCATGGAGCAGAGAGTGGTCAGAACTAACTAGGGGATGGGCTGGTAACCTTTCAAGGCTCAATTCTTGGGATCTAATTTTTTCCACTAGGCCACACACCTTCTAAAGACTCTAATGGTCCTCACAACAGCCCCTGTAGCTGGAAAACAAACACTCAAATCAGAAGTCCGTGGACACCTTTTCATATCCAAGCCATGAAAATTATTTTGTCCTCATAGCTTTAAAAACAGCACAGACTGAGTGGCTTAACCAATGCAGATTTTCCAGTGGAGGTCTAAATTTGGCATCAAGGTCTAAGCAGGATTGCTTCTTCCTGAAATCTCTTGAGAGACTACACCATACCTCTCTCTAGCTTCCAACTCTTTTCTGGTATTCTGGCATAAGCTACTTCTCCCTTCATCTTCATGTGCTGTTCTTCCCATTTACATGTCTATGGCCAAATTATCCCCCTTTCCCTATTTTTGTCCCCTCTTTTTGGATTGGGTCTCAGGCTGTAGCCCAGGCTTGCCTGAATCTCACTTTAGTATGACCTTAAACACAGCAGGCCCGCTGCCTCTGTTTCCCAAATGCAGGGGTTTCAGTTATTAAACTATCACACCTGGCTCAAATCCCCCTTCTTTCTGTGAGGATTTTTATAAGCATGCATCAACACATTAGGGTCCATACTAGTGCACTCATCCTAACTTTATCCTCTGCAATATCCTGCTTCTGAATGAGGTCCCATTCCCAGGCACTGTGGACTGGAACTTCTTGTAGAAGAATACAGTTCAGCCTGCGATAGAGTTTGTATTCCAGCCCAATCTGCCATCTGTGCACCTCTGCCTGTGTCTGAAGGGTTTCTTACCTGGTTGGCCACCCTGCTTGACATGCAGGTTTTAGCTCAGACACCACTCTCAATATAAATTGATTGGATGAATGAAAGAAATTGCAGAGTAAAATTAAAATGTGATTGAGAGTTATGGTGAATGTGATTTATCCTTACAAATGTGAGAGAGTTCTTCTTTACTCCACATCAGCGTTGCTTGTGACTCTCTTGTATATATTGGCTGTGTCCCCACCACAGATGCTATTTAAATATCATTTTGTGCCTGTGAATTGGGATGTCGGGCACCTTCCGAATGTCATGATGTTTCCTGTTCTGTGTATAGAGCATGCCAAGAGGATTCAATTTGTTGGATTTAGATTTTTTGGCATTGAATCACAATTTGATTATGATTTGATGATAATTTTAAGGGCAAAACTGGCTAGAACTTTCTTTGAGGGGCATGTTGATTACAAAAAACCTGAATCTTGAGCAAAGGAGGCATTTACTGATGCTAGTCAATTAGTATTTAGTGAGCATGCACTTATAATAGCTGCTACATAATATGCAAAATGCAGTAGTATGGGCAATAGCTGTGGGCTCCAGCGTGGAGTTCATATCAGGCAACAGGATAAGGCCAGTTGTATGAAAATGTGGAGTAGAAATGAGGAATTGGCACTCTTTGGGGGCCAGAATGATCTAGAAAGGCTTTGTAGAAGAGTATAACTTAGCTGGGATTGTACTTTATGCATTAGAGACTCCAGAAGAGGTGGGAGAATACCAGTTTCAATATAATTCTATCATTAAGTTGTGGTATATAGTGAGCTCTTTTGATTTTTTTTCCTGTTCACTTTGTTTTTGTTGTTTCTTTTTGCGATTAGGGTCTCAAGTAGCTCAGGCTGCCCTTGAATTAGTTATATAGCCAATACTAAAGTTGAATTCTGGTCTTCTGCATCTGCCTGTGAAATGCTGAGATTATAGACATGGGGGGACTATACACAGATATTTTGTTTTTAATAAAGTTACTTTTCTTACAAGGTATGCATGGTAGAAAACTATTGTAAACATCATACATTCAGTTGGGATATATAAATTATAGTACATCCATATAATGGCACACTCTACAATTAGAACAAACAATGGAAGGGCCTGAGGAGATGGCTTAGAGCACTTGCTGCATAAGCACAAGGACCTGAATTCAAACCTCCAGCATCCACATAAAGATGTCGGCCTAGGGGCTGGTGAGATGGCTCAGCGGGTAAGAGCACCCTACTGCTCTTTCGAAGGTGATAAGTTCAAATCCCAGCATCCACATGGTGGCTCACAACCATCCGTAACGAGATCTGGCACCCTCTTCTGGAGTGTCTGAGGACAGCTACAGTGTACTCACATATAATAAATAAAATAAATCTTTAAAAAAAAAAAAAAGATGTCAGCCTAGCTCTAGGTTCAGAGTGTGAGCCTCTCTCAGGGGGTGAAGGTGGAAAAAGGCAAAGCAGGAGACCTGATGCCCTTCTCCAACCTGCATGTGCGCATGCGCGCGTGTGCGTGCATGTGTGTGTGTGTGTGTGTGTGTGTGTGTGTGCGCGCGCGCACATCTCTATACATGTATGTACATATATCATAATACACTGTGCACTCTCATGCACACACCAAAAACCAAACAAGAAAAAAAAATGATACTTTTTAAAAATCAATATGAAAAGACCTCCTAAAGGGGTTAATTGAGAAAAGAAAGGTATGGGGCAGTGTGAAGAATATGCTAGTGTTTAGGAGTTGCTTTAAAAAAGAATAATTTAGAAGTGGTAGTAGTAATTTCCCCAAAGTACTAAGATGAAGGAATAAAAGCTAAACATCAAGTGTGTGTGTGTGTGTGTGTGTGTGTGTGTGTGTGTCTTTTAGTGTTCAGGTATATGTTAGTTGAATGATGTAAATGTATTCTCTCTGAAAAATTAAAGAAGAAAGGTATGATGCCAAAATGATTTGGTCATATTGTTGCTACCCTTAAGTTCACTTGAGTGTCTCAGATTCTCTAGGTGGCTGGGATATAATGAATTAGAATAACCAATAACAAGAGATATCCTTTGTCTAGAGCCCCCTAACTAGCTTTTTATTGTTTTATTTTTGATTATCACTACAAATATTTCAAATAGATACTGAAAAACATAGTCAAAGGAGCCACCTTCTCTCTCTCCCCTACCCTCAGTAATCATTTTCTTTTTTTTCTTTCTTTTTTTTTTTTTTGGTTTTTTGAGACAGGGTTTCTCTGTCTAGCCCTGGCTGTCCTGGAACTCACTTTGTAGACCAGGCTGGCCTCTAACTCAGAAATCCGCCTGCCTCTGCCTCCCGAGTTCTGGGATTAAAGGCGTGCGCCACCACGCCCGGCTCTCAGTAATCATTTTCCAGTCATCGGTACTCCTTCCTTGGTATCATTTCCCTATCTGCTAATCTCCACCATTTGGAAGGCAAATAGTGCCTCTCTGGTTATGTTAGAGGTCAAAACTCCCTAGTTGGAAAGCATGAAGTATAAAGTTCTTAAAAATCTGAAACTTTCTGAGTGTCACTGTGATGTCATGAGTGGAAAATTCCACTGATGTCATGTGACAAGCAACCAAATGCAGAGGCACTAAGAGTTTGTAAAGTTTCCTTCAAGCTATGGCCACAGAAGTATATAAAATACAAGTGAAGCCCAAGAATGCTTTTGTTCTGAAATCAATTTCACTATCCTGTCCAAAAAATACATGAATCTTGTGGTTAGAGTACAGTAGCATCCCCATCACATTTTGTTGTGTGTATGGAAGTGTTGAGCATCTTGGATAAGGGACACAAATCTATATTTAGAATTACTACTCTGGCCTGCACAGTCTCACTCTGGTTCCAGGCATACAAGTAGGTCGATGCTTGAGGTGGTAAAAGCTCCCTCCTCTTTTAAATGGAAATTGGCCTGTTTCATTAAGCTCATATGATTTGATATAAATTTTTAAAATTTCATAAAATACACAGAACGAGCAGCCTTGCCCAGTTTTAAGTGTACAGTTCAATGATGTGACATGTATTCTGTGAAGCTTTGTGCCTCCAATCTCCAGAACTTTCTCATTCTATAAAGCCAAAACACTGTATCCTGTTCTGTACGCTAGCCCCTGGCAGTACGCTAGCCCCTGGCAGCCAAAATTCTGCTTTTTGTCCATTTGTAGGTATCTCACGCAGCAATTATAGTAGGGAGGCTTTGTCTGTGTGTACTGGGCTTGCTTAGTTTAGTAGAATATCCTCTAGGTTCATCGTTGCTGTAGCAGGTGACAGGATGGGCTTCGCTTTTTAAGGATGGGTAGGTAATATTTTATGAATACTCAGTTTACGTGCATCTTCTATAGGCTGTATGGATAAAATAATTCCATGCATCCCAATCAGAATGTATTATTAACACAATAGGACCCACTAGTGACAATAATGACTGAGCTGTTTGAGAAACTATTTTTTTTTCTTTTTTTTAGATATGGTGTTGTTCTATAAGTCTGGATGGCCTGGAACTCCCCTGGTAGACTAGACTGTTCTCAAACTTACGCCAATCCTTCTGCTTCAGACTCCCAAGTACTGGGATTAGAGGTCTATACCAGCATGCCTGGCCAGATTGAAAATGTTTGTATTAAATATTTCAAAAGACCCCATTTTTTCTTCCTTTGATCAAAAATACCCCTTTCTCTCAAAGCTCTGTATTGAATTTTGTGTCTCACTACATGACCCTATGGCTTTAGAGAGATGGGGTAAAACTACCTTTGTTATCTGGTACAGTGCTGAGTGTGGAGTTCATGCTCAGTAAATGGTTGTTATAGGAACAGGGTTGCATTGATTGGACAAGGGTATGTAACTGTGTCTGTGTGTTGAACCAGATTCAGTTTTAGGCTCCTTTTGGTTCCAGTCTTGTTTGCGTCCATTATTAAATCTGACGATGAACATTTCAGACTCTCTTAAAGACGGATGAGTTGGGGGATGAGGCACAGACATCTCCGAAGAGACATCTTTTCAGTGTGCCTCGATTGGTTCCACAGAAGGGGTTGTCATTCACAAATAGAACTGTTTCAGAATATGGTATTTCTTAGCAGTTTGGACTTTTGTACTTCCTCTTTATGTGGTGGTAATATTCTTTGTGTAATAGCAAGGTTGCCATCTAAAAATTATCTATAGCATTTTAATTGTGTACCACATCTCTTGGATACAGAGAGATAGAGAACAAACTTCCTCTTGACATCATCATCATCATCATCATCATCATCATCATCATCATCATCATCATCACAAAGGATTCTAGTGAAAGACCTCACATGATGAAGTGTCAAAAGTATAATAAACAGCTGGGAAAAATGAGGATTCTGGAATTAGACATTGAAATGCAGGTTAGAAAGCATTGGAGGAGATGGGATCTGGGTTTTAAATCTCGTTGATTTGCTGAACTTTGTGCCAGTTTGTGCATTTTTATTTTGAGCCTAGTTTCCAAAAGTCTCCTGTTAGCAACCAGATGGTTGTCAAATAATTGATCTGGGTTCATTTTAAACCCATTTGGGGAACATAGTGGCCTGGATTTTCCAGTAGAAGGATTTATTAATCCTGCTGGCTTTTGAATGCCAATACTCTTGGAAATTGAGTTCCCTAATGACTTGGAAGTAACCCCTGGAAAATTGGAAACAGTGAATTGGTTGCATGATGTACTTGGAATAGAAAACCTAAAGCCATGGATACAGTTTATGTAAATTATAAATGTCCAGCCTCAGACATAGTTCAATTAGATGACAGTTTTGTTCAGTTTAAGGTGTGCAACGTTTGCACACATTTGGTTTTAAGGTAAGTTAATGTATAATACCAGGCCCTGAAAACACACAGATCCAATTTTAGTCCTCATTTCCAATAGACTAGTTCAAAACTGTAGATTCTAACATTCTATGTGTCACTAGTGTTTTGTGGTGAAAAACAATCTTTTTAAAATGCAGCCCTTTTTTTTTAATTGGAAATGGGGAAATCTGCCCTGCCTATTTGAGGGTGCTGGCAGCCCAGCATGCTGGCCTGTTGGAAACAATTCGGAAGAGTGAGATCAGTGTGAGAGAGCCTCATGTGCTAGTGAGGCACTCCTGACAATATGGCTGCTAGAACGGTGACAAGACAGTGGCAAAGAACAGCTGTGCTGTGGAAAGGCATCCTTTCAGATGGCCCTTGAATTGGTTGGTATTTTATAGAATGTCTCAAAGTGTCTCCAGGAAAATTCTATTTTGAAAAACATTCTGTAACCTCTCTGCTCTGGTATTTTTTAAAAGAATTATTACTATTTTTAAAATGTAGGTGTATGTTCATGTGTTTGTGGGTTCACATGTTTGTGGATCCACATTCATGTCTGTATATGTATGTGCAGGAAGCAGAGGACAAGCCCTAGAGGTAATTGCTCAGCTGCTGCCCACCATGTCTCTTCCCCCCCGCCCCCGCAGGGTCTCTCACTGACCCGGAACTGAGCAAGTAGGCTAGGCTAACTGACCAGAGGACCCTTGGGCATCCACTTGTCTCTGCTTCCCCAGCATCATGGTTCCAAGAGAGCATACTGTGATGCTTGGCTTTTTGCTTTTTAAACATGGCTCCTGGAAAACCCAACTCCTGTCCTCAAGCTTATGCAATAAGCACTTTTCTGACTGAGCTCTTTCTCCCAGCCCTGGTGTATTTTTCAAGACCCAGGCTTACTGTGTTGCTCAGGTAGGTTTTATATTTCTGATCTCAACTGATCCTTCTACCTCCTCAGCTACTGTGTCCACAGAGTGTGTACCACTGGACACAGGGTTGAGGTGGAGCTCTCTGTTTGATGTCTGCTTGTGCCAAGTTTTCTTTCTTTTGTTCTTTCCTTTCTACTCCCACAACCGTGGCTATTGAATCCCTGGCTGATGTGGGGTGTGACCTGGAATCTGAGTGGAGATTTTAGTGGGGGTTATATTGAAGGGTGGTTTTGTTTCCTCAGCTTGTCACAATAAATTCCATAAGCTGGGAAGCTAAACCCAACAGAAATCTTACAGGTCCAGAGGCTGGAAGTCCCAAACCAAGTTGTCTTCCAAATGTTCTAGGGGAAGAAGTGCTCCTGGATGCCCCAAGACACAAACCTAGATGCCAATCTGACACAAACCTAGATGCCATCTAGGAAGAGGAAATCTCAACTGAGGAATTGTCTCTATCAGTCTGGCTTGTGGATCTCCCGCCTCCCTCCTCCCTCCTCCCTCCTCCCTCCTCCCTCCTCCTCTCCCTCTCCCTCTCCGTGTGTGTGTGTGTGTGTGTGTGTGTGTGTGTGTGTGTGTGTGTGTGTGTGTGTGCACGCGTGCGCGCGCATGTGCACGCAGAAGTTTTCTTGATTGATGATACATGTGGAAGGGCCCAGTCCATTGTGGTCAGTGCCACCCCTGAGAGGTGGGCCCTTGGTTGTATAAGAAAGCAGGTAGACCTGGGCACTATAACACAGGTAGCTGAGGAAGCCAGTAAGCAGCATCTGTCTATATGGTCTCTGCTTTAGTGCATGCCTCTAGATTCCTGCCTTGAGTTCTTGTCCTACCTTTCTCTCAGTGATGAACTAGAACCTGTAAGTTGAAACAAACTCTTTTCTCTCCTGGTTGGTTTTGGTCAGTGTTTTATCACAGCAATAGAAAAAAACCTAGGCGATTCAGAATGCTCTTTTCATCTTAACATCCTTAAATGTATCTGTAGAGACCCTTTCTCCAAAGAAGGGCCCATGTCTAGAGTTTTGGAATCACATAGGATATTTCTATATCTGTTTAGGGGCATTTCCAGTTACCCTACTACTTTAACAGTGCTAGGATGTCATCTGAACCTTGAGCAGGAAGTACAAGGGAGAAAAAGTCCTTTACTGGCAACACGTGAAAATAGTTTGTGCTTGTGTTATATATTTATTATTGTGATTAAAATACATATAAATATTCTGATTATTTTCTTTTTTGCAACTAGTATATACATACATATGTGTAAGATTTTGCATGTGTAGGCACACATGTGCAAGTGTACACATGCAGGCATGTGCTTGTGGAGGCTAAGTTGATGTCAGGTATTATCCTCAATTGCTCTTCTATCTGCTTTTTAAAAAAGATCTTATTTTTGAGAGTTTCATATGAATACTGTATTTAGATAATTTCCCCTCTCCCTACCCTCCATCCATTTTCATCCATGGTCTCGATCCCTTCTCAAATTCATGTCCTCTTCTTTATTATTGTTACATATATACATTGATGTCTAAAATTATAAATATAACCTGCTGAGTTCATCTAGCATTTCTCATCTGTATTTGTGTTTAGAGCTGACCACCTTCATCATTGAAGCAGTCTCTTAAAAACAGATCTCACCGATATCGCTAGTTTTACTAGCCACCTTGCTCTGGGGATACTCTGTCTCTGTCTTCCAAGGCTGGAATTACAGGTGGGCTGCCACCTGGCATTTACATAGGTTTATGGGGATCTAAACTCTATTTCTCATGCTTTTGTACTACTTTAACCACTGAGCCAACTTGCTCCCAATTCTAACCATTTTTGAGTGAACAGATCCTTGGCAGTAAGTATATTTATAGTGTAAACCCAACAGAACCATTTTTCTTTAAAATATTTTCATCTTCTCAAACTGAAAATGTGCCCATTAAGTACTAAGTCCTCATTTTCTGTAACTCAAAGTATTGCTTTAAAATTATTTCAATGTCTTTAGCTAGAAGTGCTGTGTGAAGATTAAAAAAATCTTTTGATCATTCAAAAATCTTTTAGAAAGTATCTTTCTGGAAGCATGCTTAAATATAACATAATTCATTCAAGTATATGGTCTTATTTATTAATAATTTTATTCACATACACAGTTATCATAAACTGTTTTAGAACATCATTGGATGGGATCCTTCATTGTCATTTATAGTGACTTCTCATTCCTACCCCCAGCTCAGTTACTTGATATATGTTTTCATCGATCTGCCTTTTGGGTAGCTGTTTCTTATAAAATTTTATTTAAATTGGAAATACCTCTTCTTAATTGAAAGACACAAATTCTGTCATCAAAATCTGTTGGAAACACAGGTCTAGCCAGGATTCAGGCATACCAAGTCACATTTTAAAAGCTATCCCAGGGGATTGGCTCTTGTGCATATCAGATGTGTGGATTCATCAATGCACTGGATACACTATTGATCCCTCGTCCATCTAATGTATTATAAGCATCCCCATATCGTAGCATCTTTTCTGAGAACACTTTAAATCCCAGTGTTAGAATATGCCATGTTCTATTTAATTAGCCATTTGATGACAGATGCTGCTTTTTCCATCTGTTTTGCTCTTCAAAATAAAAAGTATGATCCTCATCTTTTTATGCAAATGGCTATATACAGTTTGATGTCTATGGAAATTTTGAATGCACTTCTAGGATTTCTAGAGCAATATGTCTAGACATACTACTAAAATTTAGAAAGCACAGATACGTGCTGATCAGTGTAGCCAGTCATTTAAAGCACCATTTTCTCCTGGAAACTGGACCTAAAGCAGAGGAGATGATGCAGAATCTTGGTTCCCCAACCAGAGATGTTGGAGCATCTGGTTAATTCTCATTTCATTTCCTTGAGAAGTGGTTTCATTGTTGGGTGAAATAAATTAATGGATAAAAATGGTATCCGAAAGGGAAGAATAGATGTTCTATTGACAACAAGGTCTCCCTGTAGTGCTGGGGCTGACTCAGAGGGACCTTCTACGTCAGTATCAGTCTGAACTATAAAAGGGCCAAAGAACTAGATCTGCTTATAATAATTTTCTGAACTGTTCTTTCTTTCCTAAACTTCCATTAGTTAGTTCTACTCTTGCAAGCAGTCATGTATTTTGTTTCTGCTTATGTGAATACCTTGTAGGTGGAAGGAAACTTGTGGCTATGGGAGCAATGTACCTTTCTCAAAACACACAGCTAGCATTCAGATTTCTTATATCTCATAAGAATCATAGTTTCTTCAGTAGTTACTAACCACATCAAGCCCTATGTTCCTGGGGAATGTAGATGGGTATGATTGGGACTTGGGAATCCTTCTCACATTTGCTCAATTTCTCGGGTCATGCGGTCAAGGGGGAACTGAGTGTGTCTTAGAAGGTGAACCTTAATTTTCTCCTGTTTTCTATACTACCATATTGTCTGAACTTTATCCTTTTCTAATAGTTCCTAAGGAGACCTAGCTCTTCTTTCTTTCCCAGGAGGTAGTGGAAGAATCCTGCCTTTGCTCTGGTGCTCATCCCTGAGAGCTCAGATTTAGCCAGCTGCTTCCTAAGACCCTGGGACCTCCTGTCTCCTCATTCTGTGGAGAGCCATTTCTGCTTCTCTTAGAAAGTAGTTCTTCACCCCGCAGAACTGTAGTCTAGCCTGTGGCCTCTTATTCAGTAGGTTCAGCTGACACTGGAGAATCTGCTTCTCTGGTGCTGCTGCTACCTTAGGACTTTTTTAAAAAATTGGATATTTTCTTTATTTGCATTTCAAATGATTTCCCCTTTCCAAGGCTCCCCCTTGGAAACCCTCTATCCCATCCCCCATCCCCTAGCCTCTATGAGAGTGCTTCCCCACCTACTTCCTGCCCTGGCTTTCCCCTACACTGGGGCATAGAACACGCTCAGGCCCTCCTCCCACAGATATCCAACAAGGCCATCCTCTGCCACATATGCAGCCAGCTCCATGTGTATTCTTTAGTTGGTGGTCCAGTCCCTGGGAGCTTCAGGGGGTCTGGCCTGTTAACACTGTTGCTCCCTTCATGGGGCTGCAACCCCCCTCAGCTCCTTCAGTCCCTTCTCCAACTCTTCCATCAGGGTCCCCTGTGCTCATTCCAATGGTTGGCTGCGGGCCTCTGCCTCTGTATTTGTCAGGCACTGGCAGAGCCTCTCAGGAGAAAGCCATATCAGCAAGCACTTCCCAGCATCCATAATAGCATTCAGGTTTGGTGGCTATATATGTGATGGCTCCCCAGGTGGGGCAGTCTCTGGATGGCCTTTCCTTCAGTCTCTGTTCCACACTTTGTCTCTATATTTCCTCCTGTGAGTATTTTGTTCACCCTTCTAAGAAGCACAGAAGCATCCACAGTTTGGTCTTCCTTCTTCTTGGGCTTCATATGGTCTGTGAATTAAATCTTGGGTATTCTGAACTTTGGGGCTAATATCCACATATCAGTGAGTACATATTGTGTTTGTTCATTTGTGACTGGGTTATCTCACTTGGGATGATATTCTCAAGTTCCATCCATTTGTCTGAGAATTTCATGAAGTCATTGTTTTTAATTGCTGCATAGTATTCCATTGTGTAAATAAATGTACCACATTTTCTGTATCCATTCCTCTGTTGAGGGACATCTGGATTGTTTCCAGCTTCTGGCTATTATAGACATGGCTGCTATGAACATATTGGAACATGTGTCCTTATTACATGTTGGAGCATCTTTGGCTATATGCCTAGGAGTGGTAAAGCTGGGTCTTAGGACTTTGTTTGTTTGTTTGTTTGTTTGTTTTGAGTTAGCATACAAAAAATGGGCTTCACCTTGACATTTTTATAAACACATACAGACACACACACACATACACACCGACACACACACATACACACCGACACACACACACCAAGTTGTAATTTACTTGCATTTGCCTTCCTATCACTCCCACCCTCCCACCTTGTTTCTCCTTCTCTCTTTTGCTGGTCCTCTTCTTTCTCCCAAATAATAGTCCCCCTTCTACTTTTGTGTCATATATTCATGTACTTAAATCTAGATTTCACATATGAGGGAAGACGTACACTATTTGCTTTTTATCCATTATATTTTTGTTCTATTGATTCCTCCAAATTGTCACCTTCTACTTTTATGGTGTGTGTGTGTGTGTGTGTGTGTATGCATGCACATTATTTCTAGATTCTGCATATCGGGGAAAAAGATGATATTTGTCTTTCTGAATCTGATTTATTTTACTTAACATGATGTTCCACAGTTCTATCCACTTTCTTTCAAGTCACACATTTATGTTTATTATGGCATGTGTGTGTTACATATTTTCCCATTGTTCTTTTGGTGGACACTATGGTGAGTTTCATATCTTGGTTGATGTGAATGGTAGTACATCAGTAAACATGAATGTGCGAATATGCTGATTCAGAAGCCATTTGATATATACCCAAGAGTGTGGCAGCTGGCTCAGATGGGAGTGCTATTTTCAGTCTTCTATGGAACCTCTGTACTGATTGCCATAGTGGCTGAACTCGTTTATATTCCCACCAGTGGCAGTGAATCTCCACTCTGAGAACTGCCCTAGACTGCCTCATATTTCTTCTCTTACCCCTGAAATTACTTCTAAATAGGGGTAATGTGCTGGAGGAGGTTTGGGGGCCAGGGATTCTGTAGTGGTAGGGTGTTTATTCTCTCAACTGCATCTGTGAAGGAGGCTTCAGTTAGGTCCTTCAATACAGAAGGAACAGCAGCTCATCCAAATTACTGTACCCTCACCCATCTGTAACTTCATTCACCTGTGGTCAAGTATAGTCTCAAAATATTAAATGGAAATTTCCAGAAATAAACAATTCATAAATTTTAAATTGCATGCCATTCTGAGTAGCGTGATGAAATCTCACACCATCCCACTCCATCCTGCTTCATCCTGCCTGGAATATGAATCATCCCTTTGTCCAGCTTATTCTCACTGTATATGCTGCTACCTCCCCATTAGTCACTGTGGTATTGATTACCAGATTGCTTGTCATGGATTCATGGGACATGCATTCAAGGAACCCTGACTCCACTGAATAATGTGCCTTAAACACCAATCTTTTGCTCTAGTCTGTTATAGTTATGCTATTTTATATTAGTTATTGTCAATAATCTCTTACTAAGTCAGCATTTGAAACTAATTCTGTCATTGGTATTTTTTTTGGGGGGGTATGGGGTTACCACAGAATATATAGGATTGGTACTATTCATGATTGGAGTATCCATTGGAGACTTGGAACATATTCCTCTGATAAGGGAGAACCTTTGTACTTCTAGTGTTGGGGATGTGGTTTTTGAGTCCTTTAGGGAAATGGAGAATTTAGGGAGAATAGACCCAGACCCTTAGGGATTAGCAGTGGTTTTCAACCTGTGGGTCATGACTCCTTTGGCAACCCTCCATCTCCAAAAATTATTTATATCACGATTCATAACAGTAGCAAAATTACAGTTTTGAAATAGCAGAAAAATGGTTGCTGGGTCCCTTCAACACGAGGAACAGCTGTGACCCTTTAATACTGTTCCTCATGTTGAGGGGACCCAGCAACCATTTTTCTGCTATTTCAAAACTGTAATTTTGCTACTGTTATGAATCGTGATATAAAATTTTTTTTGAAGATGGAGGAAGAATGAGAAGCACTGGCTTAAAAAATGTTCCAGAAAGTGAGTTAGCAGGTATGGTCCCTCTACAGTCTGGGCACACCCTTGTATTTTGGTCCATATGGGGCTGTTCTGAACATTTGCCTCCTTTAAGCCCTGGCTTTGTGTTGACTTCCCTGCTTCCTGTGTCTCTGACCCTCCAGTTCCATTGTAGTACATAGTCTCCTCAGTCAGTTGCTGGTAGGATCTGCAGTCCTTAATGAAATGGGGGTGGACTGCGCTTCCTCAAAATGTGTTTTGTGAGGACTTACTTTTGTTTTGACTCTCCAAAGGTTTAAGAACAAGTAATGTTAGCTGATGAAGGTTGGGAGACAGAATCTTGATTTAACTCAGGGTTTAGTGCTTGTTTAGTGCTCTCTCGGTGGGTCCTTACAGTCTTGGTGGCGGCTGTGTGCTGTTTCAATACAGATTTTGGTGGCAGGTGGTTGGTAGTTTGGCAAGGATCAGAAGAATGTTAAAATGTGCTGAACAACAAGGGCCTCTGTGAAAAGGGGGAGGGACATTCAACATGCTAGGCTATCAGGCTAGATTTAGATTTAATTCTATTGTCCTTTAATGGAGGGACATCACTAGTTGGTGGACAATTCATCCTCGTATCCCTTCCCATCTCATTGAGAGAGTTACACCTATGTGGCAGTACTGTGTGCCCTCTCCTATTCTTTGTGTCTGGTTCTTTTGGGTGCTAGTGACTGAACTCAGGTCTCATGCATGCAAAGAAAGCTCAGTACCAGCAGTACTACATCATCAGTCACACCCTCTGCTTTCATTTCTCCCCCAGCATCTTCTTTTAGGGACTACTGTATTTTTTGAGTAACAACATATCAGCCCAGACCACATACTACGTCTATGTCAGATTCTCTCCAATAGCACAAGACCATTATGGTTTAGATATATAGAGGTTTATGGGTATACTGTTATTTTAAGACTTCTGGCTTTAGGTCATTTTGAAGAAAGTATTATCCTGAGGTCTTTATTTCCTGTAAGCTAAATGGAACAGCTAAATTTGGGGGGGAGGGGTGGATGAATTCTTGGCACGTTTGATCGACCTTTGGACTAGTCACATTTGTGCTAAATACTAGCAGTACTCCCTGTGGACACTTTAGGGTAGGGACAGTATCTTACTCTTGCCAGTTTGCACAGGGTAGAATTACTAAATATCAATGGGGGATAATAAATGTGAAGTAGCTTGCAAATATTTTTATATCATAGTGGTTGCAGTGAAAACATAGCTTCTAAGATGCCTTTCTAGGTGTAATAGAGGAGGTAATTTTCTTGACAGCCATTTAAGTGGAATTTTTAGTGTCTTTGGGTCATTAAGAAGCATGAATGGGGGTGCATCTCTGTAAAAGGATAGGTAGACAGAGCAGAGCTGCAGCTGACTGGTGACATCCAGGACCCAGGTTTTCTGAATAGATCCAGGATTAATTCATTGCTAGGTTTATTAATGGACTGGAGTTGACACTGGACTAATACAGCTAATTTTTTCCATTTAGAGTTAATGTTCGCACTAAATTTTCTCCAGTTATGAATGATTTAGAGGAAGCTGGCATGTCAGGTTAAGATATAGTACTAATATTTCAGGAGAAACATTGAACAAGGCATGATGTTTAAATCAATAGATGAAAATGTGAGGTAAAACTTTCCAGAAAAGGCTTATGGGCTTAATAAAAGCAGTCAATGGAAGCAAATCAAGCACACCCAATATCTACATTTGTTTAGAAGCCAACTTGAACAGGAGAGAAATGTTCCATGTGGCATCTGCTTTCCTGGTGTATTTGGAGCTGTTGACAGTGACGAGGTACTTATTTCCATAAGGCTGATAGGAATGGAGGGGGCAGGGTAAGCATCAATTGCAGAAGTGCTTGTCTTGAGACAAGCAATGCATTCGTTTTTCTTTTAATTTCTTATTCTCTCTCTCTCTCTCTCTCTCTCTCTCTCTCTCTCTCTCTCTCTCTCTCTCTTTTAATTTTTAAAAATTTTTTTGTGGTGCATGGAAGGTACTCGCCCTGGTCTGGTCTGGAACTCACTATGTAGACCAGACTGGCCTTGAACTCAGATATCTGTCTACTCCTGCCTCTAGTGCTAGGATTAAAGGCATGTGCCATTGGGCCTAGTAGATGACAAATTCTTAATGAAAATTCTGTCACTGTGCTAGACAAAGTGACTATCACTGAGAGAATACCACTGTTGAGTTATAGATTAACTCACTGCCTACCCTGTTCAGGAGGCAGCATGGATAAATTTGCAGACAGATAGTCTCCTAGCAGGTCAACCTTTGTAAAATAGAATGGCCCTTGTTAATATTTTTGGTGACATCATTTAGATTTTCTTTATACTTTGAGAATATAGTAGCCCCTCTTATTTCTATAGGATATATGCCAAGGCAAGACCACAATGGATGTCTGTAACTGCAGATAGTTTCAAACCCTACATAACATATATTGTTACTGACATACATACATACATACATACATACATACATACATACATACATACATACATACTTACTTGAACATAAGTAAACTCAGTATATCTATGCAGTCAATCTGATATCTGAAATTGCTACTGAGTGACTGAAGTGCAGGTAGTATATACAGTGTAGATACACTGGACAAAGGAATGATTTGTATCCTGCAGGTTTAGCAGGATAGAGTGGAATAGTGTGAGACTTTATCATGCTACTAAAGATTAGTGTACAGTTCAAAGCTTATGACTTGTTTATTTCTGGAATTTTATATCAAACATTTTGGGGCTATTGTTGACTTTGGTAACTGAAATCTCAAATAATTGGTGACTAGTATGTAGTTTTAAATATGTAAAAATGAGTACTTATTTATGTATATTAATAAGCTTAATAAATTCTCAAATTGGAAAGATAGTATAAACTAGAATTTGCTCAGGTTTTTTACATGTTAGTTGAGTGTTACTGATGATCACTCAAAGGATATTCATCTTGTTTCTCAAATGATCGTTTATAACAGGTAAGATTAAAAATTCAGGGCACATACTATAGAGTAGGAAATCAGTATTTTAGTTATATAAAAAGGGGAAAAAAGTTAAGATCATAATCAAGACCTCAAAATGAACAACTAACAAGCAAACCAAAACTACAGTTGAATTGACTGTGACTTTTTGCATTGGGAAGATCATTTGACCTTGATGACAATGTGACTACTAAGTTCCCGTGGGTCTGCCTTCTCAACTCCTGTGCCGTTTGTGAATGCTGAACAGCTGTTACTTCCCCTTTCTGAGCAAGGGTAGCACTGGGTGACAGGTTGTTCTTAGGGCATCAGCTGCTCCCCAGAGCCACATGCTGCAGGGAGCCACATGGGGTAGTGATGTCAGCTGGGACTTGGGGACTGCATACCATGCCAGAGTCTGTCTGTTTATTTAATTCATTTGAAAATGATTCTTCCAGGCCTGGAAGAGGCATAGGGAGGTATAGGGGAGGAACCAAACTGAATTGCTTGATAAAACTTGCATTTGAGTCCAGATATGAGCCAGCCTTGCAAAAGCAACAGATAAAAGATTAGTGAATGCAGATGACTTGGTTAAGTACATATACCTGTGACTTGATAGATATCAAAATTAAGAATATCTTTTTTTTTGCTGAGTTTGAATAAGTTAAAGTGGGGTAGACTTGCAAATAGTAGGCTGTGATCTGGGCTCAAAGAGTTCTGAGTGAGTGACAGCTAGAAGAAGCTTGAGGTGGGACCACGACTGGAGCACAGCTATTATGGTTACCTGTGCTGTAGGCCTTGGACAGATGTAGTCTTACATCTGTCCTTATGTATGACTCTCCTTTCCATGTGTCTATTTCTAGTCTATGTGTCTGACTGTATGTCTGTGTTAGTACTGCAGTATCTGTTTTCCTGCCTGTGCCTCTGTCTGTGGGTGGATTTGTCTATCCTTCTGTGGTTATGTTTTAGTCTATTGGTAGGTTTGTGCCTCTTGCTCTCCATAAATGGGCTGTCCCAGGAACTTGCCAGACAGAGCAGACTATGCTGAGACAATGCCACATTGATTTCTGACCAGATACAAAAGACGGCTAACTAGAGAGCAGAAGGGGAGCTTGTGGGATGAGGGGAGATGGTTTCATACTTGTATTTAATATGTATTTCATACATATTAAATATACCGTTATGAATCCCAGTACCATATACTACTTCATGAGGGATGCCCCTCATAGTGTGTGGGGAAGATGAAGAGAAAGGGTTAGCTGGAAGTTGTAGAATGGTGTTTAGTTGAGGGCTCACATCTCCTACCAAACTAGCACACTTATCATTTTGTATTATCTCCATCTTTGCCCATCTCCATGGCATATTCCCCAGAATTCTGAAGACTTCTTTTGGCTTTCTCTTGTGAACAATCCATTTCTCCCAGGGGTTATTATTGCAACTCCAGTTAATGTTCACATTCATGTTCAGGGTTGCAAAGAAGAAGTAACAGGAGCACGCATGCGTGGGTGGTGACTCAGGAAGCTGGGGGAATGGCCCTTATTAGATACACAGTCTTCTGGAATTGAAAAAAATCTGTCCTCAGGCTGTTTTTTGCCTTGTTTTTTGATTGCTATCTTTCCTTTGCTAGCTTGATGGCTATTTTCCGTTTTCTTTGATTCTCTGTTGAGGGTCCCAGTGTTTCACCAAGCTGTTAGAGGCGGCTGTGTACTCTCTAGCTCCTTAGAAATTTCAGTTCATTTCTCCTTACTTCCTCCGAAGCTGAAGTGGCTCTCATATTGTCAATCATAATTTGAGCTTTTATAAAGGACATTATCACTGATAATTGACCAAGTTTCCTATATCTGATGAGAGGTTGAAAATTGGGTTATATAAAGAATTCCAAAAACTCCATAATATCCTTCCCCAAGAACTCATCCAAATAACTCAATTTAAAAGTGTGGGCAGTAGAACTACCCAGACACTTCTTTAAAGACATACAAATGTCTAGTGGTATTTGAAAAAGAAATGCTCAACATCATTGGTCAACAGAGAAATGCAAATTGATTCCAGCTATTATGGAGAAGATACAAGATGAGAAGTGTAGGCGTTGGTATAGAGAAAAGGAAACCCTTGCATACAGTTCAGAAGAATGTAAATTTGTACAGCCATTAGGGAAACAAGGATGAAGGTTCCTCCAAAAACTTAAAAATAGAACTGCTGTATGACCCAATGATGCCCTCCTTCCCTGGGTGTGTATCTAAAGGAAATGAGATCAGCACATCAAACAGACATGTACACTCTCATGTTTATTCCAGTACTATCGACAGTAGCCAAGATATTGAATCAATGTTAAGTGTTTGCTAACTGATAAATGAAAAATGAAAAAGTGCTATATATACATGATGGAATACTACTCAGCCTTAAAATACAATGAAGTGCTGTCATTTATAACAACATGTATAGATCCTGGAGATCATTAATGCTCAGTGAAAGAGGCCAGTCATAGATAGACACACTAGCATTGCGGGCTCTCACTCATTCATGGAATATGGAAAGGCTGATCTCATAGGATTTGAGAGTAGAGTGGTGATGTTCAAAGGCTTAGGGAAAGTGGGAGGGTAGGAATCCAGTGATCAGGAGACACTAAGGTGCAGTTTGATAGGAACGTAAGTTGGAAGGATAACCATAATAGATGGTGGCTTTTTATGTCTCAAAACCATAAAGGACTTTGAATGCTTTTGCTGTACAGAAATAATGTTTGAAAAGAAGAGTTGTGACTATGATTATAGGATATAGACATATATCAAAATACCATATCCTGTCCCATTGACATGTACAACTTTTATATATTTATGCGTCAATTAAAACCGGAAGTAGCCTGGTACTAGAGTATATCCTGGGTTTGGTCCTCAGCATCACCAAGGAAAAACAACACGCACACACAATCCCAAAACTTCTGCAGGCACTTTTTCTCGTTACTTCCCTCATTTTTTATCCTTCCTTCGTTTTAATCAACATATGGAATGTATTTTTCTACCACAGATAGAGCAATATTTCCTTATTAAATAATATATGTATTTCACATTTGCAAGATGAATTCAAGAACTTGAAATAAAAATGAAGACGACTCCACTATCCTACTTCCTAGAGGCAGACACAGTTGAGAACTCATTTTCTATCTAGTTGTAGCTGTAGATCGGTGGTTTTGTGTCTGTGTGTCTCATATGCCTATTCATTTCCTTGTGACAGGGTCTTGGAATTTGAAGCTTGTCGTTTCAGCTAGGCTGCTTGGCCACCAAGTTCTTGGGGCCTACTTGCCTTTCCTCAAGTTGCCCTGCTTGTACTTGGGTGCCGGGGATTCAAATTGAGGTCCATGTGCTTGCAAGTAACAGCAAGTGATTGCATCTGCCCCTCCCCCAGTCTCCTCAGCCCCTCCCCCATTTTTGTTCCTTTTTTGTCAAAATGGAACCAATCTATAGGTGGTATTTCATAATTCTGTAGTTTCGAGTGTGGTAAATACATGTAAAATGGTAATCAGTTTTAAAGTTTAATACAGTGTGACTTGCCTACAATACTGGTTGCAGTATTTTGCAAGCATTTTAAAATTATAGAACATTCTCCTTAAAGTCAAAAGAGCCAGAGGAATAAGATCAGAACTTGATCTCTGGCCTTCATGTGCTCACTTTATATACCCCCACCATGTGTGTGTGCTCATACACCCACACACTACCCATTTTAATGGCTGGCCATTAAAAATATAATCTGCTTTATAGTAATATTGTTTAATATAATATTAATAAATAAAGTAAAATCTTCTTTCTAGTTAATAAAAGGTTTTCACATACCTACAAAGGAAATCTTATATAAGGTAAAATGAGCTTATTAATTAAAAAAAATACCTCTGTGTACTTAAACACACAGGGCACAAAAAATTTAAAATGCCAGGTTCTTTGCCTCTTCAATCTGGATGGCTGGAACAACTGTCTCCAGGCTTTTGTGGATGTAGAAAGAACTGTCTTAAAAGAATTCATGTACACACATATGCTGTCTCACTGATTAAAGCTATAGAATTAGGGATCAATGAGACCAGTGTTGGATAACTTCACTTCATATTAAGCATTCTATTATCAGCATCTGTTTTATGTTGAAAATTCAGCATGTCACCTTTATTTTAAATATAGATACCACAAGTAAGGGTTCTGTCTTTTCCTTAAAGAAGAACACAGGTTTTCCCCCCTGAGTGATGGGAAATGGGACCTAGGGCTTTGTGCTTGCTAGGCAAGTGCTTTCCCACTGAACCCCTAGCCCGAGAACCTAGTTCTGTGCTTCCAGTAGCTAAGCTCCGAGGTAAGTGCCAGCTGGAATTATTTGTTGTATCCAGAACTATCCATAGTGCATGCCATTTGGCTATATGGTGCAGCCAGTTAGGAAGGTTTTAGCTTTACCTTAAATGACAGTTGGGGTGTTGTCTTATCTCTAAGATGGGGTATGAATTTTACAAAGATGCCTTTAATCTTGATGGAACCTCAAATACTGCCATGCACTTCTTCAAGCTACTTGGAGTCTTAAAATACTTAACTGATATTTAAGCTTTGGAAGTGCCCTCTTATGGCTAAGTAGGGGATGTATAGCTGAGGGCCCCAAGGAGACATAAAGCAGAAAGATGGGGGTATTCAGTTCTCTGATTGTGTTCATGTAAACTTTGGGATGGGTTTTAAATATATAAATACTTAATATATGATATATAATATATTATACATTATAGGTGATGTATATTTTGTGTATCATATGCTTGACTGTAGTCAGCTGGAAAGTTAATAACTGGTGCTCTTGTGTGTGATATAAAGGCATTCTGCCTTTTGGGGGGGTGTTCCCCTGTGTTCTAGGCTCAGAGCACATTCCAGAGGAGGAGGAAGGATTGTTGGAACCAGAGGGGTCAAGGATTCATAGGGGCTCACAGAGACTGAACCGGCAACCAAGGAGCCTGCATGGCACTGACCTAGGCCTTCTGCACATAGGTGACAGTTGTATAGCTTGGTCTTCTTGCGGGACTCCTAACAGTGGAAGCAAGAGCTTCCTCTGACTGTGTTGGCTGCTTTGGGGACCCTTTTGCTCCTACTAGGCTATCTAGTTTAGCCTTAAGAGGAGGGGCAATGCCTAGACTTACTGCAACTTGATATGCCGTGGCTGGTTGATACCCATGGGAGGATTGTCTGAAGAGAATTAGAGGAGTGGATTGGGGTAGGCAGAAGTGGGGAAGGATTTGGAGGAGAGGAGGAGGAGACAACTGTGGTAGGGATGTAAAATAGACAGACAGACAGATAAATGGAAGGACTACTGTGTGGGCAGGGAGAAGGCTGATCCTTAGAAGATGAGGACAAGTTGAAAACTTGTTGTACAGCTCAGCCTATTAATTATTCCAGCTTCCAGGCATTGGCGGAGAGGAGAGTAACATGGGTAGCGACATTTTCCTTCATTATTCTGTTCACCTGTTATTTATGGTGAACATCCCAGGGAGGAGAGCTTATCAGGAGCTCATTTAAAACATGTAACCCAGCCTCCCAGAAGGCCCTGTCTGCCTTTCTGCAACTGTTCAGAGATGGTGAAGTGGGGCTGACAGGAAACTTCTACATCTATTTTTAAGCTTTGAAGAGAAATTTTATAAATATGAGCTGCTGCTGCTTCTTTTGAAAAAAAAAAATCCCTTTTTTACTCTAAAAATAATGTGCTGGAAAAAAGTTTGTGAATTGTTTATTAAAGGGGGAATTGAACATGTGTTCTAATAAATAAAAAATAATCATAGCTGGACAGATGGGTAAGAGGTTAAGAGCACTGGCTGCTCTTCCAGAGAACCTGGGTTCCATTCCCAGCACCCACGCAGCAGCTCACACCTGTCTGTAACTCCAGTTCCAGGGGAATTTGATACCCTCACACAGATGCACATCAAAAGTGAAAAGGAATCATCAAAAACAATTTTAAAAAATCACCTCATACCTACTGTCTGAATGCAGATGTGGCTTTTTAGGAAGGACATCAGTTTTGACATTTTGACACTCATGATGGGATGGAAGAAAATTGCATTTTTCCCCTCCTGACCTAATCTTTTCATACTCTCCAAATCCTCCTCATTTCTTTTGACCGAGTTGGCATGTTGTTCCTTTGGGAAGACAGTCCTCATTTCTCCCGGGCAGGATGAGTGGTGCATAGTGTCTGTTCTTCCCAGTTCTCATTGCCACACCTGCCTTTCTTTGTCACACTTCATATTATGTGATAACAATCGCTAACATTTACTATATGCCAGGCATTCTGCTAAACTTGGCTCACGAGCTGCATTGTTAGCAGTGCATAAGTACTACTCAGAAATTCAGCAGCAAGTACTAGAAGCCACAGTTAGGGCATCTCATACCCATTTGAGTGAGAATATACCATTATTCTAATTTTGGGGTGGGGTGGGGTTTTTGAGACAGGGTTTCTCTGTATAGCCCTGGCTGTCCTGGAACTCACTTTGTAGACCAGGCTGGCCTTGAACTCAGAAATCTGCCTGCCTCTGCCTCTCGAGTGCTGGGATTAAAGGCGTGCACCACCACACCTGGCTTCTAATTTTAATATAAGAATTATTGTAGGCTGAATAATGAATGGTCTGCCAATATGCCCATATGTAGATTCCCTGAACATGTGAATATGTATGGCAGAAAGGACTTAGCAGATGTACTAAATGTAAGGGTCATAAAACATTATAATTATAATAAACCATTATACATATATAATTATAATAAAACATTATAATTATAGTACTTCTAAAAGAGACAAACGTGGGCAAGACAAATAAAAAGATAACATTGAATTAGAGCACATCAAAATCTTTTGTACTTCAAAGGTCTCAATGAACATGGCATGGGAAAAAAACCTGACAGATGTTAACATCCAGAATATGTAAAGAACTCATACAGCTTAAGACCACTGCTACCATCACCGCTGCCACCTCCACCACAACCTCCACCACCAGCAGCAGCAACAACAACAACAACGAAACCCAATTAAAAGTTCTCTAGCTGGTGTGGTGAAATATATCTGTAATTCCAGTAGTTGCAGGGTAGAGATAGGAGGATTAGGAAGGAACTCAAGGTCATCTTTGGCTACAAAGCAATGTTGAGGCCTGGCCTACCTGAGATCTCGTCTCAAAAAAAGAGATAGTTCTCTAAACATTGCCAACAGGCATATGACAAGATGCTTAGCACCACTAACCACATGTTTGTGATAGATACTGAGGGAAGGTAATGTGTGTGTTCTAATTACCCCCTCTCTCCTCTCTCTCTCTCTCTCTCTCTCTCTCTCTCTCTCTCTGTCTCTCTCTCTGTCTCACACACACACACACACACACACACACACACACACACACACAGACACACAAAACAAGAGCAACAACAAACAAACAAACAAGCAAGCCCTGGCATGGTGATACATTACTATAACCTCTACTCTTGGGAGGCAGAGGCAGAAGGATGGTAAGCTTGAAGGCAGCCTAGGATAACAAATCAAAGCCAGGTCTCAAAACCAAACCAAAACAATGACATCAACAACCAGAACTCAAGGTCCAGGTGTATTGGCTCAATGTCTTTAATCCTAACACTCAGGAGGCTAAAGCATGTGGGGTTCTGTGAGTTTGAGTCCAGCCTGGTCTATGCAGTAATGAGTTCGAGTCCAGACTGGGCTACGTAGTTAAGTCCCTGACACCACCACCACCACCACCACCACCACAACAACAACAACAACAACAACAACACAATGAAATCAAAGTAAATTAAAAAGTTCTCTGCCATTCTTTCCACAAATACAAATACATGTTCTATGTGCACAATTCATTAATGCCTGCCTGGGGTAGAGAAGTGGGACCCCCCCAGGGGATAGTTGCTTTGCTTTTGTAGCATACTGTCCTTTACTATTTGATAGTTTACTTTCAGGAACAAGTACACCTTGAAGATTATTAACTTCTTGAGTGATTTTTATCAACATGTGCATAGATCATAGGACGCTGAAAGACAGCAGTAGCTTGTCCCACCTCTCTGGATTTCCATCTTCCTTCTCTGAGGTGGTCACTCTCCTGTCCTAGCTGTGGCTTCTGGTACCTGCTGCTGTGTTTCTAAGTAAGACATATTTCTTACTATCTCTTAAATTGCTGATGCCGAGTGTCAGCTGATGCCGTTTTAACAGAAGCTGAAGATTTGGTTCACCTCTGTAAATACCCATCTTCTGTATACTCCCCTAACCTGGATTCCGCTAGACTCTTCCTCACTATTTTTAATGTAGTAATGTCGATGTCAACTAGGAAGCAAGACTATTCTGTAATTAACTTTCTCATGTAACTTCTAACTTCCTCTAGAGCGAATAACTCACTCTCATATTTGCTGTCATCTAGGTTTTCCCATACCTTGTTGAACTGAACAGCTTTATAAAATAAAATGCTCTTCATCCAGAAATTTTTCTCTATCTCCTGATTCCTCTCTTTGGGGGAAAAATAGCACACTGCTGCATTCTGGATCGGCTGCTGTTATTCCTTTCTAGTCTGTTGGTGCTTTCTAAGGTGTTGCTTGTTTGGTAGCCAGGAAACTTCTGTCTTCTCTCTTATATTGACTATCTTGGGTCTAGCATCCTTCTTTCTGTCTTGCTTTATTTACTTGCTTTCATGGAGACAGAAAGACAGAGACAGAGAGACAGACAGACAGACAGAGACAGAGAGACACACAGAGAGAGACAGAGAGAGACAGAGAGACAAAGATAGAGAGAGATAGAGACAGAGAGAGACAGAAAGGATACACACAAGTCAATTTTTGAGAGCTTTACAAGACTAACTGTGGTAGGATCCTATGCTAGGTAGTTAAAACTCTATTGCAGTCCACCTTCCTGTTCCTAAGTGGGGTTCTCCCTCTTGTTGTGCCTTCTTTTTCATGATCTCACTGGTCTTCTACAAATACCTTCATCTCTCCCTGCAACTAAGAAAACCAGGCCCAGAGGTTACCACATCAGCAACAGTAGAGCCAGAACGTAAAGTCCAGTGTCAGCTGCCAACTCCAGGCTGCTGCCTTTCTGCACGCAGCTGCTCCTTACCAGAGAGAGAAATACCAGTGGCAGGCTCCAAGTGTTGAACTGCCAGCCAAGAACACAGCCGTGGCTGCAGAGTGATCCCAATTCTAGGTCCCCATTTGTGTCTGGCTCCTGACAACGTCTAGTTCCAGACAGCTACAGCTGCAGTTAACAATGGTTTGCTACAAAAGTTTTCCATTCTTGTTGCCTGTGCATATAGATGTGTACATGTGCACAGATATAATATATATAGAGAGACAGGGGTTTATAGTTATGATCTGAGCTCTTTAATATGTTTCAAATGTCCTGACTTCTGTGAATGTGTAAGCTCAGGGTAATTATTTTTATTGCTACTGTATTTGCTTTCAAGCACTGTAAGCATCCCTTGCATTCTTTTGGTGATGAGATATGTCTCATTCCTTAGGAGTTTGCTGTTAGAGGTACAGTTTGGCATTTGGTGTTTTTGTTAAGTGAAGTTGGGTGACTGACCACACATAGGGAAATTAGATTAACCTACTCCTCCCCTCCCCTACTGAAACAATGGAAACAGTATTGCGTTGGCACATACTTTCCTTAGATTAATGATCCTAGAGTCACTGGGTGGAAATTGGCCTGGCTCCCTACAGCTCTGAGAACTGAAAATGCCCAGCTGTCTAAAAGCTTTAATCAGGAAATGAGCATGAAATGGTATTGTTTTGTCACAGGATCGAAAGAATGTATTCTCGATGATTGAGTTAGCCTGGATGGAAATGCATGTAAACATTCTTTCAACAAACAGTAAACAGGTGTTTTTATGTTGGTAAAAAATAATCAAGAATTTAATCACTTGGGAGTGGCTTGCAACTCATTGGCTCTCACATTGTGCTGGTCGCTGCTCAAAGTTTATACTACAATTTTCCTTGTCTTTTTTGTTTCAAGTACTTATGGAGCAAAAGGAGAGCTGATGCAGGAAGCACTTGAGTTCTGTGTGCAGAACATGGTTTCTGACTGCTAGCACAGGGACTCAGATATAAGACACCCTCACCAACTAACTCCTTGTCTGCGTGCAACTTAACCTTCTACATCTGTCAAAACCAGACAATAATGACCCTACTTCTCAGTGATGTTGTGAGCATGAAGTGTTTTATTCCATGTATGCTTTTAGAACAGTATGCTGCTCATAGTATGTTCTTGTTTGTTCCAGTGTTTTGTGTGTGTATGTGTGTGTGTGTGTGTGTGCGCGCACGCGCGCGCATGCACGCACGCATGCATAAGTACATGTGTGTGAGTGCATGTCCGGTCAAGAGGTCAAGATGTGAGTGTCTTTCTCTTTCATTCTCCAGTTTGTATTTTGAGACAGGGTGTCGCACAAAACTTGTAAATCAGCAGTTGGGCTACATTGCCTGAGCACTTAGCTCCTGGTATCCACCCACCTGTGCCTAACTATTACCAATCAGCATTATAGGCATACACACACACACACACACACACACACACACACACACACTGCTATGCTTTGCTTTTGAACATGGTTGGAGGGAAGTCAAACTCAGGATTTCATGCTTACATGGCTAAAAGTTTTATCAATTGAGCCATATTCCTAGCCCCTCATAATTCTTTCTTAATAACTACAACCTTATTCCCTCATCTTTAGAAGACACAGGAAAAATGAAGCTTATGTTCAGTTTCATTTTTTTTCCCTTGTTCCGGTCAACCCCGCTTGCTTCCGCTGGCTCCACCAGCCCCACTCGCTCCCGGCCGCCCCCGTACGGCCCCCACTTGTTCCAGCCGGCCCGTTCGGCTCCGCTCACTCCGGACAGCCTGGCTTGCTCCGGTTGGTCTCTCCGGTCCAAGGATTCATTTCTTATTATTCTTCATAAGTACGCTGTAGCTGACTTCAGACGCACCAGAGGAAGGTGTCAGATCTTGTTACGGGTGGTTGTAAGCCACCATGTGGTTGCTGGGATTTGAACTCATCACCTTCAGAAGAGCAGTCGGGTGCTCTAACCTGCTGAGCCATCTCACCAGCCCCCAGTTTCATTTTAATGTACTAGTTTTTCCCCATTCGTCCACATATGGCATTGTGTATCTTTTATCCCAGCGTTTGGGAGGCAAGCAGAATGCTTTGAGTTCCCAGCCAGCCAGGGCTACAGAGTGCAAACTTGTCTCAGAAAACCAACCATCCCAAACCAACAATAGGGGATGAAAGATGATTCAGAACTATTTCTTCCCCCTTAGGTACTCACAGAGTACCTAAAGGATAGACATACAGTCCTATACTTATCATGCAGGCAGTGCCTGGGAGAGGGGTTCTACCATAGGGCCATGGGAACATAGTCTGTCATCATTAAAACTGTTAAAAAGATAGTAGAAGTGGTAATTGAACCTTGGCTGATACTGTCTCCTTTTCTTCCCAAAGCAAGTATATTATTCTCAAATGTAATCTATTAGTTCCTGTGTCTGAGATGATGGCTTCAGAGCCCTGGTATGATGTTACATGAAACATTTCAAAATCTTTCCAGAACGTAGCATTGATCAGTAAAGTGTCCACACCTTAATTCAATTTGAAGTCATATAATTAATCTTTTGGAGCCTAATTAACCAGTCCAAACTGTTTAGCTCTAATTAACCAGTCCAAACTGTTTAGCTCTTGGTTCCACTCTGGGCGCACAAGAGACTCTGTTATATCACTGATTAAACCATAGTTAAGGTTTAGTATTGCTTTTTTTAATAGTCATTTTATTTTTCCCAACCTGCTGTTAAGCCACCAGTTTTACTTACAACTCAGGAGTCTTGTGTTGTGTCTGGTGCTGCACACCTATAATCTTTAGCACTCTGACATCTGAGGCAGGAGGCTTCCAAGTTGAAGGCCAGAATGATATGTGTAACAAGCCCTATTTCAAAGCAAACCATCTTGAATCTTTTTTTGTTATACTCCTGAGAAAACAATTGACTATCAGACCTATTGTAATTTTTCTCACAGTTCAGTTTTCACATCTCTCCTTTTTGATGAAATGTGTGGACTGGAGAACTTTCTCTAACTGTGTATATGTTATCATTACTGTTGACACTGTGGGTAGTTGCTGTGGAACAGGAGTTCTGGAAGGCTGGGGCAGGGGGCAGAGCTTATATGTAGATGGCCTGTCTAGTGTGCATGAAGCTCCCACTTTGATCCAACCATCCCCCCTGGGGGGAGGGGAATCAAAACCAACTGACCAATGAACCAACCAATCAACCAAAAATGAAACAACAGATCTAGAGTCATAGTGATTAGCTAAACTTATCAGGGGCTAGTTTAATTATTTTTGTTTCCAGAAAAGAAAAAAAAAAAATGAGGTAACATTCCGTAGTCTGGGTGGGAAATGGTAGCTCTGTTTCAGTTACTAATTTTTGTATTGATGACAGGACTAACTAGGGCTGGAAAGAGGGTGGCTGAGTCAGTTAGGTGCCTGTTCTGCAAGTAGAGCCCAGCTGGGTAGAGTGGAGACAGGCAGATCTGTGTCAGCCAGCCTTACCAAGAAGTACACCATGGGTTCAGTAAGAGCGCCTGTTTCATAAAATATGGAAGCGAGCAATAGAAACTCAATGTTGACTTCTAGCATATGCACAGATAAACACAGACAGACAGACACACACCAGAATAACTGGCACATAGTACCAGTAAAAAAAAAAAAAAAAAAGGACAAAAATGTATGCTTTATCTGTCTCGTGGCTTCCTTGTTTCCATCCCTAGAGGAAGCCTTGGCTATCAACTTACTTTATGTGGGATCCGTATTACACATTGAGGTGTGTGCCCCGAGTTATCTATATGTCAGAGTACATTCTTACGCTTCTTGACCTAGCACTGTGTCTTGTCGAGTGTCCTTATTGATAAATACAAGCAGGGCCTCATTCCTGGAGAAAATTGCACTGTGAGACTTCATGGTCACAACCTGTCTACTATAGTTAATCTTTTTGTTACTTTAAACAATGCTGTATCAGGTAATCTTGTGCACATGCCATGTTGCACACGTGAAAGTATATTTGTAGTTTAAACCCTTCCGAGTGGAAATACCATGACAAAAGTCATAGGCATTTAGGTGTTTGATAGATAATTACCACATTGCTTCCCACAGAAGTTCTGGTGATTTATATACTAATTTATGTTCTCATTGAGAAGTATGAGAGACACTCCTTTTCTGTACTCTTGCCAACAGGCTATTGTCAATTTTTTGGTTGGTGCCTATCTGATAGATTAAAAATATCTCATTGTTATTAAAATTGTATCTATGCTTGTCTAGACTGTCAACTTCTGGAGAGGTTTGTACGTGCAGTTTCCCAAATTTCCAGTTCTTTAAGGGAATACCAGCTGTGTGCTAGTCACTGAGATGCATGCCATGCACACAGCTCGTATCCTGAGAATGGCAGACTCTGTGTAAACATTATTGTGATGCAGTAGGTAGGGGCTACAACTGTAGGTGTGATAACATAGCAAGAACAATAGTGAGTCCTCCGGGGCACTGAATACTCTGCAGACATTGTTGACTGCATGCCAGTGCGATCTACATTTCTCTATGAGTGCAATTAAGCATCTTTTGATATGTTTGAATCATTTGACCCCTAGCACAAAGAGCTGTTCTTTACTATTTTGTTGGATTAGTCATCTCTTTGCTACTACTCTGTAGAAGGATTTCTCTTTATGTAGCAGGTAATATTCACCAGTTTGTCTTTTGCCTTGGTTGAACTTTCTGTTGTTTGTGTTTGCTGTGTTGCGTTTACAGTTTTCAACCCTTTGTCTTGTGGGAACTGGATTCTGTATCAGAGTGTCAAATTGTCTTCCCTCATTTAAATTATAAAACAATTCCCTTTATGTTCTCTTTTAGTGCTTTTAAGATGAATTTTTAAGAATGAATAAATCTATGATCACAGTTAAAGAAAGGGTTATTATTTGCTTTAAAAAAATGAGACACTGGAGGTTTCTTATTCATATTACCTTGTTATCACTCCTAAGTAAAATTTGCATCTTGTCAAGTGAGATACTGAAGATGCTTCAGTGAATTCTAGTTATATCTCAGCGTAGATGACATAGATCTCATGTTTTCTCAGGTTTAGAGATGAACTCAGCCATCTTTACCATCTGGGGATGGTTGGTATGCCCATAACAATATAGTTAATTGGCTATTAATTTGCTAGGTATTCATTAAGAGCCTTCTACAGCATGTCCAAACACTTGGTTAGTATTGACACTGATACAGTGGTACTCATCCTATATGTCTGGCAGGTTGTGGGTAAACATAAAGATACTAGCTGTCACATAGGTCATTGGAACATCATGAAACAGTGTTCTCTCTTCATGACATAAAAGTAGCCCTTTACATGTTTGTCTAGCACTGCCCCCTCCTTTTGATGGCATTCATTCCCATCCTATAGGAAAAGAGGTTCTCTGATCTTGTCATTTTCCTGTCCAGGTTAATTTGGGGGAGATAACACTGTAAATATATAATATCACAAATACCCAGTTGAAGATTGACATAGAAACATGACAGTAGGTATTCCTGCTGCATCAAAATGTCTTTCCTTGTTAGCTTTAAGCTGAAAATGAAATTGGTACATTTATAATTGCATGTCAAAGTGCTTCTCTGAGTGGCAGCATAGTTTGTAAATATGAGAAAGCTGTTGTGGGATGAGACATCAACATGCTTTCATTATGTAATTTTGAGGGGAAATGTTGAAATGTTTCTAACAAATAACAAATACCAATGTGCCCACCATCCTGTCATATCAAACACTCATATTTTGTTATATTTACTTTTGTATGGGTGTCTACAGATACATATGTATCACATATATTTCTCTAATGAAGCCTGTATATTTCATGGTTTGACAGAATAACTCTTGCCTTTTCTTTTTCTCCCTCTCTCCCCTGCCATACAGTTTTTTTTTTTTTTTTAAAGAAACACTCTAATCCAGTTGAAGCTTTCTCTGTCCTATTGCTTTTGCTCTTAAGAGTCCTTGCTATGTCTCCCCAGGTGTACTGAGACAACTAGCATTTGATGAGGGAAGCCACATGCTGGGAAAACAGTCTCTGTATGCAAGGAACACAGTGACAGGATGGTCTCATCACACTTTGGTGTGGAGGAGAAAGCCATGTGGCAGGGAGCAGGGTGCTATTTCTAGGCTTCTCTAGCTGGTTAACATTCTCTTGGTTAGTGCATTTGGTCTCATGGTTTGTTTTCAGTGAATTCCTTTTTAACTCCATCCAGTAAGTAATTCTGAGACGTGGTTTCTACAAACTAATGCAGGGTGTGTTGGGGGTGGTGCACACAGCTGTGATGCCACTTGCATGTCTGACTTAGAAGGAAGCTTTTCCTTCAAGAAGAAATATATAGAATTGAAGGAAGATGACCAGGGATGCCTGTTTCTCTCATTATCTGTCAACTTTGAGCACTGTGGGGACCCTTCCCAACCCAGTGTAGCCCTCCCATTCCAAAGGGAAGTCCCAGGGCACACATCCTGAGCCAGTTAGTGGGATGCTGAGCTCCTGAGCACCCCCTGGTGTCCATGGTACCAACTGGCTCTGTTTGCATCTATTACTGGCAACCAGAGAGAAGGAAATGTTAGAAGCTAGAGGGACAGACAGCAGCTGGGATGGAGAATGAGGATCTATTGAGCTGATTGTATAAATAAGATGAGATGTGTCTTGGCTCACTCCCTCAATATGCTGCATCTGGCTTAGTGTGACCATCCGTTACCTTAATGTTCATCTCAGAAAGCTTTGCACTGCCTGAGAGGAGCATTAAAATATGCAAGTACTTACTTGTCACGTTTCTGATCTTCTAAGACAAAATATTAGCGTGTTTAGAATGAAAGATTATCTTCTTTGGGTTTGAGTACTCACATTCTTTTTTATTGAAATAACCTACAGTAAAAGTACAGAGGCTTCAGAAGTGCAGTTCAGTGAATTGTTTAGTGTTTATATGCCTGTGTAGCTCACTATTACCCCAACCAAATTACAGAACCTTTTCATCCTCCCAACAGGTCGCTCTTGCCTCTTCTTCCTCCTTACCCTGTAAGAACCTCTACAAAGGTGACCACTGTTTTAAGATCTCTCAACCAGTGATTAGTTTTGCCTGTTGGTGGACTGTAATGAAATTTTACAGTATGCAATATTTTGTGTCTGCACTCAGCATTGTTACTGAGAGGTTCATTTGTTGTATTATGTGTGGTGGTGGTGGTGGTGGTGGTAGTGGTGTGTGTGTGTGTGTGTGTGTGTGTGTGTGTGTGTGTGTGTGTGAATGAGTGCATGCATCATGCATGTGGGTGGGGTTAGAGGAAGATGTTAGGTATCCTACTGTATTACTCCCTATCTTGATTCTCTGGAGACAGGACCATTCACTGAGTCTGG
>LR755127.1:7531317-7550022 GCA_902729485.2 Mus minutoides
CCCGGAATTTGCCTTTGGTAGGTGTTTGACCATGTAGTGTTTTGGTTGAAGACTGACCAAGCAATTTAAAGAGTCAAGCTAGTAACCCCGAGTACTTGAATACTGTGTTATGGATGGGAGCGAAAAGGAGAACCAACTAGGCAGCCAGCCACATCCAGGCAGCTCCACTTATTGGAAAGTAGACTATTCATTCTGGTTCAGCACCCAGTTGCATACAGATTATGTGTTGGCTCAACAAGGTGGCTCTCTGCAGGCCCCTAAATATGTCACAGAAAAGATTTTCACTATATTAACACGGTTGGGGCTGTTATTCTCTGAATATGGGTCAGCCATTTCAGCTCTGCAAAGCCCAATGCCCTGGGGAACAGTGACAGTCTGGGGAGTTCTCTGATTCCTTATCTTGGGCATGCCTCAGAGGCATAGCTCTAGCATCCTTGCACTACTGCTGTCTTGTTGGTGGCCTTAGTTTTATTGTGCATGTCATATTTCCATTGTTAAGGGTTTTTGCTACAGTTTCTATTGCTGTGACAAAACATCATGACCAAGAAGCAAGTTGGGGAGGAAAGGGTTTATTCAGTTTACACTTCCACTTCCATCACCAAAGGAAGTCAGGACTGGAACTCACACAGGGAAGGAAGCAGGAGCTGATGCAGAGGCCATGGCTTATTCCCCATGGCTTGCTAAGCCGTCTTTCTTTCTTTCTTTCTTTCTTTCTTTCTTTCTTTCTTTCTTTCTTTCTTTCTTTCTTTCTTTCTTTCTTCCTTCCTTCCTTCCTTCCTTCCTTCCTTCCTTCCTTCCTTCCTTCCTTTCTTATTGGACATTTTCTTTATTTACATTTCAAATGTCATCCCCTTTCTAGGTCTCCCCTCCAGAAACCCTCGTCCCATCCCCCACCCACCCATCTACTCCCTGCTTCCTGCCCTGGCATTCTCCCACACTGGGGTATTGAGCCTTCACAGGACCAAGGGCCTCTCCTCCCATTGATGCTGAACAAGGCCATCCTCTGCCACATAGACTGCTGGAGCAATGGGTCCCTCCATGTGTATTCTTTGGTTTGTGGTCCAGTCTCCAGGAGCTGGGGGGGGGGGCAGGTTTGGCCAGTTGACACTGCTTTCTTATAGAACGCAGGATCACCAGCCCAGGGATGGCCCCACCCACAGTGGGCTGGGGCCTCCCCTACTGATCACTAACTAAGAAACTGTCTTACAGCCAGATCTTATGGAGGTATTTTTCTCAATTAAAATTTCTTTCTTTCAGATAACTCTAGTTTTTGTGTGTCAGGGAGGGCAGGAACATGGAGGTAGGAGTTGATGCAGAGACCATCGTACATCTGGTCTATGTCCACAGACAACTCAGCTTCTCTACACCTTTGTGCCTTGGTCTGCTCTTGCATTCTGTGTCTCAAAAGGAGCAAATGGAAATATATCTATGAAATATATCTATGTAGGAATGCTGCTTACTGGCTTGTTCCTCATGGCTAGCTTGGCCTGCTTTCTTATAGAACCTAGGACTTCTAGCCCAGGGATGGCAACACCCACAATGGGCTGCCCCCCCCCCCCCATCACTAATTGAGAAAAAGCCTTAGAGCTGGATTTCATGAAGCATTTTCTCAACTGAGGCTTCTTCCTCTCCAATGATTCTGGTTCTGTAAAGTTGACACACAAAACCAGCCAGTACATTAAGGCACTGGATTTGAGAAGAGAATCTGGGTTTCTTTTCCACCTGAAGAGGTTTGCTGATAGCCCCTTTCTCTTGTACTATATTTAAGTGGCACTGTAATGGCTAATTTATACATGATAACATGTGCATGTAAATCTCCACAAGCCTTTGTAGTTCCCAGTTCTACCCAGGGTGTAGCCTCTAACTCTGAGACACTAGTAACTAGCATTTTAACAAGCAGGCTTAATTATCACAAAGCTGAGACTGAGGATGGGGGACTATGAACACCCAGTCTGGGGGAAATCTAGCATCCTGCAAACTTGGCTCAGAACCTCGGAGAGCTCCAGGTGTGGCTGCTCCATCTGGCAGGCGGGAGTTGCTTTAGTGCCAAGTGTACCATCCTGTTCAGGAAGGAGTTCTTTCATGTGCAATGATAAAGGACTTGGTAGATTGGGGCCTAGATAATCTCAGGTTTATGGGTAGAGGTAGAATGAATCCATTAAGCATGCAGAGAGGTTTCTGTCATCTCTAGAGCCTCAGGCAGAATGCTTCAAGTGCCCTCCCCCAGTCATGGCACTGGCTCTTTGGGGTGGGGGTGGGGGTAGAAGTGTCATCGTACATCTGGTCTATGTCCACAGACAACTCAGCTTCTCTACACCTTTGTGCCTTGGTCTGCTCTTGCATTCTGTGTCTCAAAAGGAGCAAATGGAAATATATCTATGAAAGAACTTCACAAGTATAAAGTTGTGTTACTGGGACCTTCATCATCTGTTTTTAGACGATCCCAGTAGGCACCTGTGATGTTGGAATTCAGTGCAGGTACAATATAGGCCAACTTGCATTTGCATGGTAATTGGTGCCACGGGGGCAGGATGCACACCGTGCATTTCTAGCTAGAAACAGCCATGGAGACTTGCAGCTTGCTGTGATTTAAAATTTTTCGAATGAAAAAGTTAGTCCTGTGGTTTTTCTGAAGCAACTAGAGATTTCAGAAGAATGACACATCAGATGTTTGTTTTAGAAATACCCATGGTTGTGTTGTGGAGACTAACTTGGGAGGGGAGAGGTTGGGGAGAGACGGAGTAAACATGTAACTGAAACAGAGCTCAGAGAAGTGTGGCTGAAAGTTGAAGCTTGAGGCTAGACAATTGGGGTTCTAATTCTGCTCATTTATTTAGTTCTCTGGGTGTATTATTCTGTGACTGGGACTTGTATACAGCTGAGACACTGCTAACTAGATACAACCTCTATGGTCATATCGAACCTGTCATTTTGACTTTTAGCCTACAACTGGTGGTGCTGATAACATTCCCAATGCCATACAACAGCTAACACTATTCTCAAAACCTCAAACAAGAGCTCTGTGAATATTAAATAATAACTTCCAATTTCTTTTCCCCTACTCCTAGGTAACCTCTAACCTAATTACTGAATTTACTTATTTTAAAGATCTCATAGAAATGAAATTGTGTATTTATCCTTTTGTGTCTGGTGTATTTCACTTAGCATGTTTTAATGTTCATTTGTGTTCTGTTATATATCAGAAATTCATTTTTTAAGGCGGAGTACTATTCCATTGTATAGTTGTACAATAGCCTGCATATCCATTTATCTGTTCATAACCTTTGAGTTTCTTTCTTATTTTGGCTAAATAATGCTGAGATTAGCATTGTCATATGCCTATATGTCTGCATCTCTGCTTTCAGTTTTTTTTTCCTTTTTCTTTTTTAGTATATCCCTAAGAGTAGAATTGTTGGGTCCTGTGCTAGTCTCTGTTTAACTTTGAGGAACTACTACAGCATGCATCTTTTACCATTCTATATTTTCTTCAACCACGCATAAGGGCTTCATTTCCTCCAAATCCTTGTCAGTTCCTGTTGACTCTTTCTCACCTTCTCTTTCCCCCTTCCCCCTCCCCCTTCAATGCAAGATGTCTTAGCAATTTGAAGGGGTACCTTATTGTGGATTTGATTTCCATTTCCCTAATGACTAATGATCACACATCTTGTCACAAGCGTATTGGCCATTTGTACTTTTCTTTTGGAGAAATATCTAAGGCTTAAAAAAAAAAAAACCTCTTTGTTTTCAAGACAATAGAGGAAGAATGGAGAAAAACAGAGAGAGGAAGTGGTCAAACCAGACTGGGAGACTGTTAGATAGGGAGGGGACAAATGCTGACTTTTTCAGCCTGGGTAAGTGGACAGATAATGGGGTGCCAACTAGAATAGACCTCCCCTATGAGAAGCAGTGGTTGGAGGAGGGCCTTCCACAGCCTGCACTGAGCCAAGGTATTGTTCAGGTTAGGAGCTCCCAGAGTTTGCTGCCTTATTGCCTACCCAATTGTTTTTGTTTTCTGGAAAAAGTGAGTGTCTTCCACCTAAGAAACAACTGAAGAGCTTTAGTCAAATATGAACAAGCATGGGGCAGGGAGACAAAGGACTGTGGTGTGTCTAGGCAAGCTTATAGTTCTATCTTTCTGTTCCACTTGCTTCTGATAGGTTGGTCCTTCACGACCAGGCTTCATGATATGCTGCCCTACAGCACTGGGACCTGTGCACTGTTGAGAACCCTAGCTTCTGAGACTTCTACTGATCATCTCAGCAACCACAATCTTTGTTCTCCTTGTTACCTTATCCCAGATATATGCTGTTGACAGAAGGGTAGAGAAGGGTAGTATTGCTAACATGGTCCACTGGATATCTTAGAATTCCTCCATAGAGAATGTTGTTAGCAACCATTAGAGAAATAAGTGTGTTTGATGGCTTGTTCTCTTGTCTTTAAGAGCCATAGCCGGCTGGCAGCCATCATGTGGCTTAGGCAGACAGTGTTTGCAGATTGTCCCTTGATGCCATCTGCCTGTGGGGCTACAGGAAACACCAGCAACTGCTGTTGTAGCAGGTGCTGGGGGCTGCTGAGGTGGGTGTCCCTGTATACACAGACACAGACACACACAGACAGACACACATACACACACACAAGTACACGTGAGCAGCTTTGTGTGATATGCAGAGGTTCTGCTGTTGGTGTGGGACTGAGCTCTGCCTCCTTAGAGCTCAGGGATGTCAGCCCGAGCTCTCAGCCCCACAGAGCCCTAGCCCAGTTGCTGGTTTCCGGTGGGGCCCTGGTAAAGGAGCAACAGAGGGTGAGGCTATTGTGAAGGAAGCTAGTGATTGGCTTAGGAGCAGAGGCAATGTTTTGACAAGCATTATTGTTTTCTTTCTACTTCAGCCTTCTGACTCATTTTGTCAAGGGGACCAACCTAAGTTCTTACCCTGTTGATTTGAAAGCATACATGCTTTATCTGAGTCTTTCCTGCCATTCAGCCTTGTTTCAGGTCTAGCCCCTCAGCTTTAGTTTTGTACCTAAGTTAGTATGATCATGGGCTCAGACAAGTGTAGACATGACTTGCTGGATGTTGGGCAATTAGCGATTTTGCAAAGAATTATCTAAGTTATTAAAGCAATATAAAATGTATGTTGAGTATCCCTTACCCAAAGTACTTGGGACTAGAACCATTTCAGTTTTAGGAATAGAGGGGAGGTCTTTTCATATACCTAATGAGATACCATACAGTTAAGTTACAAATCTAAAACACACACAAAAAAATCAATTTATATCTCTTATATGCACATAGGCTGAGAACAATTTGATACATGATTTTCTTCTTCTTCTTCTTCTTTTTTTTTTTTTTTTTTTTTTTTTTTTTTTTTTTTTTTTTTTTTTTTTTTTTTTTTTTTTTTTTTTTTTTTTTTTTTTTTTTTTTTTTTTTTTTTTTTTTTTTTTTTTTTTTTTTGGTTTTTCGGGACAGAATTTCTCTGTATAGCCCTGGCTGTCCTGGAACTCACTTTGTAGACGAGGCTGGCCTCGAACTCAGAAATCCGCCTGCCTCTGCCTCCTGAGTGCTGGGATTAAAGGTGTGCACCACCACGCCCAGCTGATACATGATTTTCAGTACACCTCTGGTTGTAACTGTAACCATTCATATGGGGTCAGGTGTGGAAACATCAAAAAGTTTTGCATTTGGAGCAGTTAATGTTTTATAAAAGAAATATTGAGCTTGTAACTATATTTGCATCAGGTTTAAAAGATTCAGATCTCTCTCTCTCTCCCCCCCCCCCCCCCCCGTCTCTACACACACACACACACATTCTGTTTTATTCCTTTAAAAATAATTCATTTTTTAAAATTTTTATGTACATTTGATGTTTGGCCTACATCTCTGTGAGGGTGGCCAATCCTCTGAAACTAGAATTATAGACAGTTGTGAGCTGCCATGTGTGGGTTCTGAGAATTGAATCTGGATCTTCTGGAAGAGCAAACCACTGAGCCATTTCTCCAGCCCCCTGTTTTATTCCTTTGATATAGGGCCTCTCGTTGAACCTGGTGCTAGGCTGGTGGAGAGCCAGGCCCATCAGTTGCCCTGTCTCTTCCCCACCCCCTAATGTGTTGCTGGAGTTACTAGCGCAGATGTAACCACACCAGACTTTTTACATAGGTTCTGGGGATTCTATTTCAGCTTTTCATACTTACACAGTAAGTTCTCTTGCTCACTGAGCCATTGCCTCAACCCAAATAGCCAGATTATTAAAATTACATCTATCGATCGATTATATGGAAGTCAGAGGACAACTTCTTGGAGTTGGTTCTCTCCTTTACCTTGTGTGTCCTAGGAATTGAACTCAGGTCACTTAACAAGTTCCTTTGCCCACTGAGCCATCTTTCTGGCCCCAAGAGTCAGATCTTCAATGAGTTTGGTATGAGTCCACCTAGATGAAAGTCAGCAAACGTTTACTATTAAAGGTCGGATATTTCAGGCTTTGTCTCTGTAACAACGTTTAAACTCTGAAATTAGAGTATCAAACCAGCCATACAAAATATACACGAATGCATTTGTGTTATAATGAAATTTTATTTACAACCTAGAGTGGTGGGCTGTAGTTTGCTGACCTAAAACAATAGTCATTATTATTTTTTTAAAATTTTATCGGTTATTTTATTTATATTTCAAATGTTGTCCCCTTTTCCAGTTTTCCCTCTGGACCCCCCCCATCCCATCCCCTCTCCCTCTCCCTCTGCTTCTATGAGGATGCTCCCTCTCCCACCCACTCGCCCACTCCTGCCTCACCACCCTAGCATCCCCTTAGACTGGGGCATCTATCGAGCCTTACTAGGACCAAGAGTTCTCCTCTCCCATTGATGCCAGATGAGGCCATCCTCTGCTACATATGTGACTGGAGCCATGGGTCCCTCTATGTGTACTCTTTGGTTGGTGATTTAATCCCTGGGAGCTCTGGGGGGTCTGGTTGGTGATCTTTTTGTTCTTCCTATGGGTTTGCAAACCCCTTCAGCTCCTTCAGTCCCTCCCCTAACTTCTTCATTGGGGACCCCATGCTCAGTCCAGTGGTTGGCTGTGAGTATCCCACATTTGTATTGGTCAGGTTCTGGCAAAGATTCTCAAGGGACAGCTATATCTGGCTCCTGAGGGGGGGAATCTCTGGAAGTAGAGGGAGCAAGGGATCTGGGAGGGCGAGAAAAAGGGGGGCCCAGTTCAGATATGGGAGGAAATGGGGGAAAAGTACAGAGGGTCAGGGATTTGAAAGGAGGTGTATAGCAGTGGGGGCAGTGAAACTGGGAGTAGCTGGTAGCCATTATTTTTATCTGTCATTTAGTTCTTATCCTCCCCCTCCCTCTACCCCCTCTCTGGTCAGGAATTAAAAAGCTTGAGGGACTTGAGGACTACAAATGCATTTAAATTATCTTTTGAGTTTAGTATAATTATGAGCATGGTGATGGTTTGTGGATGTAGTTTTGCTAAACCTTTGTTGAGAAGAATAGAAATCAGAGCTTTTGAAGTAGGCATGTGCTTGGCTGAGGCTTGACATAGTTGAAAAAAGTAAAAGAGAAGCCATAATTTAGAGCTATGTGATGGCATTCACATCTCAGTCATTCTCCTGATGGTCACATGGAATGGCTCCAGTTGTATAAGGCAACCTTACTATACTAGGCATTATTACACTTTATAGGACTAGGTGTTTCTTTAACAAATATAAGAAGGAAAAATACAAATTCAGACAATGGTGTTTGTCAAATGTTGTATTGTGGTTATATAGCATTATTATGGTTTATTACCAGAGATGAAGAGGTACCCCAAAACTTCAACCTATAAATACTTTCTTCCCTTCCTATATCTTCACAGGAAATAAAGAAAGATATGAAGAAAGACCTTCTCTCTAACAAAGCTCCAGAGAAGCCCATGCACGATGTATCCAGTGGAAACTCTCTGCTTTCTTCTGAAACCATTTTAAGAACCAATAAACGAGGTATGGTAAAGTGGGAGACCTTTCTCCCTACACATGGGCACATCTGAAAACCCTTGTATGCATAATGTCAAATTGAGCATTACCAAAAAGCTAAGGAATTTGTCTTTCTGGTTTTCAGTATAACTTTTGTGTATACACACATACACACACACACACACACACACACACACACACACACACACACACGAGTGGTAAAAAGAGTTAATTTTTTTTTTCAGAAGTTGAACAAACTCGTAAATGCTTTTTCTAAGGGTTTAGCTTCAACCTTCATAGCTATTTTTATGGATGTAATATGAATCCACAGAATGATAAGATGCAGGCTGATATGAGTGTGTCCATCCATACCCACCTTTGAATTATAATACACTCTATTAGCATCTGTTTTTCTTTAACTGTACAACTCCCTAAACACAGACCCTGCCTCTGTGTATTTATAAGGAGGGATGTTCAAAGATATAGATAGTATATCATCTAACCCCTAAATCTTTATCAGTATTGTTTTTCCCTTTGTTGAGACATTAAGTCACTTTCAGTTACTGGTTTACTAAAACAGCTTTGTTCATGACCTGCCCTGGTAGTAACTATTTTTTGAATGCTGGGAAAGAGAATCTAAGAGTTCAGAGAGGACTCTACTCAGTTCTGGACTGTTCTGACCTTGGGGCAGCCAGGGTCCACAGTGAGCTGAGCATACTCACAGAAGGTTAGACTTCAGCTGCCCTCTTTTCCTGGGCTTATTACATCCTTAAAAAGGAATTGAGAGCTCTTCAAAACCAGCAGGAAGAAATGTATTAGCAAAGGGTTCCATTAACAAGGGAAAAAAATGCAAGTTTACATAACCACAGAGAAGAACAGCTAATCTTTCATAAAATTTAGACAGCATGAGAATTTGTCCAATAAACTACCCATTGATCCTGGTGCTGGTGACATTGGCTTTGTGTCTCTCTCCCTTCCTGGCTCTTCCGCTGCCCCCTCCAGCTGCTCTGGGTTCCATCTCCTATTTTGAATTATTCACATGCAATATTGGCTAGACGCCCAAGTTGGTTACCAACTATAGGGCTTTCTTTCTTCCCCTTCTTCTTTTAAATCTCATTGTTTCAAAGTTGGGACTTTCCCATTTTAAGAATTTAGCTTATGTTACTATAAAACTATAGTCTTCCCAATGTGCCTCCTGAATTCTTTTTAAAAATATTTTTTTTATGACACAATCTCACATACTATGTCTTAAACAGTCTGACTGGCCTTAATTTTAGCCCAGCCTAGTCCTGAACATCCCCTTGCCTCAACTTCCAAAGTGTTGGTATGACAGGCTACGGTAGCCTGAGCTAACAACCTCAGACTCCATTCTTGCACATACATTCCCAAAGCTCAGAGGAGGCTTTGACTGTGGGCCGAAGAGCTGGAGTCCTGTGGCTTCGGTGAGCTGTACCCTTCGTATGGCTCCTCTCAAGTAAGTAGGTCCAGCAATGCCATGCAGAGTGACTACTAAGTCAGGTTTTCTGGTCACCCCTGGAATTTTATCAAGTCAGTATGAGACTTAGCATAATTAATGTCACAAGATAAAGAAATAATTAAGGCGAAGAATGAAGGGAATTATCTGTATGGCTTCAGTGAAATTACCTCAACTAAAGAATACAACTTTGCAGATAATTGTTTCTTTAGAACCGCAACTCTGGCCTTTGAGTTCCCCAAAGGGAATCCCTTGTTCACTAGAAAAATGAATTCCAAGGGTGTAGTTTCTTTGACTTTTTAAGGCCTTCTACCTTAGCCCTACAGCTGGTTTAAGACAAAACTTTTATAGTTGGGGCTTTTCCATGCTAAACACCAGTAACTATGAGACCTGAACAGGCAAAGGCACCCTGTAACTAGGAAGCCCATAACAGCTCATCTCCATTCTGTTCCAGGCTTCCCACTGACCTCTGGGGTCACCTGGGCCAAACGTGAGTTCCCAGCTGAAGGGAGGCATTGTGTATCAGGATGGGTGCTGTTTGGTCCTCCCCCACCCCATCAAGACTGACACTATTTTGCTCCTCCTTATAATAAACAGTGTGTGTGGTGGAGACTGATTGGCCTTGTCAGGCCAGATAAATAGTTCATTGTACTGATCTCAAAAGCTACGTTTCTTTCCCACCCAAAAATCAATGAAAAACAAAAAATGCCCCCCCCCCCAAATCCCCAAAGATCTGAGGCTAAATCAGTGAGGGATCTCTCTAGTTCCTCCTAAACTTCTGTCTGAATTTTTCAAGTTTTTGGGCTTAAGCTATTGAAGTCCACCCCTCTCCTTTTGTTTCCAGCAAGCTTTGTTCTTAAAACCTTTAGGGTATTGCAGTCTGTCAGTATCTCTTCATAGCTAAGATCAAAAGAGGAACTCTTTCTTTGGGTTTGATAGTCTGTTTTGATTTGCTACTGTGTGGGATCTTTCCTCAGGTGTATGAATCTACTTTGTAATCCCACCTTGGACCCTGTGAGAATTCAGCAGAAAACACAAATTCCCTTCAACTTAGCTAAAGATGGGAGGGCTCTTTTCTTTCTATGAGCCTGGTCATTTGATTCAGGCCTAGAACTGGTTTAATGAGGAAAGAGGCCATTCGAATCTGGTTCTGACGCTGAACTTGAACCCTGTTATTGGGGTCTGAGCTTGAGACAGACTTAGCTGAAGAAGTTTACCCAGCTGAATCCAGCTGTTACCATAGTTTGTGATATGCCTCACTCTGTGGCAGTTGCAGACAGACTGGTTTTAGGACCTGATGATCTGGAGTAAGCTTGCCTTCCCCTGAACAGCAGCAGAAGAACTCAGAGTCTAAGGGAGACCCTTCATAACCCTGAGAAATAGTAGGAGCACAGAGGGTGAGTATTAGGACACGGCTAGCATTCATTGTGACATTTGCAGTTACTGAGGCTGATCTTTGCAGTGACAGGGATGACTCGTTAGGTTTATTGTTTGAGAAGAAGGGAGATGTCGCTAGAGTTCAGAGAGAAAGCCAAGCATCCCAGCTGGCTTAGCAGCCATCAGCTGCCCATTTGAGCCTCTAGAATATTAAGTAGGTGAACCCTGTTTCCACCTTAAGTCACAGGTAACAGAAACTTTGGCCCAGATATGAGTTCTTATTTTGTAATTTATTTTTCTGTTGTTAAGCCCATACAGAAGGAGGATGGGCCCTCCTGAAATAGACCGTGAATAGACAAAGGGGATGTTTTTGTTTTTGTTGTTGTTGTTGCTGTTGCTGTTGTTGTTGTAGGTTTTTTCAATGTTCAAAACATGAGTTGAGAAGCAAAATTGAACAAAATGAAAGTTTTAACAGTTACAAGCAAATATGTTCTCAAAGATGAACAGTTGGTTTTGAACATCAGAATGCTCTTTTCTACTTGAATCCAAAACAAAATAAAAATCATTTGGTTTCATCTGCAGAAGGAACTCCTGATCAGCTTTCTCCATGTGACGAATTATATATCTGAGCTGTAGTCTATCCTTTACTGACCTAGGTGAAGGCCAGGTTTATGCTGGGCTTCTGGCTTTCTATTCTTAGCAGGCCTGTGTCTTAGCATTCCCTTCATTCCTGCCTGTGATTTTGGACATTGTTCCTTTAAAAAAATTTTAATCTTTAAATTTAAAAAATTTTTAATTTTTTGGTGATGAACACCAGTGAACACTCTATAGCATGTGATTATTGCATGCCAACTGTGCACCCCATCTAGTGCCTGGTGCTTGTACAAAGGCTAGAAAACCAGTAGGCAGCCCTGCCTGCAAGCACTTCAGGCTATATGCCACATGGGAAACGTTGAGAAAGCACTGTCCATTCCTTATATCTCTTTAAAGGACAAGGTGGGGGTATATCTCTTATTTACTTTTGTCATTCCTAATGTGAAGCCACTCCGTGGGTTTCTGGTTGGCTTTATGTGTCCTTGTTTCTATTTCCAGTTTATCATGAATTCAGTGTTTGGTAAGTGTCTATTGTATTTTGTGCATTTCTTATCCTTTGCTATTACTACTGTTATTGTTATGCTCTTCTGATACAAAATGTATTTTATAATCATCTTTTTAAGCCGCTCTGCTACTTTTGGCATCTGCCTTCTAAAAGATAAACTGCTTCTTACCATCTTTATTTAAGGTTATGCATTTGCACTTTAGTACCCTTTCCAGAGATAAATGCTCAAGGATCTGACAGTTTTAAAGATGTTATTGGTAACAGGTCTAGCTCTGATGCTGGGAGGTGAGATCATCTGTCTCACGTGAGATTCTAGAGAGGATGGAGGACGGTTGCTCCCTGTACTGCTGTGTGGATCTGACTTTATAGAACATTGCTCTGTGAGTTCTGTTCTGGAACATTTAATCCTCCCGACAGATCGGATTCAAAGCCTTCCTTAATGGAAGGACCAATAAATGCTCTGCCCCTAGTGACACACTGTTGCTTTAAAGATCCGCATGGAAACCTTCAGAGTTCATTTTGCATGTGGATGGGTGGTACTTGCATGCCCTTCACATTAATATGGGCCTCACGTTTGCCACACAGAAGTGCTCTCCATTTGAGACTACTACCTGTAGCTACCCAAAGAATTGAACTAATGTGTAGCCTTCTTTTCCTTGTTGTAGCAGCAATGGTCATTTTGGTCCCTAAACAGATCTGGCCAAGTGACCACTCCTTCCTGTCACTTTTCCTGAAATGGAAAATGTATTTTTTTAAGGCTTCCATTTCTTCCTCATTTATCTTGGCTGCCTGGGCTAATAATACACCAATGGACCAATTGCCCCTTGGACTGATTCATGAGACTCTGGGGGAGGGGGAGAGCATGTGCATATGTGTGGAGATATGCACACGCTGGCATGGAAAGCACATCATGGCTTAGAGGCTCAATAGCATGAAACATAATTTTGGAGACAATATCTCCTTATGTAGCCCAGGCTTACCTCAGGCTCACTAGCGATTCCCTTGTTTTAGTCTCCTGAATGCTTGGATTCCAAGCATGCACCACCATGCCTGGCTGGCATGGATCTTGAAGGCCTTGGGCTCTTTGTTGGAAATAATCTGTAAACAAAGGATACAAAAAGTGTTTGGGGATTTAGCTCAGTGGTAGAGTGCTTAATGCTGGTCTCTGTTCTTCCCTTTGGGGGAAAAACACACACAAAGCAAAACCAGACGAAGTCATTTGGCTTCCTGGTGATCTGTTATTTAAGGTCTATGCAAAACCCGTGGTTTTGCTGGTAGAAAGGAGGAGGCCTTTTTCCTTTCAAATGTGAATTTCCCTGTGGCTAACTAGGTATCTGAAAATGTGGCATTTTGTGTCAGATTCTCCTTGATCCATTTAAAATCCCATGTTGATCTCACCTGGAGAGCTAGCTTTTATGGACTGACAGGGGAAGAGTTAACAGGAGGCATCAATGCTGTGTGGAAAGTATTGGTTATTACCAGAGCTGATCTTTCCTAAGGAAAATGAGAAGCTGGAAGTGAGGGCGTAGGAAAGAGAGTCACTTCATAGCATGCACACCTGCATATATATCTGGGTATGCATCTGCACTTCCTCCAGAGGCCTCCGTTCTGAGACCTTGTAACTAATAGCCCTGGCCATATTTCTAGGATGCTTTTTATGGGAGCCTGTTAGGTTGATGGTGTATAATGTGTTATTCTTGCTCATTCATTAGTGAGTTGTCCTGCCAGTCCAGCCTAGGGATACAACTGTGGAAAGGGACAGACAGCAGCTCTGTGGAGGGTTGTAGCTATTGCACATCTGTGCTTTGTGTGTGTGTGTGTGTGTGTGTGTGTGTGTGTGTAAGTCATTGACAAAATTGGTATTTAGAATTGTTCTTCTATTATATATAAAACCCTTGAACCCCCTGTGTCCTGTCCTCAATATGTTCACACTAAGTAGAGTGACAAGTATCCCACCACACTCATACTGGATTTCCACCCAAGTCAGTCCCTAAAAGACACTTGATATGCGTTTGAAGTGGTGGCACCACCTGGTGGCTTTCTGAGGAAACTTCTCGTCTTGCTCACCTCTGAGGCTGCTTTTGGTTCCCCAGACCCTGTGTTCTCAGTTCATCCACCTCAGACCCACAGCTTCTCATTGTAGGCAAACATTCCCTTCAGCCCTCTGCTTTCTTGTCTAAGATTGGCTAATTGGACTCAGAATCTGTTTCATGATCTGAACTGGAACCTTAAGGGCTCTCTGGAAAGTCAGTTGTGTTGGATGGTGTTTTGCTGGGGCAAACATGTAAAGGAGTGTTTTCCTGAAGTGGACACAGGTGAAAGACTAAGGCAGACCAGTGAAGGAATGTTTCACTGAAACAGAACACCATCCAACATAACTGACTTTCCAGAGAGCCCTTAAGTTTCCACTTCAATGATCCTTGCTTTATCCTCCACTAACCAGGATTTTCTTCAATTAGGAATTATATATAGCCAGAATCTTAGAATCTTAGCACTTGGGAGGCAGAGGCAGGTGATCAATCTGTCTCTGTCTCTGTCTCTGTCTCTGTCTCTGTCTCTGTCTCTTTCTGTCTCTGTCTCTGTGTGTGTGTCTCTCTCTGTCTCTCTGTGTGCCTCTGTCTCTCTGTCTCTCTCTGTCTCTCTCTCTTTGTGTTGGTTTCTATGTTTTGGAACAAGATCTCACAACGTAGTCCAGCTGGCCTAGAATTTACTGTGCAGCCCAGGCTGGTTTTGAACTTCTGACAGTCCTCTTCCCTCAGCCTTCTGAGTGCTGGCATTACAGGCATGAGGTATCACAGCCAGCTCTTTTTGATAACTATTAGAAGCCAGAGACACCTGTAGGCATGAGTTCCGGTGCAGATATTAACTGAGACAAAACCAAGCTTCATGCTGAAATCCCTGTAGGTGAGCCCAAGCCTCCTCCTCATGGCTCCAAGTACTCGTAATTACTTCTTCACATCTTGTTGAACCTGTGTTTCCTCTAAGGAGCAATATTTTTTATTACTCATGTTGTTTTCAGTTGCTAGCAGGCAATGGAAAGGGAAAGGCCAGCTGTCTTTGCTGGCTTCACGTTGGCTGGTGAATTCTGCATACAGCCTCTTCTTGCCTGGTTCGAATCATCCCCAGTTTGAATATGAGGGACCATGATTATTTTGATAAGTAAAAATGTCTGGTGGTAGATCTCATGATTGTTGTTGTTGTTGTTGTTGTTGTTGTTGTTGTTGTTGTTGTTTGGGCATTGTTTGCTTGTTTCTGGTTTGCTTGATAAAATGGCTGATGTACCTTATTTCAGCTGGACCTGTGGGTTAGTCTGGGAACTTAATGACCATGTACAACTTAGTTCCTGTGGGAAAATGCATTTAGACTTACCAACCCTCTGCAGAAAGCACAACAGACACCTAAATCCCTGTTTAATTTTTCATACTTCTGGCAATGAAGCTTTAACTTGGGAAAGTCATTAGGGATTGTTAGCTCCTCTGCAACAAGAGCAAACGTGAGCCACCCCCAGCAACATAGACTCTGGCATAATCCAATCAGAGCATCGTGCTCTGGGGGCAGGACTGCCGTACATTATATTGTATCATCATATAATAAGAATTCTTAGTTTGTCCAAATGAGCTGCGCTAGGGCTGGAAATATGGCTCAGTCGATGAAGTGCTTGCCACATAAGCATGAGGACCAGCGCACCCATGGTGGTCAACATCTATAACTCCAGTGCTAGAGGCAGAAGCATTTCAGGGCCTTGCTGGCCAGTCACTCTACACGATTCAGTGAGCTTCAGGGTCAGTGAAAGATGCTGTGTCAAAAAGCAAGATGGAGCTTGAATCTGCTTGCACCTGCCTTTAACACTAGCCCTTCTGAGGCAGAAGCAGGCAAGTTTGTATTAGGTTGAGGCTCACTTGATCCATAGAGTGAATTCCAGGCCAGCTAGGGATACATAGTAAGACCCTGTTTCAACCAACCAACCAACCAACCAACCCACCCACCCAACCAACCAAGGTGGACTAGTGATAGAGGATAATCCTTTATGTTGACCTCTAGCCTCCATGTACATGTGCACACACATGTGCATGTGTGCTTGTACATGTATGTGCACACACAAATACAGAGCATCTGTATTGTAAAATGTAGTACTGTTGTGTGTTTGCATGTGGTAGGAAGGCAACCTTGCACCAAGTATGGCATATTTAGATGGAAACCAGACTAGCGTTTCCAATGTTGGGTAGAGTTCCAACTCTAGGAAGTGCTTCACACAAGAGGCAGGAGATGAGACAGATGTGCAGTGAGGAGGAGGAAATTACCTGTCTGATGGTATTTCAGCTGTACTGCTGACACCCTCTTAGGGACTACCAAACACATTAACATATTGCATCATTTCTGATGCACTATGGTAAAGAAACCAGTGGATCAGTGACCGGCTCACTCTAGCTAGTGCTCCCCTGTGAGATGTGCTAGGCTTCCACAGCAGGGCACAGAGTTTGCTAATCATCTCTAAACCAAGACCCCGGGGATTTTAAGTTAGAGTGGAAAAGAGAGAAGTGACTGACAGCACTTCTAAAGCTGGTGGCCCTGAAACTGGAATTAGATGTCATTTGGAGAGGACAGTCTCTGAAACTAGGAGCTCAGTGTTTAGGTTTTGCAAGTGACAAGCAGAAAGGAATCGCTCCCTAGTCCCTCAGCAATTTGTGGGGTCATGTGTGCTGCCATTGTTGTTGGCATCAGAGAGAGTCAGAGAGCAGCCAGCAGTTTCCCCTGTGTGGTCCTGTGTGTAAGAAGGGACATGTGTGAGGGTGGAATGGGGTGAGACTGGCCAGCATGGTCCATTTATGTTTCTAGACCTGTATAAATCTGGCAGCGGCAGAGCCTTGTTGCAGAGTGGCTGTTGGAGGACCCCCACACTCCATTCTTGTGGCGTGGGCAAGTTCTGTGAAACTTGAATTCTGTTGTCTAATTTTCCCATGATTAAAGCAAATTCCCTGGACAATTCTGAGTGTTGAAAATAAGGGCAAAGGATAGATGTTGGGCTGGAGAGATAGCTCAGTCAGTAATGTGTTTGCCTTGCAAGTACAAGGACCCAGTTTCGATCCCCAGAACCCATGCAATGAAGCTTAATGTGGTGGCATGCATTTCTAATGCCAGCGCTGGAGAAACAGATAGGTGGAACCCTGAACTTTGTTGGTCAGCCAGCCTAGCCTACATAAAATGTTCCTGGTCAGTAAGCATTCCAGGCCTGTTTTTCAAATGAGATAGCTGGTACCCAAGGGATATGCTCGTGATTATTCTCTGGTCTCCATATACTTGAACTCCACATGAACTCAAACAAACATACTCATACATACACACACACACACACACACACACACACACACACACACACACACACGTACACACACTCACAAAGACACACACAGAGAGACAGAGACAGAGAGACAGAGGGAATGAGAATATGAATGGATATTGGTTAGGGAGAGGCCATGAAATAAGGTAGAATTGCTTGGTAGATATGGTAGTAGTAATTACTAAATATAACTTGCTTGTAAGACCTCCAGAGTGTTGGGAAGGCATTAGCGATTTTTGGAAAATAGTAATAGAGTGTTGTCCACAAAGCAGCCAATGGTCAGAGGCACATTGTGTACTCTTCAGGATGGGTCATGTGCTAGGCTGTAAAAACAATCTCAACAAACTTGAAAAAATTCATATCACACCAAGCATGTTGTCTGACCACAATAGAATTAGACTGTAAATCAACAACAGAAGGAAATTGGGAAAACTCACAAATATATGAAAATTGAATAGCATATTTCTGAATAACCCATGAGTCAAAGAATTCACAAATTCCAAAATACTTTAAAATGAATGAAACAAAAATAAGATAATAGTGAATTTCCTAAAGATTAGCTTTGTTAATAACTATATTTAAGAAGGAATCTTGAATAAGTAACCTAACTTTGTACCTTAAAGAATGAAGAAGGCCAGGGGTGGTGGTGCCTGCCTTTGTTCCCAGCACTTGGGAGGCAGAGGCAGGCTGATTTCTGAGTTCAAGGCCAGCCTGGTCTACAGAATGAGTTCCAGGACTGCCAGGGCTACACAAAGAAACCCTGTCTCAAAAATAAAAAACAATGAGGAGAGAAAATCAAACTGAACAGGCAGAAAGATGAACAAAGACTACAGTGGAAAGAAATGAAATCGAGAATAGAAAAATACCATAGAAAGCAGCCATGCAGAGGTTGGCTCTCAGCTGGATGTGGAGCCTCATAGCTGTAACCTTTGCTTACTAGGTAGACTCAGGAAGATCAGGAATTCAAGGTTACCCTGGGCTACATCGAGAATTTGAGTTGAATGTCACCTGAGCTATATAAGATCTTGTCTTAAACAAAAGAAAACAACAAAACCTACAGTAAAAGGAAGTTCTGTGGACTAGTTGACAGGATAGATGTTTAATTATAGTGATCGAGAGAGAAGTTCTAAATCCCCACATGAGAAATTAAAGAGGACATATCTGTCAATCTTAAAAGACATTAAAAGGATTGTAAGGGACTATTATCAACAACTGGTACATTATTGATGGAACTTTAAAAGTGGAATAACCAGTTTGGAGAAATCCTGTGGATCACAATGATCCTGCCTTTGCCTACTGAGTGCAGTTTAATTTGCCTAAATTTCAAACTTCTAACTTCTATGTAATCCAGAAATTGATGCCTAAGGTAAAGTGAGAAGATACATATTCATACACACACACACACACACACACACACACACACACACACACACACACACACATATATATATCTCCATACATATAT
>LR755127.1:7550122-7580122 GCA_902729485.2 Mus minutoides
ACACACACACACACACACACACACACACACACACACACACACACACACACACATACAAGATCACACATTACTTGATTCCATTTATGTGAACTACACAGAATAGACAGATTCCTAGAGACAAAGTTTGATTAATACCGGCCGAGACCCTGGGAATGGGAATGAGGACACCTGCTAATGAACATGAGGTTTCATTTGGGGATGATGGAAATGTTCCAAAATTAGATTGTTGGGTTGGCTGTATCATTCTGTGAATATATAAAGCCCATTTAATTATATACTTGAAAAGGGTGGATTTTATGTTACATAAATTATATCTCAATAAAGCCGTTAAACACGGAAATCAGCACATGAAGCGGTGTTACAGTGCAGCTCCCTGGTGGTGCCTGGCTGTCTAGCTGCCTGTTGTCTTTTCAGTGCTACTAAGTCCCATCCTCCAGCTGAGGGCTGCAATATGCCATTTCTTTTATTTAAGTCTTTAAAATAATATATTTCTCAGTGAAGCTTTATATATCAGTTGCCTAGGAGATAGTCCAGGGGATCAAAATGACACTGTTTTGCTAGAGATGACCTAAATATTAGATAATCGATTCGAGAAGGGCAGAGAACTGACTGTGGCCTCCTATTGTTCATTTCTTGAGGAAAAAAAATGAGATTGCCTGTAAATCAAAAGCCAAACCTCTTCTAGTCTACATTCTGTGCTTCCTAGAGAGTGTCTGTGTCAGAAAGGCAAGAATACCATTTACGTTTCCAATTTTTTCTTTCCATTGTCCCTAACTCTACACTATTTGCGCTCCTAAGTCTTTATCTGCGTGCGGCGCTGATGATTTCTTTAGGAAAGATGCTTAGATGTGGAATTACCAGGCAAAACCATGCATTCATTGTATGGAACTTTGATCCATTATTATCGAATTCATTTCCTGATGCTTACAACTATTATACACCCCCCCCCAACCGCACACCAGCAGTGGGGGATGCTTTATAAAGCTTTAAGCTTGTATTTCTCTGATTGGTAGAGGCTCTGAATGGTTTTGTTTCTGTCATTTATTAGTAGGCTTTGTAGTTTATGCAGAGATATTCCTAGTTTTCTGTTTTAATATCATTTTCTCACTCATGGCCCATTCTGCTTCCCAGTTTGGTCAATTTTCAATTTTTTTCTATTAATTTTATAGGAATAGTACATTTGTATGCATTTAATCTATAGAAGCATACTTCTCATATAGAGAAGTATATTTAATGCTTTTATAGATCCTCTAAATAAATTCCCAGCTATTTTTTATAGTAGCTTCATTTTTAATTTCAAATTTTATCTGCATAGAAATTTTAATATATGTGACCAGTATACAAATTGATTATTAATTTGCAACAGGTACCTTTTCAGGATCATTTAGAGAACAGCTCTTCCCTGTGGGTTTTGTTACTTCATTTATCATATGCCAGTATTTTCTTGGACATTCAGTTTAATGCCATTAACTTGTCTCAACGTTCTTACATCATATACATAATTATGAGGCTTTCTAATACATCTCAGTATATAGTGTAGCACAGTTTTGTCTTTTCTGTTATCATTCTTCATTTGGAAAGACTTTGATCTTAGGCTAGGAAAGTGGCTTGTCAGTAACATGAGGACCTGAGTTTAATTCTCAGAATCCAAGATTTAAAACATCCACGTGCAGTTACATGGATTTGTAATCTTACTGTTGGCGAGGCAGAATAGGTAGATCCCCCTGGACTCTCTGGTCTAGCCTAGTTTATGCCTTCTAGGTTATTGAGAGACCTTTCCTGAAATATATAAGGTTGATCTCTGGCTTCCATATGTACACATGTACATGTATGCCCCCCATATACACGTGAATACACACAAAATAAAGTTTTACTATTTCAATTTGTTTATGATAAATTAGTGTCATCAAGTTAAAAAATTCATTAGAATTTTTATTTCAAGCATATTGAAATTAGAGGGCAATATTGAAAGAATTGGTATTTTCCCAACTTTATTGCTTATAAGTTTATTAGCATAAAATTATCTTTAGATACAAGTATATAAGTGGAATCCTTCTCTCCCCTACTCTTCATTTTAAACATTGTGGTAAATTAATTCTTGTAAACAAAAACATATACACCCCAGAATTCTGAACAGTTGATCTTGGCCATCCACTTCAGTCCAGTGCCCAACTTTTTTACCTATAATTTATTTATTTTTTTATTAGATATTTTCTTTATTTACATTTCAAATGCTATCCCGAAAGTCCCCTATACCCACCCTGCCCTGCTCCCCTACCTACCCACTCCCACTTCTTGGCCCTGGTATTCCCCTGTACTGGGGCATATAAAGTTTGCAAGATCTAGGGGCCTCTTTTCCCAATGATGACTGACTAGGCCATCTTCTGCTACATATGCAGCTAGAGACACAAGCTCTGGTTCATATTGTTGTTCCACCTATAGGGTTGCAGACCCCTTCAGCTCCTTGGGTACTTTCTCTAGCTCCTCCATTGGGGGCCCTGTGTTCCATCCTGTACATAACTGTGAGCACCCATTTCTGTATTTGCCAGGCACTGGCATAGCCTCATACAAGACAGGTATATCAGGGTCCCTTCAGCAAACTCTTGCTGTCCTATGCAATAGTGTCTGAGTTTGGTGACTGATCATGGGATGGATCCCAGGTGGGGTAGTCTCTGGATAGTCCATCCTTTCGTCTTTGCTCCAAACTTTGTCTCTGTAACTCCTTTCATGGGTATTTTGTTCCCTATTCTAAGGAGTAATGATGTATCCACAGGTTGGTCTTCCTACTTGATTTTCTTGTGTTTTGCAAATTGTATCTTGGGTATTCTAAGTTTCTGGACTAATATCCACTAATATCAGTGAGTGCATATCTAGTGACTTCTTTTATGATTGGGCTACCTCACTAAGGATGATATCCTCCAGATATACCCATTTGCCCAAGAATTTCATAAATTCATTGTTTTTAATAGCTTAGTAGTATTCCATTGTGTAAATGTACCACATTTTCTGTATCCATTCCTCTGTTGAGGGACATCTGGGTTCTTTCCAGCTTCTGGCTATTATAAATAAGGCTGCTATGAACATAGTGGAGCATGTGTCCTTATTACCATTTGGAACATCTTCTGGGTATATGCCCAGTAGAGGTATTGCTGAATCTTCCGGTAGTACTATGTCCAATTTTCTGAGGAACTGCCAGACTGATTTCCAGAGTGGTTGGACCAGCTTACAATCCCACCAGCAATAGAGGAGTGTTCCTCTTTCTCCACATCCTCGCCAGCATCTGCTGTTACCTGAATTTTTGATCTTAGCCATTCTGATTGGAGTGAGGTAGAATCTCAAGGTTGTTTTGATTTGCATTTCCCTGTGATTAAGGATATTGAACATTTTTTTCAGGTGCTTCTCAGCCATTCAGTATTGCTCAGTCGAGAATTCTTTGTTTAGCTCTGTACCCCATTTTTAATGGGGTTATTTGAATTTCTGGAGTCCAGCTTCTTGAGCTCGTTGTATATATTGGATATTAGTCCCCTATCAGATTTAGGATTGGTAAAAATTCTTTCCCAATCTGTTGGTGGCCTTTTTGTCTTTTGCCTTACAGAAGCGTTGCAATTGTGTGAGGTCCCATTTGGGATACTAGTGGGAGAATGTGTCCAGGTCAAGGAAAGGCTTTAACTTCATGTCATAATTTTGTTGTTATCATTATTATTTTGTATATGTGCATGCATGGTACATATCACTGTGGGTATGTGCATATATGCATGCTGGTGTTCAAGTTGTAGAGGCCAGAAGTCAACCTTGGATATCTTCTTTGATTGCCCCCACCTTCTTTTTTGAGACAGCTCTCATGAAACCTGGGACTTGTCGGTTTGGCTCAGCTGGCTGGCCAATGTGCCACCTGGTCTGCCTATCTCCATTTCCTCAGGGCTGGGGCTACAGACAGCTCTACTGACCCTAGCTTTTACATAGGTGGTCTGAGCTCAGGTCCTCATGTGTGTGTGTGTGTGTGTGTGTGTGTGTGTGTGTGTGTGTGTGTGTGGTAGGCTCCTTGACAGTTGAGCCATCTTCCCAGGTCCATGTCATCATTTTAATGTGTATTTGATCTTATACCTCCTCCCAGGGTATTGTAATGAATGTGTATAGTTCATTTCATTTCATACAGCTACATGTACATTCTGCTCTTTTTGTTGGAATTTATGGGTCAGACTTAGATAGCCCCTTTCCATTCTGAGCTTTTCCCTCTCTAATGTTTGATCTGGTGATGTTTGTCATCACCTTTGTCAGGAACAGGGGATGTATTAGTTTAATTTCTATTGCTACAATAAACACCATAGCCAAAAGCAACTTGAGGAGCAAATAGTTTATTTAATCTTACACTTCAACATCATGATCCATCATCAAGGGAAGCCAGGACACGTAGTCAAGTAGGAACAGAGGTAGAAATCATGGAGGAATGTTGCTTACTGGCTTGCTCTCTATGGTTTGCTTCCTTTTTTCTACAACCTAGGACCACTTGCCCAGGGGTAATAGGGCCCACAGTGCTCTGACCCCTCTTACATCAATCATTAATCAAGTAACTGTCCCATAGATTTGCTTGCAGGCCAGTCTGATGGAGGCACTTCCTTCTTGAGGGTTCTTTCTTGCCAGATATGTATAGGATCAGTACAGAGAGGGGAAGGTTACAATAGTAAGCAAGAGGGCGTTGGGTAATTGGATCATATGATTATGACAGCTCTGGTTGTCAGGAGTCTGGTATTAGGACCACTGAGCTATGCAGTCAAGTCTGATAATTGGTGATAGTTGGCTTCTTGAAGATTTGGGATGTCACAACCTCTGTAGGGGATGATGCCAGGGGCCCTGCTCCTCTTCCCATTTCTCTTCCTCTTGGCTCTTTCTTTCACTCTAGGGATAGCTTGGATGGATTCTTGAATAGAATAATTCTTTACAAAGGAGAAAGTATAGTTTACAAAGCTTTATTTTTAAAACAAAAGGATCACCTTTTATTTCTTTTAATCCATTTTAGGGGCACATTTTTTTTGACAGAGTGAAGCAAACAGATGACATAGCATACTCTTAATAGTAATATATTCTTTTAAAATACTATTCAAGAAAAGAAATGATACCAGTTGTTTTATGCTTGACTTTTAACTTTAAAGCAATCTTTGATAATATCACCAGGAGATTAGTGTTTGTTTCCTTTGAATAAATTAGTTTCCTTTGTAATTCACTCTGACTAAAGCATTGTGATAAAAGGTAAGACATTTAGAATTATATACAGAAAGGGAAAAATAACCCAATTTTCTGGAGTATCTGACATGCCATGAACAAAGATTAAAAACAATGAAAAGAGCCGGGCGTGGTGGCGCACGCCTTTAATCCCAGCACTCGGGAGGCAGAGGCAGGTGGATTTCTGAGTTCGAGGCCAGCCTGGTCTACAGAGTGAGTTCCAGGACAGCCAGGGCTACACAGAGAAACCCTGTCTTGAAAAACCAAAAAAAAAACAAACAAACAAACAAACAAACAAACAAAACAAAAACCAAAAAAAAACCCCCAACAATGAAAAGTAAGAAATGAAAAGGCTGTAATTTATATGTTTATATATAAGTACATATGCCACACATGCATGTACCACATGCACACATACCACATACACCCCCCCCACAACCACACAGTTGTAACAATTTATACTTCCCTTTTATCCCTCTTGTCTGGTATCTATGTACAGGTCACTGTAATATTTGAAAGACTCCTGTCACTTAGTATATAAACTGTATTGCTATGCATAACATATGGCTTAAATTAAAAAGAATTCCTTCTTTCTGCTTTCTGTCTTGGCAGTATGCCATCCTTCTTTCTCCTCTGTCTTACTTTATTTCCCTATCCTTAACTCATTTTCTGGGTTCCAACCTGTTATATAGTGGGTTCCTTGGGTGTGTATGTATTTGTTACATTGGCTTTTATTTATATCTGTATAGAGAGCACAGAAATAATCTGGACTGTTGAAATCCAGAGATGACCCACTAAACCTTTTTGCAATGTAGCTCTAAGTCTGTTGTTAGAGATATATAGGATGTTATTTTATATTGACCTTGTTTCTCACTGATCCTTTCTGGAGAAAGTGTTCATAGATTTAAAAATGACTAAACCCAGGAAGCAAGAAGGAAGAGAGGCAAGGATCAGTTGGGTGGTTTGTCGGATCAATCTCCCCATCCACATCATCATAAATTATCAACTGTATTGATCCATTCACATTGATGTATGAACTCATTCTGCACAAAGCCTGAAAGAAATCGAAAATGGAAAATGATCATTTATTAGACCTGATGAGTGTCAGCTTTGAATTGGAACAAAACAAAAGCACAGAGATAAGAATGCCTTCGCTTTCAATATCACATGGCCCTAGACCATCAGACCTGGGCGAACCAGCAAGGCTGGGTAACATGGCAAATACCTTGTTCTGTTCAGAAGCTCAGAGCAAGACTGGAACTTTTGTGAGTCCAGAAATTCATTTATATATTTTACTGTTCTTCATTCATACTTCTACCTAAGTTTGTTCAGAGACCTTCATGCATGGACATGAGATATCTATGCATATAGTTCTCCATTTTACCAGTGGTTATAGATTCTAGTGACATCTTTCTACCTTTTGTTGACTTATCTTAAAAATATTGTGTGTATTGGGGCAGTAGTAGTGCACACCTTAAATCTCAGGAGGCAGAGGCAGGTGGATCTCTGTGAGTTCAAGACCAGTCTGGTCTACAGAGTATCCAGGACAACTAGGGATACACATAGAAATCCTGTCTTGCAAACAAACCAAACCAAACCAAAACAAAACAAAAACACTGTGTGTGTGTGTTGTGCATATAAGTGCAGGTGCCTATAGAGGTAGAAGATGGGATCAGATTCCCTGGAGCTTGAGTTCAAGGTGGATTAATGGCCTCTTATGGGTGCTGTGAACTGAACCTATGTCCTTTGTAAGAACAGTGTGTACTCTTAACTGCTAAGCCACCTCTCTAGCCGCTCCTTCCATGTTTGAATGCATGTATCCATTTCTTCATCTTTACAATTGATGGTGAAGTTTCTAATAACTTTAAATCTGGTAGCCATTTCTAGTTTATGTTCCTGTCTCCCTTCGAGCAGAACCAGCACAGCGGATCATGGCTATGGTGCTGTTTATCTGTAGTTCTCAAAACACTTTACCCCTTGTGCCCTCAGTTTGGCCTATTAAGCATTTTGAAATGTTCCACAGCTTGAGGGTCCCACTCCTCATCTTGCAAACTCTTCTCAGTGTCTACAGGAGGGAGCATTAAGATGCCATGCTACCCCCAGCCTGTGAGAGGGAATAAATGTTTGTTGTCTCAGTTGAGTGTCTATATGTCTGTCCAAATCTTTTGGAGACTGTTGGAGATTTCTGGTTGCTTACTAGGACAGTTTAATTGTGAGTTTCGGTTGAGAAATGAAGTTAAAATGGTGTTTCTGCTTTTGATAAAACACCCATATCACTCACTCCATAGCAGAGGGGGTTTCTGCCACACACTCTCCACTCTGCTTTATTATACATAGCTGGGCAGGGAGTGAAATGTGCATCCTATTTGTATTCTGCTCTGTACTCCTCAGAAGGGTGCCTCGAGAGGACTTTTACACCATCTCTGTGTTTATTGGGTGTAGGATGGCATTATTCATGGGGAATTGGGTTGAATTGCTATGTGCCAATCTAGTCCCTCAAGCTTGTTAGATGATGGCTGGGAATGGGTTGGTAAATGATATGTTTCCTTTAGCATATTTACTATTTCAAACTAAGGCTATAGGAGACACATAAGAAAGGAGCAAGAAGGAGCTCAAATAGGCACACATGCATACATATTCAGAGCAGTATTCACAGTAGACAAAAGATATCTGTTCAAGGATGAATAGATAAACAAAATGTGACTGATACATGCAATTAAATACTGTTCAGTATTTAAAGAGAGGAGATTCAGACACCTGCTACAGCACGGATGAACTTTGAGGGTATTATTCTAGGTGAAATAAGTCAGCCACTTAAGACACACATGAAATGATTCTGTTTGTGTGACATGCCCAGATTAGTCAAAATCATGGAGGTATGAGCTGGAATGGTAATTTCTAGGACCTGGGAACTTATTGTTTAGTAGATGATATTGAGTTTCAGTTTTGGAAAATGGAGGGGAAGGATTCATAGATAGATGGTAGTAAAGACACAAGAGTGGGAATGCAGTTAGTATTAAAATGTATAAAGAAAATGACTAGAATGGTAACCTTATCCAATATATCCTCTACCATGGACTCAATAGTAGCATGAATATTCAGTACCTGTCTACCCACTATCACCAGCTAAGAAATTTTGTCAATGATTCTAATGTCAGGGTTCTCATTCAACCACATTGTGTATGTCATGGGAGGAGGTAAGGATGATGATGGTGAGAGAATTCTGTGCTAGGAGAGATTTCTTAAGTTCTTGTTTGTATTAGGTAGCTAAAGTAAATATACTACTAGTGGAAAATTAGTAACTGTTTTTTGAGTCAGGATTCAAGTAGTTCAGGCTGGCTTCAAGCTTGGTTTGTAACCAAGGGTAACTTTAGCATTCTGAGTCTCTTGCATCTGTCTCCCAAGTGCTGGGATTACAGAAGTGTTTTACAAGGACCAGTTTATGTGGTGCAAAACTGGGGCTTCATGCATGCTAGACAAGCATTCTTACCTTGTCAATTAAGCTACAGGCCTGCTTCTATGAAATTAATGCTTTCTATGTCCTTTAAAATTAGTGTTTTGAGGAGGTTATGGAGATAGCTTAGTTGATAAAGTGCTTGCCATGTAAGCTTGGGGACTTGAGTTTGTATCCCCAGCCCTTATATGCAAGCCAGGCTCACCAGTCCCAGTGGATACATCTACAGAACAACGCCTGTACTGAGGGCTCATGGAATGTTTGAAGAAGAGAGGGACCAAAGGATCTTAAGAGCTAAAGGATTAGGCAGTATGCTGAAAGACTGCATCACCTAGTAATGTCTCACAAACATGACTGCTCAAATGTGACTGAATAAAGACAACACCAGTAGAGATGTAAAAATGGACAGGGTAATAGCACAAGGCTTCAACCCTACACAAAGAGCTACACATAAGTAAGATATGCTCAGAGCAGGAGAAATAGTCTTCCACAGGGAAGAGTACACCACTTAATGGTCAGCCCTGAAAGGATAGATATATAAGTAACATCATATAGACTGAGCAGGTTATATTTGGGAATATATATATATATATATATATATATATATATATATATATATGCATGTAATAACAGTTAATTTTCTTTAGAGGCCATGAATTTGAAAGAGAACAAGTAAGGGGCTCTATGGGAAGATATGAAGGGAGGAAAGGGAAGGGAGAAATGTTCTAATTATACTCTAAAAAAGTATATGGGCAGCACACATTGTATATGAACTCACTGATAAGTGGATATTAGCCCAGAAACTTAGAATACCCAAGATACAATTTGCAAAACACAAGAAAATCAAGAAGAAGGAAGACCAACAGGTGGATACTTCATTCCTCCTTAGAATAGGGATCAAAATACCCATGAAAGGAGTTACAGAGACAGCGATGAAAGGATGTCTCTAGCTGCATATGTAGCAAAAGATGGCCTGGTCGGCCATCATTGGGAAAAGAGGCCCCTCGGTCTTGCAAACTTTATATTCCCCAGTACAGGAGATCACCAGGGCCAAGAAGTGGGAGTGGGTGGGTAGGGGAGCAGGGTGGGGGGAGGGTAGAGGGAACTTTCAGGATAGCATTTGAAATGTAAATAAAGAAAATATCTAATAAAAAATAGCTGCATAGTAAAAAGAAGTATGGGCAACACACATTGTAGTTAAAAAGAAAGAGGACATAAGGTTGTGTGAGTAAGGAAGAGGATAGAGGAGGAGCTAGGGGAGGGAGTGAAGAAGATCAAAATACATTGAAGGAAATTCTCAACGGGGGATCCATCCCATAATCAGTCATTAAACTCAGACACTATGGCATAGGACAGCTAGTGCCTACTTTAGGGACCCTGATATAGCTGTCTCGTACAGAAGTGGATGCTCATAATCATCTATAAGAGGGAACACAGGGCCCACAATGGAGAAGCTAGAGATAGAACCCCTGGAGCTGAAGGGGTCTGCAACCCTAGAAGAGGATCAACAATATGAACTAACCAGAACCCCCAGAACTCGTGTCTCTAGCTCCATATGTAGCAGAAGATGGCCTAGTCGGTCATCATTGGGAAGAGAGGCCCCTTGGTACTGCAATCTTTATATGCCCCAATACAGGGGAATGCCAGGGCCAAGAAGTGGGAGTGGGTGGNTAGATGGAACACAGGGTTCCCAAGGAAGGAGCTAGAGAAAGTACCCAAGGAGCTGAAGGGGTCTTCAACCCTATAGGTGGAAGAATAACATGAACTAACTAGTACCCCCTGAGCTCATGTCTCTAGCTGCATATATAGAAGAGGATGGCCTAGTTGGCCATCATTGGGAAGAGAGGCCCCTTGGTCATGCAGACTTTATTTTTGTCCCTTTTATGGTTTTATCTGTCATTCCTTTTTACTGTTCCACGAAGGAATCTTCACTGCTTTTCGAGCCTTAAGATTTCTAGATTGACACTTCCTAGATGCACAAATTCTAAATTTACACTCTCCATGACACTTGGTTCCCTCCTTCTGAGGGTTAAAGGTACAGATCAGTCAGGAAAACTGAAAAGTCTGAATGTGTATTACCATTTTCTGAAGCACACCTTTGGGGCTTTCCTGTACTTATAAGGAGCCAGGAGTTGTTTAAAGAAAGGGGAAACGTCTGTTTGCTTTGAACAAATAGGTACATGCAGGGGAAACAGCTGCTTTGAACCCTTCACTGCTCATGAAAGACAAGGAGAAGACAGCAAAGGAGGTGGGAGAAGGTGATAGGAAAGCAGAAAGAGGGACTAACTAGGGAAGAAAGGGAGCCAGCTGAAGGTAGAGGACATGGGGTGGGGGTGGCGGGGAGGGAATGAGAACAAACATAATGACCCATCTCAGTAAAGATGGTACGGAGAAACCCATTCCTTTGAATGTTAATGTAAAAACTTAATGAAAAATCCAAAACAAACAAACAAAACCTACTTCATTCACAGCCAGTCCTTTTCTTTCAAGTTCAAGGCTCTTTCAGCTGCTTTGAAGCCCCCTCTGTTCTTTGTGCTATCTCTCCAGAGGGGCCTTGGAGGAAACCTATTTGCATCCCCAGAGGGAGCCCCAAGCTCTGCCTGGTTCTGTTTGCTTCTCTGACCAGGTGCTCCGGTTTCTCTGACCAGGTGCTCCGTCCAACAGCTTTGTCACTTAGTCCACACTGTCACTTTATTTCTCTTTGAGTTTGTATATTTTCTTTTAGACTAAATGTTCTTACGTAGACCCAGTTGGAGAATAATCTCCAACCCCTTCCCCCAGTCATACTTTCTGGGAAACATCTAGTTCCTGATTATCTCCATCAGCTGCTATCTATCTCTGCAGAGTTACATTGATATAAGTTCTAAGAAGCTGTGGGTATCCGGTAAGGAAGTGTTAATTGCATATGAGACAGGCTGACTCAGTACACTGTAGCATACACATTGATATCCTTTTGTTTTTGTTTAGGAACTGGGTCTTGTTCCTTGTGATCCTCCTTCTTCATTTTCTTGTGTGCCAAGAAACATGGCAGTGTTTTATTTTGTTTTGTTTTTAGGCACAGATGGGGGAATCCTACTGTTCATTTTTTTATTATAATATTTTTGTTCGATTAGATAGAATCTTAAAAGTCTTTTTGTATTGGTACACTTAGATTTATACCGTTTTTTCTCTTTATTAGATATTTTCTTTATTTACATTTCAAGTGTTATCCAGAAATTTCCCCATACCCTCCCCCATCCCCGCCCTGCTCCCCTACCCACCCCCTCCCGCATAATGGCCCTGGCGTTCCCCTGTACTGGGGCATATAAAGTCTGCATGACCAAGGGGCCTCTCTTCCCAATGATGGCCAACTAGGCCATCTTCTTCCATATATGCAGCTAGAGACATGAGCACAGGGGGAACTAGTTAGCTCATGTTATTCTTCCACCTATAGGGTTGAAAACCCCTTCAGCTCCTTGGGTACTTTCTCTAGCTCCTTCCTTGGGAGTCGATTTTAACTAATTGGTCCCCTAATAGGAAGACATTTAGAATGTTTCTGATTTTTCACTGTTTTGAATAAGTTAGCAGTAAAAATTTTGCACACATCCATCTATAGCTGTAGCAGTTAGGTTTTTGTCAACTTGCTATAAATTATAGTCACTTGGGAGGAAGGAACATCAATTGAAGAGCTGTGGCCATGTCTGTGGGACATTTCTTTGATTAATGATTGATGTGGGAGGACCCAGCCCACCTAGGGGGATGCTACTTTTGGGTCCTGGGGTGTATAAGAAAGCAGGCTGAGTGAACCAGTACATGTTGCACCTTCGTGGCTTCTACTTCAGTTCCTGCCTCCAGGTTCCTGTCTTTACTTTACTTGATGATGGACTCACAAGATGTAATAAACCTCTTTCTCTCCAAATTGCTTTCGGTCAGTGTTTTATCACTGCAACAGAAAACAAAGATATTATTCCAAGTGTTATCTAGAGTATCACTTCTTAAAAGTGGAATTGTAATTTTTTGATATTTTTTTTTCCTTGAAAGAAGTAGGTCTTTGGTCTCTGCTGAACTTACTGTCCCTAAAACCCTTTATCCTCTAGTGATACCATGGAGCTAAGGCCTTGGTGGTAGTCATGCAGTTCATCCAGCAAATCCTGCTGTAAATATTGAGATAAACGTTCTTTCCTTTGTGCACGATGTGTATCTCCACCATCTGACAGGCAGCAGGGATCCCCATGCAGAGAATGACAATCCTGCTAAACAGGGCCAAGAACCACAGGTTTGTGAAGCCCTACAGGTACACAGAAGCCCTGATATCTCTTTGTCCCCAAGGGCATGGCAGGCATATAGTGCTTTCTAGAAGCTCAGTAGCTAGGGAAGGGAATGATGGGTCAGGCTGAGTTGCGTGGGGGCAGTGGCGATTGTCAGCATGAAAATGAGCTGTTTTGGTCTCTGCGGAAGAAGGGGGCATGGCTATTGTTCTTGGCTTTGATCAAAAGTGCCACATTACAGAGTGATCCCTCATTAGCTACTGACCAGAGTAATAAGAAGATACTTGGCAAGTGGCCTCATGAACACTGTGCCCCCGAGGCTATTTTAGATCATGATTCACGAGGTCACCTGAAGTGGTTCTTTGGTTGTCCTGTGCATCTCCATTGACCTATGAGACATTCCAGTGAACAGATTCCAACTGTATGTTTACTCCTTTATTTGATTAAAAAATTCTTCTTTTGTGTTTCCTTGGAAACCACAAGTTTGAAAGCAGGAATTAAAGATTCTTCACTAGTAAAACCTATAGACCCTCTCATAAAGGTGCTGTTTATAAATTAATTGAATCTCTTAAGATTGCAGAGGAAACCAATCACATCAATGCAGTTATCCAAATATTGCAGAAACATATGTGATGCGTGCTCTTGGTTGATATGTTAAAAAGTCAGATCCCAGTGTGCCTTGAAGAGATCATATATGGAAATGAAGTAGAGGTAAGGTAAATGACATTTCAAGAGAGCTGCAGTTGTGGACTGAAAATGTCTGTGATGAATAGGAAAGAAAGAAACATTCACAGGTGCTGTCAGTCTCCAGGTAGTGTGTTGCCTTTGTTTATGGGAATAATAAAAAGCCCCATTTTAGCTAGAAGACGGTACAATTTTTCTTCCTGTCTAAATTTATGCATTTATTAGTGCTAGGGATGGTCGTGGACATGCTGGGTAAGAGCCCCATCACTGAGCTGCATTCTAAGCCCCTATCCAAATTTCAGATTTCCCCAAATCATTTGTAAGAAAATCCAATTACATTTATTCATGTATGTCCTGGTAGCGTGTTGAGCCAGCATGTGTGTGTAGAGGTCAGTAGTTTACTTGAGGGAGTAAGTCCTCTGTTTTTCCATCACATACTTCCTGGGGTTAGAACTCTGGTCCTCCAGCTTGACAGTAAGTACCTTTACCACCGGAGCCATCTCTTTGGTGACAGACGTCCTTGTTTCTGCTCAAAGACCCCCAATTAAGGACCTCTGTTTATATGACCCTCTTAGATCCCAAGGAATGAGTTGTGAGGCTTTAAGCTTTTATTGGTTTCAAAAAAAAAAAAAAAAAACTCATGAGCACCTAGGTCTTCCTCACTCTCTGGACCCTACTTCTTTGTTGTGGTAGGGATTAGAAGGGAACCTATGTTGCAGATGAGTCAGCTTTAAAAAAACAAAAACAAAAACAAAAACAAAAACAAGATGTCACTACTCGTGGCAGAGATCTTCCTTTCTTCCAAGAGATGCTTATGTGGGACTTTCTGTCACCCTCTCAGTCATCTTCCTACCACAGTGCCATTTGTTGGTACTTTAAAAACTGGGACATTCTCAATTTGATTATGATGTTTTCCTCTCAGCTTCTCTAAGACTCAGGAAGAGATATAGATCCCAGATGAGGGTCTCTTGGATTTTTCTAGATGCCTTTCACAATTTTTAAAATGTTCATCTTTTCTGTTCCCTCCTCCTCTGTGCTTCCCTCCATCTCTTCCTCCTCCATCATCTCTTCCTCCTCCTCCTTCTCTTCCTCCCCCCTCCTCCTCCATCATCTCTTCCTCCTCCTCCTTCTCCTCCTCCCCCCCGTCCTCCATCATCTCTTCCTCCTCCTCCTTCTCCTCCTCCCCCTCCTCCTCCATCATCTCTTCCTCCTCTTCCTCCTCCTCCTCCTTCTCCTCCTCCCCCTTCTCCTCCTCCCCCCTCCTCCTCCATTTTTTACCATAAATGTTTGGTGTCTGAGAGATCCATTTGTCAGCAGCAAAGATTGAAAACACCTTAAAATATGTTGGAGGGCAGAGTATTGGGGAGAAGGGAGAGGCCTTGCTTGTGCCCAACAAATAACCTATATTTAGAATCTTTCCTCAGTTTTTCCTTTAAAATTCTGTATTCTCATTTCGCTTGAATGACTCTGCATGGAGCATTTAAAAGTAGATCAAACAGAACTCTATAAATATGTTGAGTTCTTTTGGGCATTTTGCCCAAATCAGCCTCGCTAAAGCAGAGAAGAGCAAAAAAGTGCTTTAATATGTTGGAGTTTCTTCCCTGCAGAAATCCAGAATTCTTCTCCCAAAGACTAGCTGCCTAGGCCGAGGAAACCTTCGGGAAGTAGCCTCTTGAGTGGGAGGTGCACTGAAAGGCTAAAGCCAAGGCCCGAGAGTAGCTCGAGGCAACATAACTGGTGTGCTTAGAGACCTTACTGATTATGTTTTCTCAGTGTGATGCCTTTATGTCTCTCTGATGGGAAGAAAGGGCTGCTGAAAAGAAAATTGGTTGAGCTGGTATAGGTAATTTAACAAAGCTGCTTTCTACTAGATTTATGAATGTAAAACCAAATGTTACAAAGGATGGAGTCAAGTAAAAGGAAGCCCTCCTGTAAAGTAGGTCTCTGCCTATCACACCCATGTTGTACACAAGGAAACTGATGCCAAGGGCCTGCAGTAGTTGCACGTGGGAGCCCTCTGGCTCCGTGTCTCTTCTATCTTTTGAGCTGCAGGCATTTTTGATATGACCATGATGCTTCCAGTGTGAATTATGTGTCTATGAGCAGGAAAAAAAATCATAGCTCATATTAGCCTTTCACAGTATTTTACATACCATTTTTATAAGATAGTTGAGGTGGAAGATGTTTCATGAGTTCTTCATGTGCATGACACCAGAATTACAGATGTGGCTTTTGAACATCAGAGTGTAGCATGGTGTAGTCTGCAGTCCCTGGAATGGACAGCCAGAAGCATCAGGAGTTCAAGATCACCTCAGCATAGCAAGTTCCAGATCATAAGGACTGGGCTGCGTCCAACTGTACCTTAAAAACAAATAAACATTAGAAATTATTTTATATAAGCAAAAACCAGGACAGATCAAGCAAAATTGGTAATTTCAGAAAGTCAGTTCAAAGACTTGTTCCTTTCTTTCTTTTTTGTTTTTTTTTTTTTGTTTTGTTTTTGTTTTTTTGAGACAGGGTTTCTCTGTATAGCCCTGGCTGTCCTGGAACTTACTTTGTAGACCAGGCTGGCCTCAAACTCAGAAATCCGCCTGCCTCTGCCTTCCGAGTGCTGAGGTTAAAGGCGTGCGCCACCATGCCCAGCGAATTGTTCCTTTCTATATTCTTCCAGCAACTCAGTTTTTCTTTCAGCCAATTGTTTTTTAGGAGGTATGTATGATGTCTCATGTAGCCTAGGCTAGCCTTGAATTGAGATATAGTGAAAGAAGACCTAAAATTTCTATCATCCTGCTTCCACATTCCGAGTCCTAGGATTACAGATGTGTACCACCACACCCATTTTTATGTGATGATAGAGCTTGAACCAAGAGCTTCATGCATGGTAGGCAAGCACTGTACGAACTAAGTTATATCCACAGCGCCTAATGAACCAGCTTTAAGACTATTTTCAGTAGTATTGTTAAACAGGGTATCCCAATCTCTAATGTCTAGGGCAGAGGAGGGACTAGATCCTGGATTCTTCCTCTTTTCCTAGTTACACAGCACCTGGGCCCACATACTGAGTTACGAGTGGGTATTTGTGAAGAAGTAGAATCATCATAGCCATAATAAGACATATGTGGGAGTTTGGTAAATGAGTCAAATTTATTGAAAAAGGTGAGCACAAAAAGCCAAGAGGTGTCATATTGAAAGGGTGCAGACAAACTGATGACAAATGGATGCTTTCAAATAAAGAAAATACAATGGAGCAAGAACAAAGCAGAGGTGGTTAGGGAAATGTGGAAAGGTGGCCTCATGTTGTGTTCAAGGTTTTTCTCTTCCTCTCTTTGCCTCCCATTCTGTCTTAGGATTTTCATTGCTGTGAAGAGACACTATGACCATGGCAACCCTTATAAGGGAACGTATTTAATTGGGGCTGGCTTACAGGTCCCGAGGTTTAGTCCCTTATCATCATAGCAGCACAAAGGCAGACATGGTGCTGGAAAAGTAGCTGAGAGTTCTACACCAGGATCCACAGGGCATAGGAAGAGACACTGGGCCTGGCTGGAGCATTTGAAACCTCAGAGTCTCCCCTCTGGTGACACACTTCCTCCAGCAAGGCAACACCTCCTCATCTTTCTCAAGTAATGCCACTTCCAGATAATGAAGCATTCATATAAATAAGTCTGTGGAGCCCATTCTTATTTAAACCACCACAACTTTCCTCTTCTCTCTCTCTGTCTCTCTCTGTCTCTCTGTCTCTCTCTCTCTCCATTCTCCCTCTCTTCTCTCTTCCCTGTCCTTCCTTCCTCCTCTCCTCCTTCTTTGTCTCCCTTCTCTCTCCCTACCCTTCTCCTTGTCCCACCTCCCTCTTTCCATCTTCTCTCTCTCCTCTCTTTCTTCTCTCCTCCACATCCCCTTTCTCCTCTCTCTTCCCCCTTTTCCTCCTCCTCTTCCATCTCTTCCATGCCTCTTTCCCCCTACCCCATCTGTGTTGTTATAAAAATATGAGTGAGTAAACAGGCTCAGAAGATAGACAGGGGCTCCCTGTGTCCTGTACAAGGAGGGCCGGGCCAAGTAGATGGAGAGGAATCAGGCCAGGAACAGCAATCTTGGACTGGTCCTAATGGAATCTTATTGTCTCCTTAGGACACTAACAGCAGTATGATTGGAATACTGACTAGTATGAGCTATGGATGTGGAGTTCTTTGAGTCCATGTCTCCTGTTTTCTTCGTGGGTTTCTTGTCATAGGCTGGCCAGTCCCCCTTGTCATTCAGTCCATGAAATAAATGCATCTTTTTGTCTGATTCAATTAGTACTTATTTACTTGTGAAATAGGAACTTGCCATTAATGTAATTTAAGCATGTTCAGCATGTTAAGCATCTATGAAGATGAGCTTCACAGAACAAGGTAATTATTTTAGCAGATAACTGATGTTGTTTCAAATGAAACCTATTTCAGCATATTATATGTTCTTTGTAAAATCAAATTGATATGCAAACACACTTAACTGAATCTTTATGCCTCCCTCCCAACTGCTGTCATTACTTGCTTACACAAACATGTCTGTATACATATACATTATTTTTTTGCATTATTTATTCACTTTACATCCCTCTCACTGCCTCCTCTCCAGTAACCCCCTCCCAGAATTTCCCCCTCCCCCTCTCCTCTGAGTGGATGGGGTCACCCCTGGGTATCCCCCCATCCTGGCACATCAAGTCTCTGTGAGAGTAGGTGCATCCTTTCCCACTGAGGCCACACAAGGCAGCCCAGCTAGAAGTACATATCTCACACATAGGCAATAGCTCTCAGGATAGACTCCACTCCAGTTGTTTGGGACCCACATGAAGACCAAGCTGCACATCTGCTACGTATGTGCAGAGGGCCTAGGTTTAGCCCATGTATGTTCTTTGGTTGGTAATTCAGTCTCTGGGAACCCCAAGGGTCCAGGTTACTTGACTCTGTTGGTCTTCCTATGGAGTTTCTAACCTCTTTGGGACCACAGTCCTCATCCTATTTTTCTATAAGAGTCTCTAAGCTCCATCCACTATTTGTCTGTGGGTCTTTGTATATATACTCTTTCACTCATGGGATTGTATTAGGTCCTCACAGATTGATGGCTGAATGGATTAATTTATCTGTCAATAAACACTTGTTGAGTTTATATGCCAGTTATAACTTGGGTGATCAGGCATAAGTAGGAGAGTATATATCCACATGATATTTGGTCTTTTGATAGTAATGGACACATTTCACATCATTATTCATGGAATTCTTTGATTTTAATTACTAAATATGCCATGATTTATTCAGGCCCTCCCTTCCTAGTGGATATTTAGGATGCTTTACATGTAGATCTCTGGGCTATTACAAACATTGTTGCCCCAAACCTTCTTAAGCATGCATTCTGGCTATCTAAAATACATGTTTTCTGTCTTTTGGAGGATCTATGCATGATTTCTTGTTTATAGAAATCTCTGTTCTACTGTTTAGTATGAATACTTGTGCGTGGACTGATAATGTGTAAGAGGAAATAGAAATAGATTATTCTATAAGTTTGCGGAGGCTTTGTGCTACATGCTGGTGAAGAATGAGTGACCCCTCACATAATGGCAACACTCCGGTGTCTGCCCTGCTTCCATCCCCACAGTGTCAACAATTCAAGATGCCACTTACGTTTTATCCTTTTCTTTTTAAAGAGGATGTTACTAAGCAGCCCCTGGATGGCTTGGAAGTAACGGTATAGACCAAGCTGACATTTAGCTTGCAGCAGCCCTGTCTCTGACTCCAAACTGAATTGCTAGGATTGGAGGTATGTGCTGCTGTGTTCAGCTGATGCCATTGTGTTTTAAGCAGACATAAAGTAGGTTCCCTGTTTAGCACCACAATGAAGCATTATCTCTCCTTTTCTCCACCATTCCTGTCCTTTTAGTCCTTCTTGGACTGTCTGGGAATTTGCCTTCACAAAACCATGACCCATAGGTAATATGCATTGTAAGTATTCATTAGTTGACTGATCCATTCATTTGTCAGACACACTCTGAACTATACGCTGGGTATCAAGGATAAGTAAGAGGGGGTCATTGGCTACAAAGGAGGCAGCAGATTTCATCAACTGATGATGGTGCTATGGATATCTACATTCTTGATTGTATTAGCCTTTCTTACCTGGTATAGTATTTCTTCCATTATCTTTTAATGCTTTATGTCTGCACTTCCCTTCTTTTGGGCCATTCAACTGATTTAGGACTATCTCTCCAAAGCCTTTCCCACATCTCTGATACTAGCTACCTTCTTCTGAATTGTTTTCCTTATCACCTCGTGTTCCATACTTCCCTATCCAGGGATTTTTTTTCTCTGATTTCTCATGTTCCAAAAATGAAATCCTTATATTTGACACCTAGAGTGCCCCATTGAGATTCTGGCTTATTCTTCCTTCTTAACTGTCTCTTGGATTAATACCTAACTCACATGCCTCAGATTAGTTAAATAGTCTTTCACTGCTTGTCCCCAAAGGTGTGGTCAACAGCCTGAGCTTCATAGGGTTGGTATAAGGAATTGAGGAAAGGCACGTAGGCTTTGAGGGGGAATACATCACATAGGAGGTATTAGATGCTCATTTCCTTCATATTCAACATGATGAAGTTGGTTTTCCTTATATAATGATTGGCTCTGCCTGTCTCCCTTATTACCCTCTAAAGCTCGAAGGCCCTAAGAGATGAATCCCCATGGCTTTTATATTTTTTCTCTTGGGAAAAAGTGAGGGCTAGCATAGCTTTTACTGTTTCCCCTCTACTTTGCCCAGTTCCTCCCCACTTCTCCTCCCATCTGGATCCTTACCCTTTCTGTCTCTCATGAGAAAACAAACAAGCATCTAAGGGATAATAATAATATAAAACAAAAACAAATAAGTTGGAATAGGGCACAGCACCAAGCAAGAAAAAGAGCCAAAGAAAAAGCACAAAGATTGCATATTACATGCATACTCTCTCTCTCTCTCTCTCTCTCTCTCTCTCTCTCTCTCTCTCTCCTCTCTCTCTCCTGTCATGCACACACACACACACACACACACACACACAGACAGAGAGAGAGAGAGAGAGAGAGAGAGAGAGAGAGAGAGAGAGAGAGAGAGATTTGCACATACAAGAATCCCATTTGTGGGAAATCAGATTTGTTTTGTGTTTTGAGAGTAGAGTAGTTTCTTGTCCTTCAGAAATACTTTGTGACACAGACTTTAATAAATGGAAGAAATCAGGACAGTTTTTGTAGACTGTAGTTCCTTGGGAACTTTGGTTTCCTGGTGACTAGATTGAAGCCAGTGTTTGTGCATAGTGTTCTGTAGTTGCAGCTGGTCAGGAGTCATGTCAGCTTGCTCCTTGATTGGCGAAGCAATCAAGAGGACCTGACTTTTTGTAATTAAAGGTAATTTGAGGGAGATACCCAGAGGTTCTGTAAATATCCCAGTCCTCAGTAAGATTCACCCAGTGCTTTCAGGAGACATTGATTCTTACCAGAATCAAGTTTCTCTGATGTCTACAAAATGGAGATCATGTGTGCTTACATTGTTTTATGTTATTAGTCAATATTCTTTTATTACAGAAAGAACTTTACTTCTTACTCTTTAACTCTCTAGTCTTATCTACCTGTCTATATAGCTTGCCACCTGTTGGAACATGTCAGACAAGTTGTAATACACTCCTCAGTATGTGATCTCCTGGTCCCTTGGGAGCCACGGGAAGGCCTATAGAGCTGATGCTTGTGGTCTTTCATAAATTTTGATATATCTGGTATTTTCTTTTTGCCAGCACTGTATGAAAACATTTTCTGTGGAGATCTAGTTCCTCAGAGACTGCCATTTAGGAAGGCATCAGTAGTTTCCTGAAAGGTCCCAAAGAGATGGCAGTGTGTAGTGAAGACTGAGAAGCAATGACTTCACATCCTCCAAGGAGTGATTGCCTGCTCCTGTGAGGTGTTTTTCTATTAGCTATAACTTGTGGTACTGAGTTGTTACCTCAGGTTTAGAGTTTTGTGAGCATTATCATATGGAGAAACAGCAAGTTTCTGACCCTACCACAGAAGTTATGTTCAATATGTCTGCCCTGTACTTTAAGATCCTGGTACATATGGTTCCCAGAACAATCTAGGAAAAATGCCTCAAGTAGCCCTGGAAATGGGAAATTAGGGACTTCTAATTTTTCTCTTTGACTTTACTTTAACAGTACTTTCTCTTTTATAACTTGGTTACTAAGTAACTCTCTCTGTCTTTCTGTATCTCTGTCTCTGTCTCTTCCTGTTTCTCTCTGTCTCTGTCTCTGTCTCTGCATATGTTAATGTATCACCAAACCAAGGCTGTTTGCATGCTAAGCAAGCACACTAATAACAGAACTACATCCTTAGTACCCAAATATCAAATAATTTAAGCCTATATAGTTTATTGCTGTTGGGAAAGATGATTTTGTGAATATCAAATATTGTCAATTGACCCAAAGACTTTCTGTTCATGATGTTATATGTTATATTTTTTGTGGCCAGTAAATAGATTTGGTCTAGTGAAAGTTTCACATGCCACAAGACTGTAGGATAAAGGATCTAAGACATCAGTGTATGCCTTATTCTGGGACTGGAGTCATGGTGTGGTTTCTAATTTCAGCAACTTTAATCTTAGAGAAGGGGAATATACTATAATGTCTCCCCATATAACTGGTGCATTTCTTTTATGTGGGGGGCCTGTAGGCCCCAGTTCCTAGTAGCTTCTGGAAAGTTTTGTGATTTGAGTTTTTTCACTTTCTGGTTTTAACTCTTAGCCATGTATTATGCTAGCTCATCCAGATTATTATTATTATTATTATTGTTGTTGTTGTTGTTGTTGTTGTTGTTGTTTATTAATTATTTTTGGGGTATGTGGTGTGTGTGCGCATGTGTGTAGCTTTGTAGAGTCAGTTTCCCCTTTTACCTTTATGTAGGATCAAAATACTTTTACCCACTAGACCGTTTCTCTGACCCCTATACATGATTCTTTCTGAAGCCTTGACATAGAGCTGAGATTTATTTTAAGAACAGCCAGCTGGATGGGCAGCAGCATCTTTAGAATTATGTCACCAGGTTTGGATACAAAGCCTTCTACTTATAAGCTATAAAACCTCTGGTGAAATAATTGATTGCTACGTCTTTCTCACATTCATTGTTTATAAAAAGAGAGCCTGTAATCTACCTAGAAACAAAATGGCACAATACAGGTAATGTATCTAATAATCGTAAGCATTGAGTATAAGTGCTCAATATATGTTAGCTGGTATTATTTTATTAAGCACATTTGTTAGGAATGTGGCTGTTAGTTCTAGTGAGAAACTTGAGGTTATGCCTGCTTTGCTATAAGTCTGTGTCCATGTTCTTGCATATGGGCACATATGCATGTGTATTTTAGGGCCAACATGCTATCAGGATATTAAGTAAAGATGTAGCAAATATGCATTGTGATATTTTCCTCATTTTTACTTTTGAGTAAGCAATGTATGCATACATACTTGCATGTGCATTATGCCTTTTCCTTCTTTCAATTATGCATGAGAAGTTAAAGTGACCTTGCCTTGGAAACACAGAAGTGACCTAAACAGTGGCAGTGGTGTTGCCATGAAGAAGGAACAACACAGATGCTCCACTTTCTAGTTTGTCTAACATAGATGTATGTTGTTGGTCATGCTTATTATGTGTGTCACAAGTGGGACTGAGCAGGAAGATGGTGGCTGAAAATAGGAGATTCCAAATCCCAGGTGTGGGCAAGTCATGCTTGTTTCTAATCTTCAGGGAAAACAAAAACAAAACAAAACAAAACAAAGAAACAAAAAAAACATTGTACTGCCCTTTCAAGGAAGGCCATGATTCACTATTAAATGTCAGTGAAATAGTAGGGCAAGAAAAAGTGGTAAGAGATACCCTGAAACTTCTTATGTTATCCTAGGTGAATGCAGTCTGTGTTCCTCCTCATACCCAAATTATTTGTAAAGCCAGCACTCAAGTTTAGGTCAATGGTGTGCAGAGCTGAGGTCCAGAGAAGCAGGAGGCCGGCAGTTTGGGAACTTTTTAGTGAAAGAGTGAAGAGTTGGTATAGTGTCACAGTGTTACAGGAAGCAGTGAACACAGACTGCAGATTATTTGGGACTAGTGAATTGATTCGCCACATCTGGGACTGGAGAGAGACCTCTGACCACAAGGCAAGGAAAATGCTGCCTCTTACTAGCTTAGCCTCTAATCCCAGCACTTGGAAGGCCCAGCCAGGAAGGTCATAGATTTGAGGCTAGTCTGGACTACTTCTGGAGACCCCGGCTTAAAGAACTGAAGACATTTCTCAAAGGAAGAGATGGCCTTGAGCTAGCCTCTTAGAGAGAAAATAAGACTTTCTGCATAGGTTCAAGTCAGGCCACCTTTAGCACCAGCTGCCTCTGGATCTTTCTTTTTGTCCTCTAGGGCTTTTCTTGGTATGTTGACAGTGTACATTAAAAGGTTTTATGGCACCAGTTAAGTAACCTCTGAACCATTTAAGAAATATTGGCTAGCTGTCAGAGAGAAATTAGCGAATGCATCATTCCTTTGGTACCATGTGAGCTTTTATGGTCTCCAATGCACAGATTTAGATGAGGTGAAGTCAGATGAGTATGTTCCAGGTCCTGAATCTGTTAGAATAATCTTTTCCCTAAGAATATATCACCTTGGCCTTGGCCATTTGTACAGTGTTAAGCTAGGTGTTATGTTTTAATTTTTCAAAAACATTTATTTGTGTGGCTGTGTATGTGTGTGTGTGTGTGTGTGTGTCTATGTGTGTATACACTCACTGGGGTGCATGCAGATGTTTGAGAAGGCCAGAAGATGTTGGGTCTTACACTGTGATTTTCATTTAATAATCTATGTCTTCTGACAATTATATGCAGGGCAATTCTTTTCAAAAATGTTATATTTTGAAACTTGTTCATTAACTAATGAGTTTCCATAAGGCTTTTCATAGATTCTTGGTTTTGATTAAACCACTCAGCCCTGCTGCTCTCTCCCATTCCTCCTCCCCATCCCCAGTTAACCCTTTAACCCTCGTTATCTCTTATTTCCCTGTCTTCTCTTATTTCCCATGTATTTTACTATCCTTCTACTTATTTTTAAAGTTGGGTTATGAGTACCTATGATATCATCTTCATTTGGGTCAACTCCCCCTCATCCCCTGATTTCCCTACTCCTCCTCCCTTCTTGCTTAAGCCTTTCTGTTTGCAGTATTCCATTTGACTACTTCATTTTACATATAATCGACCCCCCACTTCCTTTACCCATTATATTTAACATTTATGGCTTTGGTTAGAACCTTCTGGGCCTTTTGGTGCTATTTCACCTTGGTCTGGATTTTTTTGGCTTCTGTGATTGTATCAGTTTTCAGACATTTGTTATTTCATTTTGTGCTTAGAGTTGTATTTTTAGAGTTAATTTCAACATAAAAATAGATAATGGGCGCCTGATTCTATGGCTCAGTGCATAGAGGCACCTGCCACTAAGCTCATGACTTAAGCTTGGCACCTAGGATCTACATGGTGAAAGAACTGTCTTTCCCAGGTTGTTTTCTGACCTCCATGTGCACACTGCAGTGCATGTATAGTTCTCCCACCCCCTGAAATTAAATAAAAATGTATAAAAACAAACCCTAGAAAATGAAAACTTACAAATTACTAAAACTTTATCTCAAGGGATGTATATGGGGAAATGGGGGAGGGAGGGCATAAAATCCCTGTCACCCAGATTTTCTTAGCTAGAAGGAGAACTATGTGCCATTTGGTGTCTAGTACCTGATTTGTCTTCTGCGTTGTTGGGAGCTATAGAGCAATAGTGGTAGTTTTTCATTTTTGTTCTTGAAATAGGATCTTACTGAATAGCCTACACTGGCCTGAAACTTAGAATCTCCTGCCTCAGCCTTCTGCCCAATGGGACTTCAGATGTGTCCCATCATAGCCAGCTTTTTGACAGTATGCATTGCACTGGAATACCAGTCCTTTAGCCCTGTCCTTTGGAGAGGCAATATGCTTAGATCCTCTGGCCCATGCAGAGCCAGGTCCTCCTTACAAAGTTACACGATTCAGTCATCTAACAGGACGCATTGCTACTAGGATGTGCCTGTGAGCTCTGAGTTTGTTCTTATCAAGATTCAGTAGCTTGTGACTTTGTGCAAAAAGGTGGAGATCATTAGTGTAGTGGCTGAAGATGTGATTAGCCGAGATATTGATTCTGAACTTCTGCCCTCTTCTTTGTGTTCCACCCCGTTCTTCCTTAGGGAGGTGGTACAGACATAGAAAAATGAAAGCGAAAACTGGGCCACTGGCTTTTGAAAAATATTGATCAGGAAACCCATAGATGTAGTTCCAACACCTTCCTCTTTGTGTGATGTCATTCAGGGGTGAGGGGGGTAGGGCTAATGTGTTCTGTAATCATCCCGACAGGGACTTCCTTTTACAGGGAAAAGCTTAGAAAAGAATAAGAGTCTCCAGAGGCAACACCCAGAAATAATGCTGGCCTTTCTAAATGCACTTCTTTGAAGTCGTTGATCCTGTTGATTTTCTAGGCCATGTAGTGGCGGGAAGAAATGGTGTGTGAGGTGTTCAGTTGTGAGCAAGAAACCTCTGAGCAATGCCCATCTTGGTTCGTAGTCCTCATACCCCACCCCCTGGCTTCCACCACCACTACTGCGCGTCATCCCACATGCATGACTTTTGCTCCCACAGTGCACATAGGCAGTATGGATGTCCGTTAGATGGTAGTGTCTATATTTGTACCAGCTCCAAGTCAGAGGCCCCCCTGGTGGGACCCTTTGTATTGATGGCAAGGTATAACAGTCAGTGTCCTCTAAGTGAAGTATGGCTCTGACTTTTAACCTTGACTTGCCTGGGTTGCTTCTGGGGAAGCAGTCAGGCATCTTGCAAATACATCCCCTGGGACACAAATGGCTATGTTGAACCCCATGGGACTTTTGAAATTGTACCAAGAATAGCAGAAATCCAATTGGCTTTGGGTTATCAGGCTTGAGGTCCACTGTGTTGAAAGGGTGATGATTAGTAAGAAAAAGGCCAGGCCACTTTCTCATTTGCTTTGCACACTTGGGGGTGGGAGGGAAGTGCTCTTTGCCTTGCTAGCATCAGAAGTAGACCATCCTCCTTTCTTTAGCACATCACATCAGCTTTCATTACAAACCAACAGCAATAAATAGAAAGTACCATCTATGGAAGTGCGTTTAAGGCAACACTGTGCTCCAGGGTGGGGGTTCTGCCTTCTGTGCCAATGGGTCAGTTTCTCATGTCCATGGGTTTCTGACCCAGCAGCTTTTCAAAACACTAAGAAGCATTGCTCTGCTTTCTAATGCCTCTCTAAGAGACCAGGGCTGCTGTGCCTCGAGCTATGCCCCGGGAAGCATATTTGAGACAACTGAGCTTACTTTGCCTGCATGCCTAGGAAGTCTCTCTCTAAAACCTTAGTATGGGATGTGGGAGAAGAACTGTATCTAAATATTTTTGCTTTTCCCATTCAGGAGAGCGACGGAGACGCCGATGCCAGGTGGCATTCAGCTACCTGCCCCAGAATGACGATGAGCTGGAGTTGAAAGTCGGGGACATCATAGAGGTTGTAGGAGAGGTAAGCAAGTAGCTCAGCTGACACCGTTGCCTCGTGTGGCTATCAGATCCACCAGTATGCCCAGCCATGAAGGGCCCTGGGTACTTGTGCACAGGCCCATTGGCCTTAGCCATGGAGAGTCAAACCCAGAGACTCTAAAAATCATCTAATTGAGTCGCCTAGGGAAAGTGGTTCCTCCAGAGGAATTTGTTTAGGCCAGGTGGGGGTGGGGGCCAGATGTGTGGCCATCTGAAGCCATTGAATTTGTGCTATAACACACAGAGAACCTTTGAAATTTCAGTGCTGTGTCATCAGCTTCCATGTTGACTTTTGGACTCTGAATGATCACAATAGCAGAGACCACCCATCTCTGGAGTAGGGACTCAGTTTTCATTGTGGAGAATACTGAGTTGAGAGAGAATGAAAGTGGCATGTGGCATTTATTGGAAGACTAAGTATGTGACGAGTCTGATAAGGTTTTTTCTTTGTCGTGTTCTTGCATGGCTTGGATGCTAGAACTCTGACTAGGGGTGGCAAAGGGATGAAGAAATGGCAAACAGAGACTCCCAATATAACATTGGATTGAATAGCCTGGACTCTATGGAGAAGCTGCAGCTGTACCCCACCCCCTGAAGAAAACAAAACAAAGCAAAGCAAAACAAAGCAAAACTCAGTGCATTTATTCTACACAATTGAGCAGGGAAGTGGGGTTATTGCACACAGCTGAACAAGGAGGCAGGGTCATGACATTGCAGATAAAGAAGGAACCAGGGTTATTACATACAGATAAAGAAGGATGCAGGGTTATTTTATACAGCTGAGCAAGAAGACATGTTAAGCAAATCTCAGTAGGTACAGTGTGTGGAGAGGACCAGTCTTTAGGCCATAGCTTGGACAAGGGAGAAGAAAACTACAGTGGTCATTTCTGTACCCACTGTCAGCATTTGGACTCTGACCCGAGGAAGATACTGTCATTTCTATGAGTCTCAGCTGGGGAAGGTTTTGCCACTTCCATGGCCTGAGCTATGGGGTTTTTGATAGGCCTGTGTTCATGACAACAGCACACACTCCCTCAGACCTCCCTGCAGTCCCTTGGTTGTTGTTCTGCTGTGGAACCCAAGACCTCACTCCAAGCTCTACAAGGAAGGTCTTCACACATTAGGGCACTTAATCATCCTGATCACTTTATGGTATGGATGAGCAAAAGCCCTCAAGAAGTAGCAGAGGCAGGGCTAAGGGGCAAAGCCTACTCTATTGACTAGTGACAGTCTTAGTTTCCCATACTACTTTCCCCTGAATGTTTGTTCCTATCTAACCCAAACTAACCTTACTTGTAGAATGTTCCTAGAGACACTGAGTGGGCTGCTTGCGCTCTGCTCCCTCATGCTTTGGGGATCTTGTGCCTTGGACTGTTAGAACTTCATCATTCATTCTGGTTCAACATTTGCCTCTTTATATAGAAAAAGTAAAGTGCCACTTGCATGTGTTTTCTGGATGTCAGGTGACATTACAGGTGCTCATGATTTATAGAGAACAGGGTGGATGTTGAGGGGTCTGGAAGTGAGCTATTGTCAGGGCAGTATTGCCAGGTCTGCCAGCAGAAGTCAGGTTTCCTGATTCTCATGGAATCCTAACCTGCCCTCAACTCCCCACTAAGAGTTCTGTAATGAGAAGGTTGCGCCAGGAGAACTGTGAAAGAACAAAGCTTGTCTAAAGACTGGCTTATGAGTAAGTTGATGAGGGCTTGGATACTTGAGTAACTTGGATGCCAAACCCTATAGTGACTGGCACAGCAATTAAACTGAGACCTTTGGGGTTAGCTTTTTTGTTGTTGTTGTTGTTGGTTTTTTTTGTTTTGTTTTTTGAGACAGGGTTTCTCTGTGCAGCCCTGGCTGTCCTAGAACTCACTTTGTAGACCAGGCTGGCCTCGAACTCAGAAATCTGCCTGCCTCTGCCTCCCGAGTGCTGGGTGGGGTTAGCTTTTTTAGAGGACAGATCATTGTCATCTCTGCTAGTCAGCAGGTAGGACAGCCTGATAAGAATCACTTGTAGTGCTTTCAGGTTTCTAACTTGTATAACAGAGGTGTGTGTCCCCAGAGAAGCCACTAATGGGGCGCCCAGCATGGCACTGGGAGAATATGCTTTAACCTCCTTTGTCTGTTTCTAAGTTTTGGATAATTTGTGCTAATACATTATTCAGCTTTTAAGAATATCTGCTGTCAAATAGGACACTTATTGAAACTTAGATGAATAAGAAATGAATGGACATCTGAACAGACCATCTATTCACTGATGAACAGATTTCTTAAGATCAGACCTATGGAAGAAATTCTATGATTAAAAAAGTAGACATGACTAATAAAAATGTTAAAATTAGTGTATATCAAGGTAATTAAAGAAAGAAAGAGAACAACACACAGGGAAACTGTATTGTTATAAAAATGTTATAAATGTAATATATGAAAAATATATTAATGTGCCAGGCAAGGTGATACATGCTTTTAATCCCAGTACTCTACAGGTAGAGGCAGGCAGATTTCTATGAGTTCCAGGCCAGCCTGGTCTATATAGCAAGTTCCAAGCCAGCCAGAACAATATAGTAAGACCTATCTCAAAAATAAAAAATGAACAAAAATATTATGAAGCTGTTAGACCAATACCAAATGACTCAGGAATTTTCCATAATCACAAATCCCATAAGGAAAAATAGTCCTTTTTAAAATGTTTTATTGTTCCGAGCCAAGGATTCTCTTGGTAGCTCTATGAATCCTTTGAGCTT